>VZTJ01006262.1:820250-868096 GCA_013397795.1 Orthonyx spaldingii | reverse complement strand
GGGGGCCGTGCGCGGGGCTCGCTGCGGTGGCAGCGCGGCCGCGGCTCCGAGCGCGCCCGGCCTGTGCCGCCCTCCCGCGCCGCCGGCACCTCTTAAAGGGCCCCGCGCCGCCGGCCCGCCCCGCCGGCCCGGCCAGGCCCCCCCACAGCTTGCCGGGGGCGCGGAGGGGGCGCGACAGCAGCCGGGGCTGCTCCGAGCATCCCCGCTCCGCCGCGGCCGCGGGGGTTCGCGAGTGACGTCGGGAAATGTGAATCGTCCCGGGGTGATGTCAGCGACAGCAGCCTTTCCTCCCGCTTCTCCCTGCCGTGCCCCGCACCTCCTGCTGCCGCCCCGCATCCCCGCGCTGGCGGCCTTATTCGAAGGATGCTTGGTTTTGTCTGCCTGCGAGGCTGCTGCTTGGAGCCGTTTTTCGCTGGGTTCTCCACCCCCCTCGCCTTTCTTACCCCGGCAGCCTCCTGCCTTCGGGAATTCTACAAATAAATAAACTAGGATGGGCACAGTGAGTGGCTGGCTAAGCTTTTTCAGCTCCCAGCTGTGTGTTTGTCTCGATTCCTCCAAGATGTCTCTCTTCCAATGCTGCAATGCCCTGCCCTGCCAAAAATGTTACTCATATTTTTGCATGAATTTTAATGCTTTGTTGTGACGAGACGCTTGGCAATGCAGTCTGGTAACACATGAAAAAAATATCTTAGTTGGCATTTTAAATAATCTGTGTTGAACACCTGTCAACAAGACGTTTTTCATATTAACATAGTTAATTTGGTTGAAATCAGCTGTTCCTGAGTGAGGGGGAATGACCAAAGCCTGGATCTGGCTAGATGCTTTGCTGTAAGCTGTTCTGGGCTCTGCTGCTCCAAAGTCTGTGCATACAGAGCTGTGCTCAGTAGGGTCTCTCACAAGGCATTGTGGCCTTACTTCTTTCAGACATTTCAGGAATATCTCTACATATATTGCCTACCTTCTTCTAGACTACAATAGCTGCAAATGGGAGATGCTTGAAATCCACTTAGTCCAGATTTTGTTACTGCATCAAGCCAGATGTTCCTCACGGTCATGCTGTGCATTCCCCTCTGCTGCTCCAGTGACTTTGATCAAATCATGCCTTGTTTATACTGCTGTGTCCAGGATCAGAAACAGGGCTCAGCAGCCTCTCATTGGGCAAGTGATCAGATTATGGAATCAGTTTACAACAGTTTCACATAAAGGAAGTTTTTTTCCGCATGGCTAGAGATTTACTAGAGTTCTTGGTGGAGATCTTTCCCATCTGGCAAAGATTTCATAACAATTGTCCTTGTTGCTTTCTTGCAAATTGGCACAAAATGTTTCAAAGGTTTGGGTGTCCCTCCACCCTTCTGCCTGCCAGGCTGGCATGTTGGGAAGGGTATTCACGACAGGGGAACCCAACACCCTGAAGGGATATCTGCAGTGGGAGGGGTACATGCTTTAACCATTTGCCTGTACAAAACGAAGGTGTAAAGTCCAGGTAAAGCCTTTTACAAGGAAATGTTTATCAGCACTCCTGAGGAGCAGAGGCGACATTATGAGAGGGCTACTTAAACATTCTCAAGGGTCACCGAGGTGCCACTGGTGACTGCAGAAGTTTAGAGTGGGAGGGAGCTCTGCCCCAAATCACAGAGATAAAACATTCGACTCTCTGGGTGCAGTTTCTGAGCAATGCATCTCAGATAATCTGTTTGCAGAAGTGCTGTACATAATTCCACATTGCTTCCAAGTCAGCAACATCTCTGCGCTTGCAGTGGTAACAGAGGCCCTGCATAAGAAGGAATGCAGAAAGTTCATGAGTGACTGGAGAGAGAAGGAAGTCAAACAAAATGTTTTATTTCACACTGCTGCATGTTCTGGTCCAGATCTTTTTTCATTAAAAGTCCTCTTTAAAACAGTGAAGAAAAAGTTCTTTATGCTGACAGCCTGCTGCCCCATTCTGCTGCGCTTCCTCCAGGGTTTGCTCTGTAGGTACACACTCACCCAAGGACCAGACTGCCACCACCCCACTTTGCAGTCTCCCTGCCTGGGGTCAGGCTTTCTTTGTTCACGAAGCATTTAGCTTTCCCTCACCTTGATGGTCCGTTGTTACCTAATTGCAGCGAAGAGCTCGGCAAGAGTTGGCACACACAAGGCTCTTAATCCAGGGTCTCTCCTACATGAGCAGCCACCTTTAGTTTTATGACCCTGCTCACTGCCAGAGCAGCAACCAGATGGAAAGAAGTTTTCTGGTCCATTAATTGTGGGTCTTGTTCTTGCAGAAGATCTGGACCATAACATCCAGCAGTGCTGCTGCTACAGCCATCAGCATCACAGGCAAGGGGGGCTTGCCTTCATGGAGTTGGAAAAGAATTGGGTTTAGAAGCCTTGCACATATAAAGACAGGGTTTCACCCAGCACAGCAATTTCTGGTCTAGGATGTTACAACTCTGAATCAGGCCCCAAGATGCCTGAGATATCCCTCATGCCTTTAATGAAAGAAATAATTCTAAAAATGTAACAACTCAGCCCGTGTTCAGATGTTGATCCTGGCCCCTGTGCAGTTGTTTTGAAAAACCTTTTCCGATGTCAATAGGTTCATCTGAAGTTGTTTTTTCCCCCTTGAAAACTCTGATATGTGAGTCAAACCACTGATGATTTGGCAACAAGATAAGAGCAAAATTAAAAATGCCTTTCAAAATGGCTTTTCAACGTGCACTTTACAAGCAGACCTAGGTTTCAAGCTCTCTCTGTTTCATTTGTAGACTTGCTTTCATATTTAATCATGGATAAACTTTATAATTCCAAATCAAACACAGGTGACCTCTTCAGCCATGTACCTTAATGAGAGAGAGAGAGCTCTGAATCAGATGGAAAAGTACAACATAACCTTATTGAAGGGCTTTGGGTTTTGCCTCATGTACAAAAGTGCAAGTTAATTGAATGTATCAAATCCATTAGTTAAGTACTTAATGATTTAGACCTGAATCCATACCTGAATTCCACAGAATGCCTCCATCTACCCAACACCTCTTTTATTCAAGGAGGTGTGAGAGTGGTTGTGAATGTCCGTAAACGTCAGGAAATTAATACCAAATAAAAAGATGTGCTGCAATAATAATCATGCACTATATTTTAAGACTCTCCTTCTAGGAAAAATCCATAATCAGAATTGTATAAAACTAGTCTGGGTTTGGGCAGAGTGAAAGGATGAGTGACCAAGGAGGAATTTTCTCTGTAAATTATTATTCTTGGTATAACGAGATGTAGCACATTGCAACAGTGTAGAACATGGATGGAGAGAACTCAAGGTGCCTGCTGGAGATGCCACTGCATCTGCACCAGGTTGTACCTGTTGTTTCTTTGCTGGTGACTTGCATATCTGCTTCCCCACAGCTGTCCCACTGTATGTTTGGGCCTGTCTCTGATGCAGTGCTCTGCAGGGGTTGTTGATGGCCTGAGATCAGCACAGGTGAACACCTCTTTAATTTTTCTTCCTAAGCATTTTAACTTTTACTTCCTTCTAGCAATATTTCTGTAGGCTCAGGACCTGGGAGCAGCTATCACTTCCTCCCAGACCTCTGACCTGTAATCAAATGCTGGCTGTTGTTATTTCATAAACTACAATCCCAAGAACCTGGAATGTCCTCTGTCCTAGCAGCCCTCTATCCTGACATCTCTCCGAAGCATATCCATTCACAACTTGCTGATGACAGCCTCTATTTTTTAATGACTTCCTCTTGATGTTACCTCTGCAGAAGCACAAAATGATGGTCAGCAAAGCTTTGCTTACAGCGTTGCTCTAAGTTCATGACCCTCTCTTGTATCCTCACACAGACTGTCAAGGTCATCTCATATCCTTTGCAGCATCCGGTAAAGTTGCATTGGCACAGGCTTGTCCACTTCTCTCTCTGCTGCACACCATTATTAATACCAGCCTTGACAGCTCATTCTTTTCTTTGTCCTGGTCTGTCCTGTCTCTCTGTTTCATGGCACTTACTGTACCGCTGCCTGTTTTGGACAAGGTTTTGTGTTCTAGAATTCGTCATTGCCTCTCTACTGCAGCACAGACCAAAACTAAATCCCCAAATCCATTTCTGCAGTGATCCCTCCATTGTGCTCCTTAAGGCTTTGGACATGTGTGCTTTAGTTGGCAAGTGCTTTGTGATACACAGAAACCCCTGTGCTGCATCTGTTATAGAAACCTTAAATACAAGAGGACAGACAAATTCGGCACAGAAATACAATCCTATAAATCACATAAGCAGAAGATCCTTATGTCTTCCCATGTGTAGACACCAGTATAACATTATTGAATGCCAAGTGCCTTCACACTTCACTTACTTGGAAACTTGGACTTGAGTGCTGTTATAAATTAAAAAACAATAAAAATAGAGTTCAAAAAGTATAAAATACAGAACCAAAGGCACACTGGTGTCTTGAAGTAGTTGGCCCCATGCTTGTACATTTGAGCTTAGATTTAAAATACTTCCATGGCCTATATTATTTGGGATGACAATAATTAATAACACTAAAGAATTACTGTATTGTACTCTACATGCCACTTTTCCTACACTGCCAGACAAAAGTTTTACATAACTAGAGTTGCTGTTATGAACAGGAAGGTACCTATAAATGATATAAACGGGGAAAATTTAATCGGAGACTCATATGACACAGTTATTTTCAGTGCATAGTCCGGAGTTAATGAGACGTGTGAATGGTCTCATTGTGTAACTGTCTGAACCTCAGCTGTAAGCTGTGGCAGTTTCAGAGGGTGAACAGGGTCCAATTCATGACTGCTGTAATTGGACCGAAGTCGGTGACATTGCCAAAATGATGGGTCAAGTGTAGAGCGTGTGCTCGCACAGCCGGAGCCTGGCTGCAGCTCCGGGAGCTCACACACAGGAGGGATGGCGGTGACACAGGCTGCCTGAGGTGGCCTCTTCCAGTAGGGTTTGGAGGACACAGAATTCATCTGGGAGAGGCAGAGCCACAGGTGACTCTTCTGTCTGACAAACTGCAGCCCTCTGTGGTGGTGTGAGAAGGGAGATGAAAGACAGGGGCTGGCAGAGAGAGGCCACACAGAGCAAACCTCCTCTTCTGCCCAAAATGAGGTTGATGGAGATGTGCGTGTGCAGATGGAGTGGCCCAGGCTCCATGCAGCTGGTGTGGATGTTTGCAGACTCACCACCTCTCCAGGGAAGAGCTCCCCATGAAAATCCTACCCATGAGAACCTTTGGGGTAAACATCTGGTGGATTTGACTCCCAGGTTTCCTGCCTGCAATGGGGCTGTTGGTGCCAAAACTGTGAGGACTGAGCTGCTGTTGAGTGACGTGGAAGAATCAGAGTTTGTGAAAATGAGATGTGGGCATCGAGGTGGGACAACAGGAAAATACGCAAGGGCCTCTCAAAAGCTATCTGAAGCAGACTGTGCCTTTTAGAGTAAATGTTAAATAAACCCTCATTAAAATCAATATAACTACCCCTAAATCCAGTGTGGCAATATATTTCCTCTGTATGACCTCAGGCTTATTTTTCATATGCATTAATTTATAATCTGAGCACCTTGATGCATTTTTTTTTGTCATTCCTCTTATCAGTTCTTGTCTGGTTTCAAAATATCATTGAGGACTTAGAAAACATTTAAAAATAAGATTATGTGTAAGCCATGGGGCTGCTGAGCCAGCTCAGGTAGATGTTGTATCCCGAAATATAATTTGCAAACAGCAAGGTTTTATCCACAGACCTTTCTCCCTGCATTGCCCAGCAGTGAGAGACTGTGACTCCAAGAGCAAATATTTGTCTTCCCCACAGAGCTCTCCACATGAGCCAGACCCCAATTTACTGAAGAAAGAAGGAAATGTCAGGCAAGGGGAAGAGGCCCACAAGGAGGGCAACCCAACAGGAGAGAATGGAGAGTTGTCGCAGGGGGAAACCCAACATCCTGCCTGTGAAATCAGAGGGGTGGAGAGAGCAGCAGTGGAAGCCCAAAAGACAAAGTCCACTGAGGAAGTGAAAGAACAATCTGACTATGGTAGGACACACAGAGCAGAGAGGAGCTCCCTGGTTAAGTACCAGCAGTGAGAACTGTGATCCATCCCCCACTGCTGCCATCCCCCACGAGCACCACAGCAAATACCAGAGGCTCTCACCAACAGTGGCATGGTAGAGGCATAGAGGGAACTCCTGTGCTGAGTTCAGTCTTCCCCAATTTTAATTTTATGATTCAGTGAAAAAGTGGGGGGCTGAGAGACTGTGAAAGACATTAAGCTGATTTCTTTCACAAGCACTGGGTTCCCTGTGGCTCCCCTTTCACAGTCCATCTTTCCTGTACATTAATGCAGTTCTGACCGAGCTGACCAAGAGGTGCAAATAACATCTACAGCCCCATCAGCTGCAGCACAAGGGAAACCAGAAGAAATGATGTGCATTTAAGTGTAAGTTGGAGTAGCTTTCGATCTCCTTAAAGACCTGCTCTGGTTAAAAGTCAAATATCTTCATGAGGGTGAAATGCTCTTGGGGCAGATCACAGACACACTGAGCATGCAGAGAGAGGCCCAGAGGTGATTAAAACTACACTCCAGAGCACATTTGGCTGAATTGTTTTTACTGCAAGGTGTTAGGTTTATATGGCCATAGTTTTCATCCTAGAGAATCCTAAAATGTTCTGCTAATGCTATACACATAAAACTCACTTCACTACAGCTGCTAGGCAGACAGATTGCTGGCACACCGCTTCCCACCCAGATGTGGGAAGGGAATAACCAAACCAGGACATCTCAGCAAAATCCTGTCTTAAGGGAAATCACTCCTGGGAAAGGAAGCAGAACTTGAATTCTTTACATTTTGTGTGATACAGAGTCCTCTGGGGGAGTCTTGGTCACTCTTTACAAATGTAGTACTGGAGTCAGAGTGCTGGAGACAACTGTGTGGCCCTGGGGCAAATGAGAGGAAACACCAAGACTTCAGAGTTGTGCTGGGAGCCTGTGATGGACCACGCCCATAGCACACCCCGGCACTGCCGTGCTTGGCACCAGCTCAGGAGCACACAGCAGCAGGGGCACCTCCTGCCCCCCAATCCATGAGAAACCTCCTAACACTTGGTCAGCTCCAGATGAAAGGAATAACGAGACTGAGGGTCTGTGGCCTGCTAAGGTGTGCAGGAGATTGCACCATCATTCCTCTCTCATCCCACCCTTGTACCTGTGTCAATAACTGGGCAGAGCTGGAGGCTGCACAGGTACTATGCAGGGCCATTCCTGCTGGAGAAAGGGCTGGAAGGGGTGAATGGAGGAAGGAGACTTAGAAGGAGTGGATTAATGTTCTTATTCACAGAACTACTGCAGGCCAGTGGAAAACATTCAGTTTGAAAAGATTCTGCCAATCCAAGCAATGATATGTTCCCTCATTCTCTCTGTTTCCTTCTCTTTCCCCATGGCTAACATTAAAGCTGAAGTAAAGCTGGACAAACTCCCCTGCAGCAGCACACTTACTCTGGTTTCACAGTGGTGTAAATTACAGAAATGGGTATGGAAACCATGGGGTATGGAGGAGCAGTGGTGTAAGGGTATGGAGTGACTCCGGTTTGCTCAAGAACAACACTGTGGGATCAGTATCTGCCTCAAGCTCCCCTGTGCCACCCTCTCCTACCCTTCTAAGGGATGCCAAGCTCCAGGGACACCAACTGCACACCAGCCAGCAGTGGAGGCACAGAGGGTGACTGTAACATCAGCTGTGGGACATATGGCAAGAGCAGCAAATCCAGATGGTGATAATGAAGTGGAGAGGAGCAAATATCCTGTCTCATTGAAGTGTTCCCTATAATTACAGAAATTGCAGAATAAAAACACTCTTGAAGAATGGGAAGGGAAATTGCCTCTGTGTTCCCTGTGGTGTAGAGCTCTGAGAAAGCTGATATTTCTCTGATTAGTGGCTGTTTCTCTGAGGGGAGCAGGGGAAGGCTGTGGAGGGAGCAGATTCCCAGCATACCTGGTGCCATGCACCCAGGCAGGGAAGCAGGCAGCTTGGAATCACCCAGGACAGAGGGACCAGCTCTGCTGACTCTCCTCGCATGGGGACACACTTTGCTGTCTCAGGCACGGAAGGTGAGCACCCCAGCAGAGAGGATGTCACTGGCACAGCCTGTTCAGTACAGCTTCAGCAGTTTCTCTGGGGCCTTTTTTTGGCTGAGGATGGACTGGGGGGAGGGAACAGATTTCAGCCTTACTGTAATCACTAAAAATAGATCCTAGTGTACATTTGCTCCCTCTCTCCTACATTGCATTACCTCTGGGACTTGTCCAAAAAAAGACTCAGGAGGGTAGCCAAGACGAGATGATGTCTGAACACAGTAGCAAGCACTCAGTTTTCCTTAATTTTCTAGTTTCTGTTTCAGCTTTTAGTGGAAAATAAGTAAGGCACAGACAGTGCTGCTTTTGTATCAGCTCCTTGCATCAAAGGTCTCAGCTGTTAGAAATTAGACTGTGGTTACTTCTTTGACCCCAGTAATTTCTGCAGAGAGCAGTGGTCTGGTCTCACAAGCATCCCCTTAGCCAAACCTTCAGGACTAGGAGTGAAATGTGCTCTGTGTGCCAGGGCAAGGGTGGTTTTTGAAGTATATGTCCAGAGAAGGATAACTAAAAGCTTCAGCAACCTTTTGCTGCCTTAATCCATCACACTTTGACAAGCCGATGGCTCAAATGGGCTGGATACTTTATGGAAGGAGAAAAGGAGTTTCTCATGAGAAGTGGGATTTTAATGGCAAAAGAGATATGAGAAAGCTTTAATCTTAGTACCAGTGTGTGTTTCTATTTAAGGAGATTCTGACCTTTTTTTTGTCAGGAAAGATTACTGTGAACCTGGCTTTGCAACTGGCCAGATTGTGTATTTATTTCTTTAAACAGCCTCCATTGTTGTAAGCCAGGAAGGTCACTCAGAGCAGCAGCTGCTGAAGAGGCTGGCGGGCGCCCCAAAGCAAAGGTCAGCAGAGCACTTGCAGAGGATTAGCAGGCGGCTGGGTGGAGATGCAGGCCTAAAAAGCATCTCAGAAGGTCCTTGGCCACAGCTGGATGCTGCTCTGGGAGCGCCCCGTGCCAGTAGGGCTAATGCTGTCGTGAATGACTCCAGGCTTTTAAACAGCACTCGCTTGGAGATGCTGGGTCTGATGGCTTTTGAGAGGGCATTCACTGGGGAGTGAGGGGAATGTGTTTCCTCTGGTCCCCAGCTGGAATCAAGGGCAGTATTGCTGTCAGTCTTTACCATCCTGTGTGCCATCCTGTGCTTCAGGGCCTCGGTGCAGGCGGCATCTGCAAAGGCAAAACTGAGCCTTTATTTATCAGCAGTGCCCCTGCTGCAGCACCAACAGCAACACTTATGGTACAAATTGCTGCATAAAGGCAAAATGCAAAGCTCAGTTTTGTTGTGGCATTTCCCACTGGAACAGCCAGCAGAAATCCTTGTCTGCTGAGAGTAAAGTGCTGTGTGAGAACAAGAAGCGGGTTCTAATCCATTTTGGGCTCAGACCTCTTCTTGCCACTTTAGACAGGACAGAGCTTGAAATCTCTCCTCTATGGCAGTCCCTGAAGGGGCAGGCCAGAGCATCCTCAAGGCCAGGAGGTCTTTCAGATGGAGCTCCAGGCAGGCTTTTGAAGCTCAAGACTCAAATTGAGGTAAGACACACAAGACACTTCTGAGGGAACAAGGCACTTACTTCCCTGCTACCATCAGTCTCCATGGGACTCCAAAATCCTTTGCCACTACAGAAGAAGCAGGCAAAGCAACAAGAGCCCACCCCGAGGGCTCGAGGATGCTCTCAGCCCTTCAGTGGAGATGACAGAGATGTTCAGAGGGCAAAAGGTCAGCACAGCCTTCAAAATTTGCTGAATGCCATTGTGGAAAATGCCCTCAAATGCCTGAGCCCTGCAGCAGAGTGGGTAAAGAGGCAATTCCTTACATCAGAGGGGGTTCTTCAATGTTTCGCGCAACCAGGCAGGGCTCAAAGAGTGACAGAGCGCAAAGAGAAAAGAAATAAGGGATTGATGGAATATGTGATCAAACCTATGCCCCTTTGGAAGTCTTAATGAGTAGTCAGCCTGTTGTTTCACAGACAGCAACGTATCTTGGGACAAATGATGCCGATACATTATAGGATTTTCAAACACATCTTGTGCTAATTTTCCAAACTTCTGGGAAAAGGAGAGCTTATGGGGGATTTTGTACCCAGTTAATTTTATGGAGTGCATTGAGTAAGGGTGGATTTATTTTCTGGGCTAGACATTGTTTCAAACATTGCTTTGTGTTTCTTCATTGAGGAGGCAGGGTACTATTTTATTGCCTTGTGTAAATTGCTTGTTGTTTTATTGAAGCATAGAAACACTTGGCAAGGCTACAGCATCCCATTATCTTTCAATTGGGTGGGCAATAATTCCTTAAACAAACACAAAACCTTATTAAACCCTCAAATACCTAGAAATCAAAACAACTTAAGAACAGGGACATCCAATATGCTGTGGGTAATGAAGAAATGAATGCATTTTTTAATTACTGAACACAATTAGATCTGGAAAACCACCTTGAAAGCTAAAATAAAAGCATGTCTGATGTTAGCACTGCCTGCAGTGTTTCCTTGTGTTTATTTCTGCTTCTGTGTCTGCCTCTAAGCCTGCTACGCTGCTGGTTATAAGCACTGACCAAATCCCAAGGAACTGCTAATATTCTGCTTCCAGATGAGTCTGCAGATACTAATCCAGTCAGAGAGGTGGCAAGGGGGAGGCTGGCAGAGATCCTTGTATTTGCTCAGCCACTGGAGAGGGACATGTGCCAGTACTGGAGTCTGCCCCAGGGCTGTTGTGGTGTCTCTGAACACACACAGGATGGAGACCAAGCCATCAGCTAACCCCCTTCTTCTGCAGCCCTGCTTCTGTGAGAGCTGACCTCATCTCAGAAAAACCTCAGCACATTCAGCACATTCAGGAATTTGTGAGTCATCGCTGGGAAACTTTTCTCCCTCTGCGCTAACATCTGAACAGAACAGCTCATACTGCACTGGCCAGAGCTTCTACCTGGTAGGGCTTCAGGGGATTTTCTCCAACTTGATGAAAGCAGCTTGCAATCAGGATCCTGCATATCAGTGTCACCTGGAGTGGCTGTGCCCACAGCTTTTTTCTTCAACTCCCCCCTCCCCAAAGAGCAACATCCTGGTAGAGATGCAAGGGACAGCCCTTAGGACAGGGGGATGGCTCATGGACAAGACAGCAGCCAGAGACAGAACCTGAGGAGAGAAAATGGCAAAATGCAGCTGTGATGACAGTGCTGAGGGTTAATATTGACATCAGGGTGAGTACAAGGTACCAGCAACCAAAGGCCCCTCTCGGGGTTGTGGTCTTGGTGAGCCACCCTCAATACCCCAACTGCTTAAAAACTGCCACTCTCTCTGGCTCCTATCCTCAGCATGGCACATCTCCAGCCAGAGGTCACCTGGGAGGTAAGAAGCCAGCTTTGAGCATTGCTCCCTGGACATGAGGGAAGATCTACCAGGAACACTGTGCTCCAGCGGGAGTGGGAGGCTGCAGCGATTTCTCAAGCTCATGATGGCCAGGTTGACAGGAACACCAAAAGCCTGTGACCCTCTTCTTTCCTCACCAGGACATTAAATATGGCTTTGCAGGGGTCCCAGAGGACCCTCCTCTCACAACTGAAGACGTAGGTGAATTCTGGAGAAGAACACATGTGAAAACCTTCTTCAGCTCTGGCACAGACTTGACAGGAAGAAATGAACAAGCAAGTACAGAACCCAAAATAAAATAACTCTGTCCATGTTACACTGGGGAGATACCAAATCACCCATCAGCAGGTACTAGGTTTTCCCTAATTGATGCTGTATCCATTCCACACAGACTTTCCATCAGGGGAAATGATGCCTGCTAAAGGAGCCCAAGGGAGGTGTTTGGTTTTCCAGAGGAGCTTGAGCTGGCATGTTTATGTTAAGAGAAACCCTTCAATATCTGAAGCTGTTCCTGTCAGCAGAGAGGGCCTGCTCAGTCAGATGCCTTCCCCAAATGCAGCACTTAGGAAAAAGAAGGCTAATTCCTGCTCTCCGATGGGAGGATGGTGTGGAGGGAGCTTGGACAGCTGGAGGAAATGGCAGTAAAGGCATGAGGAATTCTCATAAATCATCTGTGACCATTTGGATGCTTCATTTTATGCTTATGCCAACATGCTCACTCACTGGGCCAAACATCACTAATTTTGTTGGAGTTTCCCCAATGAGGCTTGGCTGGGATAAAATGGGACCTTTTTTCTTTAACTGTGTGTCCACTTTTTCATCACAAAACGTCACAGGAACTCATTCTTCCCCATGCTGCAACCCCAGCCTTGCAAGCACACAAACATTCCTGGGTGAATAGAGTGAGCTTCTGTGCTCAAAAAAGCAGTATTTGAGGTTTCCGTGTGTCCAGCCCAAAAGTTACTTCAAGGCTGGGTTTCTTCTGCCCTGAACAATGAGCAGGGTCAACACAGAAGTGGGCAGAGTTAGCCCCAAATACAAGAGAAACCAGCTACCAGCTGATGCCAGGAGCACTTAATCTCTGCAGTGGCTTAGCCATGGAGACTTCTTCTGCACTAAGCACAAAAAACATGAATTCTGAGACATTTCAGTGACATTCAGACACCTAGACAATAAATTCTTGCATTTGTGAATTGCCTCTCATCATATCAGGGGGAAAGTGCTGGGCAGACACCCACGAATGCAGCCCACCCACTTCTCTCCCAAGCCTGCAACCATCCCAGTTGTCTTATTTTTGTCCTAGCTATATTTTTCCATCCTTTATCCAAACAGCTAGGAGAGAAAAGATCAAGATGTCCCTCCCTTAAACATGTTTTGAGCTGGATTTTTATCATATATCAGTGCTGCCCATTTATTTCAAAGAGGTTCTACTTACTTCCAGCACAGACTGTAAGGTCAGCAAAACACAAAGCCAGGATCAGGCTCCTGGGGCAACCACTTCCCTCTGAAGGGCTGAGGTAACTAACACTGCCCTGTACCAAAATGATGTCTCACAGTGATAGGTGCACGTGAGAAAATCAGACAGAAGTCTCTCCACACATTGAGTATTTCAGTGACTGCCAGGTTAAACTCCGCTACCACAGGGCAAGAAAGAGGCAACTGTGTTGGTTTGCACCAGTTATGGAGCTGGTCCAAGCATTAGATGCAAGGTTAATTAGGCACCTCTTCATGAGACCAGGAAATAACATAGCCTATTATATACCTGGGAATTTTTACAATATTTATCTGGTATGACAGCACTCAGGGTTTGTGCAAAGTGCTGTAAAAATCCAGAATAAGAACAACTCAGTCCCCCTCTCTCAGGATCTCACAATATAAAGACAGAAAGCAGGTAGACACAGAGAAAAATGAATAAAATAGAAACTTATGATGCCTAAGTTCATGACAAAAAACAAACCTAGGGAAGCTCCCCCTTCCCTCATCCCACCAAGTCCCCAGTTATGGAAGACTGTCCCAGCCTCCAGCTGCCTTCCCTGCTCTCAGTCCCAAGTTGGCATCTTGCAGATGGGAGAGAGAAATGAACCCCTGCAGTGAGTTACAGGATTAGGTGGGTTTGACATTCATCCAGTAATCCAGAAAGATGAAAAGACATCAATGTTCAGCCTGGCCAGGTTTCTTAAAGAGGCACAGGACTCCAGAAATCCACAGGATTGATGCAAGTCCAGGGGAGATCGAAGAGCCAGGGACACTGAAGGCAAACTACAAATAAATGGCTTTATCAGGTCATGCAAGGAAGTTCTCTGGTCCTAGATTGGCTAAGCAAAATGAAGGACAATGTGAAACCCTCTGAAATCAGAGGCTATCAGAGCTAAGAGTGATTTATTTTGCTTCCTGCAGTTCCCATGAGCTGAGTGTTCCACAGGAGATCTCCAGGGCATGTTGTCCACTACTTTTCCTTCCTCCTTCCCCTCAGCACTGTGGTTTGCTCATACCACAGAGTAGATGTGCATGTCATATGAAACCATTTCATCCTTTGTTTTCTCCTCTTCAGCATGGAGCTTCAAGTCTTATTCTATGCAAGTGTTTAAATGCTGCTCTGAGGACATGATTTCACTTTAAGCTTCTCTCTGCCTGTTTTATGCTATCTCTAAATACTGCTCTGACATTCATTAATTCCTTTGTGCAAGAAATAAATACTATTAGCTCCATGTTAGCTGTATAAAATTAATCACACAAAATGAAATATAACAAATTTTGGTGTGCCTACTGGGGCGTCAATGTGCTGATTTTTCAGAGTATGGCATATTTAATCTATCTAGAACACAACTTATATTAACATCAGCCATATCAGCGAGCATCTACAAGCCCCATCGCAATGAGCAAGTGCTACAGGAAGTTTTTCAGACACCTGTAACTTGTCCGGTTTGGGGAAAGCAGAAACTCTCCCACTCAAAGTGGGCACTCCCTGCCAAACCTCCAGGCTTGGGCAGCACTTTGTTTTCGCAACAAACCAGCGGCAAGAATGCACAAAACTACATAACTGTCCCAAATCTTGGCCACAGAGAATAGGACAATTACAGCTGAAACATTCCAAAACCACGGAAATGCCTGAGATGGACAGACCACATGGAAACCTTTAGCTCAGGGTATTTAACAGAGTTGCAGAAGAAGGTCTGGGAGGTGCTGCCCAGAAGTGCAGGTGGGCCCCCAACCCATGCTCGGGGCCTACGGGGACAACTCTGCAGCAGTCACCAGGCTGACCCTGCTGAGGGACAGGGTCCTGCATCATGGCCAAGCTCTGGCATCTCTCCCAAGCCAGATATCCCCGTGCTGCTGCCCCTTGCTGGGACAGAGCCTTGAGGAGCATGGCTAAACCTCATTAAAAGCAGCATGAGTAGGAGGTGGCAGTGGAGGCCATGTGCAGCCTCTGCGTTCTCCTCCTCTGAGGCTGAACAGAAGCTCGGATGGATTATTTTCAATATCAACAATTATTTACTGGTCTGGGAGGGACTCTGCAGGATGGTGGCACAAGCTTTGTTGTCACAGCATCCAGTCCCTGCTCCAGTGAATAATGAAAGAGTAACTGCCGGGAAGAGGGAGAAAAACATGCAGAGTAGCAGAAGGTGGTGTGTGCTGGGGCCAAGCTCCTGGCAGGGGCTGTGTGAGGGTGGCCCTGTGCCCAGATAGTGCTCGATAGGAGATGCACAAACAACTCTGCTGCACTGAGGCCTTGGCATGGATGTGGAGGGACTGTAGGACTGGACATGCCATTTTCCCCTGAACTGTAAAACCACTTCTGGCCACTCTCGCTCATTTGAAATGGCAAGTGTTTGAGTGCTGGGCAAATTCCAGGTCGGATAGCTTCATTATGCCTAGTTAAATGGTCACGGTGGGTTTTAATTAAGCTCATAATTCTTTTTGATTGCCTGCTCCAGGCATTTGTGCAACATCACCAGACACTAATAGACAAGTGTGAGACGGAATGTAGGGAGCTCTGGGCTCCCTATGGCCACACTGTAATTGTCATTGTTATGGCACCTTTCACAGCCAGGTAAACTGTCACTAAATCACTTGCACAGCAGATGTTGGCTCTTTTGACTGCAAGCAGGTGCTTCTGCCAGGATGGTCAACCTTCTCCAATGAAATCTGAAGGGTGATGGCTCCAGAACAAGCTATTAGGAATCCTGCTTGGACTGTCCTTGCTTTGGCTTGCCTAGAAGTAGAGAGAAAAGACAGCCAAAATTAAAGTAGTGGGCAGGTACGTGTTAGACCCTCAGATCCATCGGTGGCACTTGAGTCCACCAACGCAGAGGTTCAGCAGAGCTTCCTGCACAGTCTTTGTCCTCCTTGCCCAGTGCCAGTGCTGGGCTGGGTGGGCTGATCTCATGATCTCCTGAGTCACTGGTTGGTTTTACTGCTGGGACTGCCCCCAAACACCACGTTGGGGATTCCCTGGGCAAGAGGAGCTGCTGCGTGGCACCAGACTGAAGGCATTACACTCAATTTACAGAGCAAGCACGTGACTCCTTCCTGATGGTCTTGGTTCCCATGGAGATCCTAAGACCATCAACACAACAAGGACTTGAGATAACCCTTCCTTCTCCCCACCCTGGACAGTTTACAAATAATACAAGTAATGCCCAGGCATTGTGGGGCTCACAGCCCCACTTTTTAAACAAAACCTGTTTGTTGTATGGTACATTTGGGGTTGTGGAAAAATTTATGAAGTGTGCTTGTGCTTGACAGCTTTTTCCAGAAGGGCTTTGAGTTGTTTTCCTTCCAAGAGTCTGCATTCAGTTACAGCCTGGAATATGTGATCTCACGGTGTTTGTATTTATACCTCTCACAAAACCATTTTTACAGCACCAGTATCTATAGGTTACTGTGAGGCACCGAGTGAAGTCATTGCAAGGTCACCTCCAGGGTGATGCCTCCTACGTGCAGCACATCAGTCTGGCTGCAGGACAGCTACAGCTGAAGCTGCTTTCCATAGCTGTGAACTGAAGAAATACAAGCAAGGGATATTAAAGTGATGAAATAACACAATGTAAAGGGAAAATACACTATAGGGAAAACGCTGTCCTGGCTGGGGTCCGTTATGAGGACTTGATAATGGAAGGGGGCTTTTCCATCACCTATTCCCACATTAGGAAAACGTGCAGTTCTCTGAGCAACACACTCAGAGGGCTATTGCTTTCATGACTTCTTTGAACAGTCTCTGATATCTCATGATTTAAAATTTCCATAGCGGGATACTTTTATATCCAGTCCAAGATTCCTCAGCTCTCCTGGGAATGTTCTCCCCACTACACAGCAACACTCTTGTTACCTATCAGTGTAACAGGAGGCTGTGAATTGTCATCACACCATGCAAGAGGTTTGGCTCTTGCATGGAGAGCTCTTTTTGCCCCTCCTGAATGAATTTTCAGAGGAAAAAAATGTACCCTCCTTATTGGAGGAAGGGAAAACATGGCATAATAGAACAGATGAAGATGTGCAGCAAAGGTTAGGGCCTCAGCCTTTGACTCTTACCTTGCAGCCTTCTCTGGGTAGTTGAGAAGGAGGAGACACAGCCTTCCTGAGCTGAGTGCATGGAACATTCATGATGTGGGAAAAAACCAGCCCATGGACACTGTGGAACTCCTGGAAATCTACATCTCAAAAGTCCTCCTGAAACAAGCTCTGCTACACACACAGTTATGTGAGTCTGTGGAGTGGGACTTGGACCTTGTTGTGTCATAGAAGTGGGACAAACACAGGCCTTTTCAGTAGTGTGGCTCATTTGCCAGATAAACTCTTTGCTCAGCACAGAAATACCAGGTTGCACATTCCCACAACAAACTGGGATTAAGAATCACCCTCATTTTCAAACTGATCACTGCACTAAGATGATTCCCAGTGCTCCACATGCCCAGAGCTTTTAAGAAAAAAAATGTTTCTCTTTTCCCTCATTCAGGACTTTGTTGCTGTTGTTGGGTTTGGCCTGTTTTTATGAGAGACCTAAATGATAACACAGCCATTTCCAGAGCTCACTGCTGCTGCTTGTTTTACCCAGTGGAAAACCTAAGCCCTCCTTTACTCATTAAGGCAATCAAATTCTTTCTGCCAAATAACTCAGAGGCATTCCAGCACCCACTGGAAGTGGTGGTAGCTTTCCCACTGATTTCAGTGGGCGCAAAATATTCCCGAGACTGGAAATCCCAAATTACCTGCATCTGTTCTGCACATTTCTGAAGCCTTCCAGCTACTAATGAGACCATCATGTTGAAAGAACAAGTACAGCTATATGAAACATTAGTGAGAATGTGTGTCTCAGTCTAAGTTCTGGTCTACTCCAGTTGATTGGAAAACTTCCATAAAGAAATCAGGATTTGGCCTCGCAAGTGTGCTGAAAATCGGAGCCAGCTTCAGCGTGCTGCATGTGCAAGGAGCAGCCCTTGGCTTGGGCTTCATGGGAGGGTATTATTGAACATTATGGTTTCTGTGGCTGCCCCAGGAGCTTGAATGTTTGTCCACAGCCCCTTGTCCTCTGCCACTTGGCTACAATGGGTGCAGGGGGCAGAAGGAGGATACAGTGCCCTGGAAACTGGAACAGTTAGAGTGGCTTCCCTTCTCTCCTTGGAATGGCAGGCAGGACAAGGAGGAGAGTATAGGAGTGTTACAGAGAAAGTATAAGACTCCATAGACTGTATAGGCTGTATTTTGGGAGCTGGAGGGTAGCAGGCAAGCAAAGGGTCTGGATTGCAGAAGAAATTTGGGATACAGTGAGATTTTGGGGAGCATGTGAGGAGAATGAACCGCTGGAAAGAACTTATGGCCACCCTGGCCTTTCTCTAACTCCTACCCCTTGTCTCGTTCTGCTGCCCTCCTCCCAGCTCTTCCTTTGGGGCTGGAATGCAGGGAAGATTGCAGAAAACTGAGGTAGGAGCAGAGGAGGGACAAAGATGGCCAAGAGGAAGGTCTGAGGGTCATGCTGGGTGCAGGTAAGCCTGAGGAGGCAGAAAACAGGCAGGAGATGACCATGAGCAATAGCACAGGTGGGCACAGAGCCATCCCATTTTGATGTCTGAAGTTATAGCTGGCAGCCTCTTGAAAGGGACAGTCAGCATTTTAGGGTCAAAGTCGCCTTGCTGTACTGAGAAGGCAAAAAACACGTTTTGGGAACAAAGTCACACATTTTAGTGACAGTTCTGGCTCGAGGGGATTAGCAGAGCACAATGCCTTCCTTCTGATCCACCCCCGGCCCTTCATTCCCTGCGAGGCGGGCGAGCAGCCACCCCTGCATTCAAGCGGGGAAGAAAGGGGCAATGGCAGGAAGGTCAGAACCAGGCGGCTCCTGGGAGAATTCCTGCCTGCATCCTCCGCGCGGTCCCGCGCCGGAGCCCGGGGAACAAAAGCCGGTACCCAGCAGCACAAACTAGCAGCACACGCGGGGCTGGGCGTGACACGGGGCAGTTTCGGGACGCTGGGCTCATGTAGCCGAGGGCAGGGGGCCCTGCAGGGCAGGATTTGGGGTGGAATCCCGGGATTCCGGGATCCGGGATCGGCTCCGCTCCCGCCGTGATCCCGCAGCGCCCGAGGGCGCAGCGCCGCCTGCCGGCCGCTCCCGGCACCGCCGCTCCCGCGGGAATCTCCGCCATCCCAAGGAAACCCCCGGGCGTTCTGAGCAGCTCCGCGTCCCTGCGGCGTCCCGGAGACAGGGATCCTCCTCGCTTTGCCACCTGGAATCTCCGCGATCCCAAGGAAAACCCTCGGGCAGCTCCGCATCCCTGCGGCGTCCCAAAGACAGGGATCCCCTTCGCTTTGCCACCTTTCCCAGCTCTCTGCAGCAGCTGTTTTCCCATCGCACGCTCCTTCCTCACTGCCCCCTTCTAGTTCTGAAACGCTCGAGGCACGCTCTGCTCCAGGCAGGGCTGTCGGGGTTTTCCCTGCGGGAATGTATAAGTGGATTGTTGCTGTTTAATCGCTTCTTGCCAGCTTGCTCAGGATGGAGAGCTTGCAAACCTGCAGGTGAAGTCCAACAGCAGCCCAGCTGTGCCAAGGAAGGCACCAGACTGGATTCAGCGACCTGAAACCCCAGGTGTTGGTCTCTGCATCAGACAAATGAGCTGATGAAAGAACCGTGCTTTCCTGCTAAAAAAAATGAATGGGATCACAGCAGTTAATTTCACACAGACTGGTCACGTCAGTTCTGACAAGGTCACATACACAAAATGTTGCAAAAACTCTTCTGGGAGTCTTAATGAGAACAGTCTGCTTTAAGTTCTCAGATGAAGTGAACACTGTTTGCCTGGGTGAAAGGCAGTAATATTAACATCACACTTCAGAAACGTACAGCATTTTGCAGGAATTAACTAGTTAAACCCCATAACCGCTCTAAGTAACTTTCACTGAGGCGTTGGTAGAAGAATTTCTCCAAGCCCAAAATTCAGAGCCAGCAGTTCCCAGACTCCACCGACCCAGTGGTCAATCTAACTGTTCTTGCTGCCATCATCTCCAGACAGATGGATGAGCAAGGGCTATGCATGTAGGCACAAGAGACAGGGTGCAGAGTACTCATCTGGCTGACAGGAGGGACCATGTTCATGATTTCTTAGGTTAAAGGGATGAACACACACCCCATGAACAGCCCAGGCTGAACACTGTGCCTCAAACAGAGCTGGAAGCCTGAGGACTGACCATATCCAGCTCACTTTGTTTTCATGTATCAAGGAAAATTGTCAAGTTAAAAGCCTTGTATGCTGGTGTTCCTGTTTATTTTATAATCTTGTACAACACCCTCCTCAAATCCTACTTGACAGTGAGTCAGCCCTGGGCTGAGGATCCTTTTTCTTCTTGGAAAGTAAATCCAGAGTCTGCTTCAGTATCTCAGCATTCCCACTTGAGGAGAGATTGCCAGGCTCTGCCCACAGACATCTCAGAGCAGGCCTTTCACAAAGCACAGCCAAGAGGACATGAATTGCACATGTAAACCCCTCCTCAGTCATGACTGCTCCTGAGGTATCACTTTGATTTGGAGATGGTTTTTGGTGTTTAAGGCCTTCTCAGCCCTCATGTCCTCTTGTACATGTTAATCTGACTGTCCACTGCCTGGATTGATGCAGGAACCCTGTGACTATGGTTTCAGAGGTGTGCAAGAGCCTCCATCATGACTGCTGCAGCCACCAAAGGAACAGCAAGAGGTGCTGGCCACAGCCCTGCACAAAGCTGGGACAGGCTGCCACAGTCCCCTGCAGGCCCCGAGGAGCACTGAGTGGAGGGGCACTGGGATGATGAAATGTTGTTACAGACTCTGCTTTAACTGCTGCTGCACTTTGCCCTGAGGCCAAATACACCTTCCTGCCTTTTCCAGGGACAGCTGCGTGTGACACAGGGTAACGTGGGCAGATGGGTACAGGACTTGCACACTGCTTGGACCATCTTCCCAGGACTTGCTGCCCGTGGCTTTGTGATCCTGTTCTCCAGAGACACCCAGCAGTGAGCAGAATGGCTGCTGGAGAGTTTGAAAATGTGGTGTCAGCAAATGGGTCACATCACATCAGGAGCCAGTGTCTCAGCAGGGATGGGAGATCAAGATTCCATCCCACACCCTTCCTCTCCTCATAGCTAGATGATGAATTTCTCATCATTGTCCTAGAGAAATCCTTTCAGGGGAAGATCTGGAGGAGGATAAGAAGGATCTTACAGACTGGTTCAAAGAGTTTGGAGGGCAAGGCATGAGAACACACCACGTGGAGAGGCAGACAGTGGGGCAGCCAGGAGGATCGGCACCCCAGTGTCGAAACCAAGGGCAGAAACCCGACGGAAAGGGACAGACAGCAACAGACTGTGCAAGCCCAGCATGAGCAAGGCAGCCTGGTTGGAAACCCACGCTCCGGAGAGCGGCTCAGGGCAGGCACAGCCTGGGTGAGCACCTGCAGATGGAGCTGTGAGAGCAGGTCCTGCGGAGCAGCAGCAGCAGCATCCCCTGCCTTCAAAGCCCAGTGCGTGGTGGGTGAGGCAGGCGGCCAGGCAGGGCTGGAGAGGGACACAGACTCCACCTCTTCACAGGCTTTGGCTCGGGAAGGTCAAGGCTCACCAGGCTGGGAAATAGTCCTGTTTAGAGGAATCTATGGTTCTCTGCAACTGCTTTCCTAACTAGGGTGAGAAATCTCAGAGATGGGAACTGGATAAAAGTGCCCTGCCAACAGCAGAAGCACCCAAACCTTTTCCCAGCATTTGCTGGGAAAACAGGCTGAAAAGGGTGTTCAGCACAGTTTAAGACAGGGAGTGAGACTACAGTGCCATGAACCTGTAGAGCCAGCCTTCACCTTGCCAGGCTTTTCAATTAGCATAAACATTCCATATTCACTGACCCAGAACGACTGACCCTGTCCCCAGGGCCTGGCCATAGGAGATCCTGCTAGATCTAACTCAGATTTCTGTCTTTTCCTGCAAGAACTTCTCTCAGAGGAAAAACCTACATGCCACCTATTGTCATTCAAAACACTCTGCGACTTCATCCAGTTTTGTGGGAAACTTCCTGTGAGCCCTCCTGCCACACAACCTCCCTGGAGCAGTGGCCAGGACAATGTCCCCCAGCTCCCCTCAGCTGCATCTTGCCCTAGAGAGGACACGGGATTCCCTGCACATCTCCCTTTCCTGCCCCACGCCCCTTCCCAGTGCAAGGGCAGCTGCTCCCGGCCCTGCAGGGTGCTCAGCACCTCTGCCAAGTGCTTCCCTGGCTCAGTGCAGTTCTCCAGCAGCTCCGCTGGCTGCACTCTCAGCTCCACTTTGGGAGCGGGAGTGCTACAAGCAGAAAATCATCGCGGAGCCATCTAGGAGCAGGAGGTTCCTGCATTCTTGGTGAAAGAGGGAAAAAACCCAAACCAGCAAGTGAGCAGAGCTGGGGGAGTTCAGCTGTAGCTGTGTGTGTCAGTCCACGGAGGGGGTAACATCGGGGTGCTACAGTCCCTGCAGAACGCTCTGCTGGCTGCTCAAACGAGTCTCTGTAAGCCATTGCACTTTGGAAACAAAGTTCATCCCTATGCACCCCTCCTGGGTCAGGCATTGACCCCATTTTACCCGGAAAATGTATAATTTTTGCTGTTATTTAGTGTGAGGGCAGCCTGGAAGGGTGGGGGTGTACAAAGAGACGATCAGCTGGTAAAAGAGAAATGCTCAGCCATACATGTCTGCAGCCCGGTTCATTTCTCTGCCGAGCTCCCTGCAGCCCTCCGAGCCCATCTGCTTGTCCCAGCAGCAGAACGGTGCTCCTGGGGAGATGGGAGCCTCACCCATGGGTTCATTTCCCAGGCTCAGCTCCTCCGAAGTGACCCCGCTGCCCGGGAAGGGGCTGCACGATCCAACTATCTGGGAGGCCAAACAAGGAAGTCTTTCTTGGCAAGGAAGAAGAAGGACCTGGGAGGCCCCCTTGGCTCAGGTGACCCACCCGACCCCCATCGCAAACAGCCATAAATCCTCCCACTTCCCCGCCGCAGCATTCCCGGGCACTCCCCCTCTCACTGGAGCCGGGCCTGGCTCTGCAAAGCATGTCAGTGCTGGCCAGCCTTGGAAGGTAAATATGCAGCTGGCTGACTTACTGCTTATCAGAGGGTTTTTCTGGCTGAGAAGGGAGCTGACTTTAACCAGTGCATAGCAGAGCTGGGCACAAGCTGTCAGGTGGGCTGTTCCGGGCTCCCTGCAGGACCAGTTCTCCCAGATCCCTGTATCCAGCTTCATCAAAGGCTCAGTGTGGCCCCTGCCGGAGAGTCGGGGGTGTGAGGGTGGCACGGCGCACTCTCAGCCTCCAGCCATCAGCCTGGACTCACTCAAGCTCCGCACGTGCTGAGTTAGTGGTGAGCAGTGCATTTCCTTGGGCACAGCAGGATAAGGATCAGGACTGCCATCCATCCCCCCTGGATGGACTACCTGCTCAGCCAGTCTTTAAAGAATGGTTAATTTGATAGAGATTAGCTGAATCTCCCTATCTGCCCTCTGAGCCTCTCCCACCTCTGTTCATTTGCAACAGAAAGCTGGAAAACAATCTGCCTCACTGCCCTTCCTCCACCGGCTTTCCCCCAGCTCCAGCCCATCACTCGGCAAGGCTGCTCTCAGAGTCCCCACATTCCACTGTCACCTTCTCACCCTACACCTTCACCAGCCTCTCCTCCCCAGCCAAGCCTCCAAGCACTTCCCCCGCTCCAAACCCTCCCTTCCAGGATCGCCTCGCTCTACCTCCTCCCACCCCAAGCTCCTTTCTTGCTGGCTTTTTCTCTCTCCGTACAAGCCGGCCAGGAAGGTTTGGGTATCTGCTCCCCACGCGGGGAAAAGCCCTCTGGCAGGGCTGTCACCTTGGCTCCCTGCCACGCAGCATCACAGTTTTGGATAGCCTGGGGCAGGGGGGAGGCCATGGGCGCCCCTGCCAAAGACCAGAAAGGTCCAGAAGCTTCCCAAGCACTCTGCCTACGATTTAACATAGTTCACAAGTGCTCAGTACCCTGGAAACCCGGGATTTTATATAAGTGATCGCTAATCACCACCACGGGGCTTACCCATGGTAATGGCACATGAATCACACCTGGTGCAGGTTTCAGCTCCTCCTCTGGCACACAGACAAATGAAATGCACAGCTGAGATCACGCAGATAAGGGTGACACAAACTTGTTCCTATTCCCAAGTGCCAACAAGGGATCAGGAGGCAGGGTGCTGGTTTGGGGGTTCGGGTTTTGGGGGTGCAGGTTTGGGGGTGCAGGTTTGGAGTGCTGGTTTGGAGTGCTGGTTTGGGGGTACAGGTTTGGGGTGTTGGTTTGGGGGTGCTGCTCCGACGGCGGCTGCTGCCCCGTCCGGGCACTCCCAGCACAAGCTGCCCGCAGGGAGAGGGCAGTGTCGTGCCCGGGCTCTGGGGCCACCAGCGGGGGACACACACGGCAGCGCGGGGTGTGGGTGACAGGCGGCGCAGGCAGGGGAGCCCCGGCAGAGTCTGACCTGGCACCTTCCAGGCAGAAGGGCCGCGACCCGTGGGGAGCCGGGGCGGAGCGTCAGGCAGGTGGGATGAATCACGCCTTCCTCCCGGTTTCTCCCCATCGATTATGGAAGGAGCCGAGATGGCTGCTGCAGATACCGGAGTGTGTGCCCTGTGCCCCTGTCCCCCGGCTGCCGTGGGCTCTGCTCTGCCACAGCAGCCACACGCAGGGTGGCTCATCAGCACCACAGAGACCCAGGCCACTGAGGATTTGTAGCCCCTGACACAGAGAACCAAGATTTCGAAGATGTTTTTCAGATGTGTCTGGTATTTTGGTCGGGCCACGTCACTACCTGCTCAGCATGGTTTGCAATGCAAACACCACCGAGGGACCACTTCCTCTGGAGCTGCTCAGGGGAGCCAGGACCTGCTGAAACTCACCAGCACTTTTTTTTTCCCCAGCTCAAGTCGTTAAGGCTTGACTGCCCATGCCTTTCTGATTCCCACCCAGCTTTCTGAGATTCAACAGTATTATCTCTGGGAGTTTTAAACTCACATACATAAAAGAGTCACACGCAGTTAACCTAAATAACAAGTTTAGGGTTTCCAAGAGACAGTTCTTCGCCAGCCCAGCCCAGCTACCCAAGGTGTGTGTGCCTCTTGAGTGATCACACCAGGTAACATCTGGATATTTGTCTTCAGCACCAAACCTTTCTATTAAACCATCTTCTGGAGCTGCAATGGTTCATCATGGTCCTCTCTTTTAAATGGATGGAAAGAGTCATGGCTCCTGTACAGGGGAATATTCCAGCCAGGGACATATCCATCACCTCTTTACCCTTGTGCAGTGCCTACACAGGAGCTGGAGCATCCCTCAGCTCAGACATCCTCTCTCTCTGATTTTTTTTCCTGCTTCAAAAACCATCAGTTTCCAGTGGCAGAATATCCCCCTGATTTTAGGCAAAACCTGTGCTGAGAGTTACTGTTTAGAGGGTGCCAGCTCTCAACTGCTCCACACTTCAGTCAGGAATGCCCTTCTTTCTTTCTTTCTTTTTTTTTCTTTTCTATTTCAGGAATGTTGTAAGTAAATTCACAGCTGAACAACAGTGGGAATTGAAACCCTCAGAGCTGAGGGCTGCCTACGCTACAGGTACGGTAATTCCAAACTGATCCTCCTTTGTGCTGATAACAGGGCTGGCTATTGTTTTCCTGAAGTCCACATGTCTGAAAACACCCCAGGCATAGATAATTGCAGTGAGCATGTGCTTTTGAATCTGTTTCTAAAACACGCCTGGGATTTAAGCTTTTTAAAAATCATGACCCCAATTCTGTTTTTTTCAAACTCAAAAGCAAAAATTCCCTTGGCTCGAAATGAAGAAGGGTCTAGCTCTTAAATACAACTTACAAAGGGGAAAACGTGCCCCTCTTTTCCTTTTTTATTTTTTGTGATGAAAGAACAAAGCCTGAAAGCTTTCAGCACTTCCCCAGCTTCTTTCTTGCCCCTCCTCCCCTTGATTTTATTTCAATTTTTACGTGTAGAAAGGCAGATCTTATCTGAGGTGACAGGACAATTTGAAACTGTCCTGCTTTCATATCTGTCTCTGTTGATGATGCTCATTAGGTTAAGTTTTGTCTTTGGCTGTAACGGGTTTCTTTCAGCTTCTGGTTGGGCAGTTGGCTCCCAAGGGCTGCCCTTTCACCCTTTCATGTTGTGCCACTGGGCAACTGAGACTGAAAACCTCATACAGCTAAAGAAAACAAGTGAGGGGTAGCTGAATGAGCAGGGTGCTTCCATAGGCTATTTTCTGGTGATAACCAAGGTACCTTTTGTCTTCTTTATTATCTGACAGGGTAGTAGAGGTTTGGGGACCATTTGCTTGGGCTCTGAACTTTCATTTTACTGTTGTTGGATGTTGATGTTGAGGGACCTATGGCTCTGCATCGTCGACACACCAGCAAAGCACATGACACACAAAGGAAAACAGGGGAAAAATTCTGAATAAATTGTTCTTCAGTTAAATATATTTAGGATAAGACAAAGGAAAGGAAGGGAAAGGAAAGGGAAAGGAAAGGAAAGGAAAGGAAAGGAAAGGAAAGGAAAGGAAAGGAAAGGAAAGGAAAGGAAAGGAAAGGAAAGGAAAGGAAAGGAAAGGAAAGGAAAGGAAAGGAAAGGAAAGGAAAGGAAAGGAAAGGAAAGGAAAGGAAAGGAAAGGAAAGGAAAGGAAAGGAAAGGAAAGGAAAGGAAAGGAAAGGAAAGGAAAGGAAAGGAAAGGAAAGGAAAGGAAAGGAAAGGAAAGGAAAGGAAAGGAAAGGAAAGGAAAGGAAAGGAAAAAAGAAAATTTGACCTATGTACCTGTGTGCCTTTTCCCCATCTCCTCTTATACCCCAAAAAGTTTTGGCCTGGCCAAGGTATGAGGTGCTCAGAGTTACATCATTGTGGGGCTGGCTCAGCCAGGACGAATGTGAAGTTGTAAACAAGTTGTGACTCAGGCCTAGTTCCCCCTGGTGTAGCAGGGCTGCACGGCTGATGTTTGTGTCGTGGATCCTGCGGCTCCTTGTGCCCCAGCTCAGAGGGATTATAATTACATCTCACCTTACCGATCTTTTTGGCTTGCCTGAATTGCTTCCACAGACCTGCTCGACTTGTTTGGCTGCTGCTTATTATTCAGCACAAGCCCCCACCCACTGCCCTTTCATGTACTTTCATGTTTGTGTCTAAAAGCCACAGAGGGACATTTTTTGACAGGGAAGGTGATGAGTGTTTGCTGCTGCCTGGACCCCCGACTCCCCAGAATTCTGGGGCCAGAATGGGGATGAATCCTGTGCTTGTCTCAGAGCACAGAGCAAGGACAAAACAGGGGCTGGATAGTGAGAGTGAGTCACTCCATTTCAAAATTCGGAAAATGTAATGAGACGCTTCCTGAAACCTGAGTTCTGCTCCCGCAAAGCACAGGAGAAAATGCAAACCAGGACACAGCAAGAAGCTAAGGTGAGGGCATAGATACGGCCTCGATTAGGGACAGAGTGGGTCCCTTCCTGCTCCCCCACTTGTAACTTCCAAGTGGGTGTCACCACAGGCAGATGCAGGCAGTGCTGATGGAAACGGCCTCTCCAGGTGAAACTTTGCTCTCTCCAACGATTCCAACTCCCAGCTTCACACTGGCCCTTTGAGCAACATGGCTCAGACAGTACCAGTGACACTGAACATGGGGCTGCTTTTTCACTTTAGGATTGAACCTACCTGTTGCAATTATGTGTAGAAGAACCCGATAAGGGTTAAGGATGACACAGGAGATGTCAGACTGCTCTGATGCTGTGTGAAGAAATGGCTGCACAGCTCCATGAGCAGCAATGAAATGGAGGGGGGTTCTTGCAGCAGGCATCTCACTGACCTTTCATTTTGATGTTGCCCTTTAGTCAATGACCTCAGCCTATGGCCACAGTTAAACTTGCACTCAAATCCGTAAATCCTAGAGTGACTCTTGATCAAGTGTCTGATTCACCTGACTCTGAAGTCACACTATGATTTCAGAGGTGCTCCTCAGTAAAGCTGAATGGGAGAGCTGGGCTGAGTCAGCCACCAAAACTGCTGATCCACTGGTCTCAGCGGACTGGAACAGGATGGGTTCCTAGCCTATAGTTCCTCACTCAAGGGTGTCCTTGTTCCTAGCAGGATCCCAAGCTTTCACCAAGCTGTGCCAAGGTGTCCAAGAGCTGAGTTCCTTAAAAGGAGCAGCTCAGGGTGGACACCCTGAAGAACAGATACATATTTCCCCATCCTCTGCCCCAGACATGCTCAAAGCCAAACCAGGGCCAGCTTGAACAAAGGCAGCCTATGCTGGTGCTGACCTTTGTGATATCCATGTTTATCCAGATTTAATTCATGTTCCTGCTCTGGTCAGTTTGGAGGCTGAAGATGTCCTAACCTTGAGCTGGTGGCTTCTCTGGGTGGCTCCCTGTCCTCCACTCCAGCTGAGGTGTGCCTGGGTGTGTAAACACTCATCAGGGACTCAGGATAAGCCTCACCTGCTGCTGGTGAGTCAAGCACCACTCTGGACATCTGAGTGACTCAATATCTGTATCCAAAGGCTGGGCTCCAGCAGGTGTGATCCCTCCATTCCTGCTCCTCATGCACTGCTGTTGGGCCAACATCGTTGCAGGAAATGGCTCCTGGCTTCTATTTGGGTGGCTGGACACAGGCATACAAAGGGAGAAGGGATCATTCAGGTTTCATCAGACTTCTGAGACATTGCTGGCATTGGAGCAAGCCTGAACATGACTTGAGGGAGGCAGTTGGGACAGCAAATTCCAGGGGAGGAGAAACTGCACCAGAACAAAGGAAGTTTGTTTGAGGACAGAAACACAAAGAAAAGTCCTCACTGTTGCAGCTCTAAGAGAGAGATTAAACTGCTTCTAAAGTTAGGTGACTGCTCCCTGCCTCTAAGCCATTCCTCATTTGTCACCCAAATTATGTTTAGACCTGGGGCAGCACCTACCTGTATTAAACTGAATTATTTGCATCCGAAAAGAGTTGTTAAAAAAGAAGGTTCAGGCAATGCAACTTGTCTTGCTTATCTGACCTCCTTTGACATTACGGTCCAAGGTGTTGTATCTGTGGCAGAAGCAGAAAACCTTCCTCCACCTGAACCCTGCTGCCGCTGCTGCCAGCTCAGCCTGGAGCTATGACCAGGCACCTGCTCCCTGCTAAAGCTGCTGCTGACCTTAATGGAAAAGGGAAGAGCCCTTTTTGGTGACTCACAGCATTGAGTATCACATTGGGAAAAGAGCAGTTGAGATCAGTATATTAGCTTGCTTTCATGTTCCACAGTGAGTGTTCTGTTGGGTGGGGATCAGGGAGGCAAAGGGTGGTTTGTTTATCCAGAAGAAGAACAGATTTAGTTTAAGTTTCGGTGGCTGCTGGAAGTCCAGAGTCAATAGCCAAGGATTGCCTCAGGGCACTTCCAGGTCAGAAAATCTGATGGCATTTTCAAATAATACCAATCTGGAGAGATTGTGATCATTTCTGGATTTGAACTGATATGAGCACCCAACTGGAGCAGGAGTTCACCACCGGTTTTGTCAGAAGCTTGTCAGCCTCATTTAGGATGTTTTATTGTAACTCAAGAGCTTTCCATTTGATCAGCTGCAGTCACAAGCTTCTTGTGATCAGAACCAAGGGAGATCCTTTCCTAGTGGGGTCCAATACACCCCTTCCTGCTCTAGCAAAAGGAGAGGTGAACATGTTACATCTTCGATCTGCCGCCTGCTTAATTCAATCTAGATAAAAGCTGGCTGTAACTCGTTACTATTTACTGAATGGTAGCTATGGACAAGCTCTGTTAGTTTGAATATGGATCTCAACCAGATGAGAAAAGGGATATGATGCCAAAGGTTCTAGCACGATAAAAGGAAAACCTCTTCCCTTCCTGTGTTGTTACAACAAACAAATGGACTTAACCTTTTTCCCAGCGGGATCCCCACACAAAATAACAGAAATTGCCCCACAAATGGCAGCAGTCCCAAGTTTTCATTACTCTTATGATGCTGCTAGAAGCCTTTTTCAAGCAGATGCTGGAATCACCTCTAATGTTCTGGCATTGGCCCTTGCAAACTTGGTCCAGTGTGTGTGTGTGTCACCTACAGATGTGCATGCTTGCATAAACACACTTTTCCTGCTGCTGGTCCTAGTCAGAACAGATTCCCATTCTCCACTCTACTGAGCAGTTAAACTTTGCCCTGCTGGAAGGCTCCCTGTGCTGGGCTGGGTTATGTTACAGTGATACACACACACAACATTTCCAAAAGACAGAATTACCCTGAGAACCTAACTTCACCAGTCAGCTTAAAATTTGACTGCTCATCTGTAACAGAATCTCGCTAACTGGTTTTCACAAATGAGCAAGAACAGCTACTGCTGCTTTTTTTTAATTGCTTCCATCAAGCTTAATGGGATGTTGGAGCTGAATGAGTGTAAGCACACAGAGGCGGGTGTGGGAACGTGTCCCAGGTTGCACCCACCGCATTCATCTGGTCTTCTCTGCAAGCAGATATCATCACTACAGTAACCATCCTTAGCCATCCCACAGGTTTTGGGATGGATGGAGCCCACATCCTCCCTTCCCCACCTGCCCTAGTCAACCAGAGATAAGTTGTGGGAAGCTGACTCTGCGCCCAGCCTGTTCCTCTGATCTGTGCATGCAGCTGCCTCCACAAACAGAATTAAAGCCACATGAGAAACATCCAGCAGGAAAAAATAAATCTCTGACATGGCAGCGATTTCACTGCCAACAGGAGCCCCACGGATCATGGGGATGGAGAGTTCCTGGTGTTAGGAGCAGACCCATGCTTGTGGGGAGGGACACCTTGTCCCATCCCAGGCTGGGTGTTATGGCACATCCAGCAGCAAGTGCACCCGTGGTTTCCACAAATATCTGCAGCCACTGATCCTGGGAAGAAAAACACCACTTCTGGCACTGAGCAGAAACAGTTTTTCATAGGAAATCACCTCAATTGCTTTTGAGAGGAAAAGCTATGACTCTGAGAGGAAACTTTCCAGTTTTTATTAGCTACATTGTAAGTTGTTTTGCCGTTGAATAGCATGGAAAGAAGGAAGAGTGTGTATTCAGCTTTTATCAGCATTTTTTTCTGAACTTCTTTTGGTTCTGCAGAAAGGTAAAAATGCAAATGTCCTGAAAGGATCTCTTGTGGGAAGTCATGGATGTTGTAATCACTGCTTTTAGCTCCCATTTGTCCAAGAGATGTGAATCAAAATTACCCATGTCACAGAGGAGTCCCAAACAAGCCTTTATCTAAATCTCATTGTGGAAGAGATTAGCCGATCCCCTGCTTTACTTGCACATCTCTGCTCTGACAGGAAGGGAGCAGAGCTTGCCCTGCACTTCATGTGCCATCTGCAGCTGTTCTCTAAGAAATGCTTAACTGAACAAAACAGGACAAGACTATGGTCAATTCCAGGACCCTCCGTGCTGTTTTTGTCCTATCATTTCCATACGTATCCCTTCTTTAAAATTAGTAGGAACAGCCAAATTATGCCCCAAAAGGGAATCCAGGTGCTGCAGGCTCAGGGACAGTGAGCTAAATATTGGCTGCTTCACCAGAGCTGTTCCTGCACTCCAGTCACGCATGAACAAGTTGATTTAAGTGTATATATTTGGTTCTGTCCCACCCTTAATATATTATGTATTTTTCCAAGCTCTGAGCTGTTTTTATGGCACCTGGCACAGCTTAGCTGAAGCCACTGCTTAGAGGGGCTGAGGGCCGACACCATAATATTGAAATAATTTGGGTTAGAAGTGCACCAATGGAAACCTCTGCCAGTTTGTGTGCACTGTGTGTCACTGCCCCTTCCACACAGCACAGATTTCATTATCCAGGTGAATAATAGGAGGAAAGGGAGGGCTAAGTTCTGAACACCAGGACACAGATAAGCAAGTTTGCCCATATTAGAAGGGGGTAAGCTGGCTTAGAGCAGGCACTCTACAAAACAGTTTGAACCCCCTCCAAAGCCCTTGCATTTTTGGGCCCAAGCAGACAAAGCAATGCAATCCCTCAATGTTCTTGGTGTTGACACACACTGCTGAGCTCTGTGTATGCCAAGATAAAGAGGCAGCCTCCAGTAGTCCATTATTCAGTGCTAGACAACTTGATTATGATGGAAACAAACTACTCTTTTGCAATATTGACATTGTGATCTATGGCAACAAGTTCTGAAAGGCCTGTCACATTTTGAACTACTGCTACGGCTCTAATTAATGTTTTTAACTTATTTCGAAACACCTGATATGTCTTCTCTGGAAAAAGGTTCATGCCAAGTGCAATTCTATAAGAGCAGTTCTCATCTGCCCCTAACTTTGGCCTCGATGTCATCACCTTTCAAAGCTGGCTTGAGCCTGGGTCTGGAACAAATTGTAAGGAAATTGCTATTGAAATATTGTCATGCAGTAATAAGAGCTGCTCTGCATCAGGACTAACTTTAGCCTTCAGTAGAATTAGGTGTGTGTAAGGAAGATTTGGTCATTTCTCTGAAACATAGAGCTCCAGGCAGACTCTTACTTAATGTTCCAGTTTCTGAGGAATTCTGCAGAAAGCCTGGGAGCTTTGCTGACCTGCCTGTCCCAGGGAGACACTGGTGCCAGAAGTGTGGTCCTACTTCACTGCTCTGCTTTTCTCCCTTGTCTCTGAGCTACAGGGTCTCAGAGCTGCTCCTGCTGCCTTCTGCTGGCCTGACCACCCGCTGGCAAACCCAGCAGAGAACTCTTTGCTCAGCTCAGTGTGTTCCAGAGATGGCAAAAAGAAGGAATCAAGAATATATGGCTGGCAAGGATGGAGCAAGGGAGACTTCTTCCTTTCCAGGGCAGCTTGAGGACAGAGTGGTTCATCTTTATCCTGTGCCTGCAGACAGAATTAATGACTCCTCACATCTGGGCAGCCCCACACCAACACACACAGAGCTCCCTGAGCGTGTGGTGGATTTGTGAAGAAGCACCAGCACAGGTGACAGAAGACTCAAGTTCAAAGCCTCCTGGATCTGTAGGCACTTGATTTCAGCATTTGAAATTCAGGGCTATAGTTTGCCTGCTGCCCATCTGTAAGTGGAGGGAACACACAGTCCTAACTCACTTGGCTGCTCTGAGGATGATGAAGAATTTAGGTGTAAAGAGCCATGTAAGTCTTGTGGAGAGAAATACTTGCTCTGGAGTTAGCTTGAATTTCAAACAGGTATTTTCTCTATCTGCAGGGCTTAGTCCTGCAGTCTTACCCTGAAACATGCAGCAGACAGCCTGGAGCAGTCCCATGAGCTCAAGCGCTGCATAGATATAAGCAATTACTACTAACAAATCTACCAGGCAAACATACAGGTGTGTTTGAGCCAGGACAATGTTGTATCTCAAAGCAGAGCTTGTTCATAAAGCAGTAATTATTTGCTGTCTTTGTGTGCAGTATCACCCTGGCACCCCAGTCCATGACTTGAGATCATTTGTGGTATTTCTGCTGTCACTGTTGATACTGACAACAATATTCTCACCTTCGTTGCCTGGACTCAAAAAAGCACCAGCTAGAGGAAAAGTTGTAGATGGGTATGGAGCTATGTTTTCTGGCACTGCAATCAGTGGTTTGGGACCAGTTCAAAGGCATTAGGGAAATACTGCTTGGTTCTGTACTGACACTTGAAGTCTAATTAACCTGGGCTGCTTAATGTTCTTAAGTTCTTAATGAAGAGTGAGTGTCACTGCTGCAGATGCTGGGCTGTCACTTCCACCCGGGTCTGGAAGGTTCAGGGGGCTGCTCCCACCCATGAAAGCCCCAACAGCCCAGTCCCAGCTGAGCTAGTGCCTGTTATTTTCACAGGGATGGCCCAGCCCCAGCCCTGTGTGGTGGTGTTTTCCATGATGGAACACACTGCAGCTCCAATGCGAGTGAACACATTAACAGCAACACAGCCTTTTCCCCAAGCTAAACATATTACGGCATCAGCAAATTACAGGGCACTCTAAATTAGACTCCCTCTTGTGCAGACTCTGCTTGCTGGGCCAAGGCCACATCCCTCCCTGAAGGAAGGCGACAGCCGAGGGTTTCATTGCTCCTCATCTCCCCTGCTCTGTGCTCAGGGCTGCCTGGGCATGGTCACATTTCTGCTCATGCTCCCAGAGCATCCATCCCACGCATACTTCCCAAAGGATGCTTTTGTTATGTTAAAATATGACAGTGACCAGTAAATCTCAACAAAAGTGTCTACCCGTAGGTCTGGGTCAGTTGTGAGACATTTTTACTCATTGGGGGAAAAAAAAGCACATAGGATGGGACTGGCTTCCACTTTCTGTCACCAGTTTCTGAGCACCTGAAGTCAGGAAAGGTTCAGAGAAGACCCCAGAGCACCTGTGTTGAAATCCTGGAGTCAGGTAAACAAGCAGACCTGGCTTTCTGACAGATGTGTTTTGGCCAATGTGTTTTTACCAGACCTTTTCTAGAGAATGCAGTGTGGAGAAATGTTATTGTGGCTCTGGGAAAAACAATAATTAAAAGGAACCGTTGAGCTGTTTTCCCTGGAAAAACAGCAAATGCAGCCCACACTCTCCCATCCCCCTTGCCGCAGCTGGCAGCATTGCTCGCAGGAGTAACCCGGGGCTCCCAGCTCTGAGTGTGACCCAGCGCTGCCAGCCCCGGGGCCGGGGCTCTGCCATGCACACCTCAGGGCTGCCACCCCTCCCGGTGCTGCATTTAACAAGAGAGGCCCTAAAAAAAGCAGCGAAAGAGGAGCAGACACAGGTAAATGATTATTTACAGCTGCTGCGTGGGGAGTGTTACACAAGGGGAGGGTGGAGCGCGTTCCACCGCCCTTCCACGGCTTGTGGGCAGAAAAGCCGATCATCGCCGTGATGTTTCTACTCCCCCAAGACGGAGTTAATACTGTTTACCTTGTAATAAGAATGCTATTTCTTGCTTTTTTTCCCTTGGCTGAGCTTGTTTTCAGTCTCCCCGGCTGCTGTCCTGCTGGGGCAGCTGGCTTCCAGGGCAGCCAGGGGTTTTGGGCTGGGAGCAGCAGCATCCCACACCTCCCACCTGCTGAACATTGCTGTGTGGTTCCCAAACCAAAAGTCAAAACCCTTATCTGCAGTGGGAGGTGAATCCATGGCAGGGGAGAACACTGGTACTAGCACTGAGCAGCTTTCACATAGCTGGGATTTTCCTAGAAGCCTGGGAAGTAAGAAAGCTTGGCACTAGCTAGTTCATGTTGCTCCCTCACTTTCTTTTTTTTCCCATTAAAACCCACCTGCAAGCTATAAGACATTGGCAAGGGTTCTTTGTACCCCTTAGTCCTGGGGATCCTCTGCCCTGATGTGAAAATGCAGTCTTTTATGTCATTCACATCCTTCACCTTCCTGGACAAGAGCCAGTGATGTAGCTTTGGCAGGTATGGAATTTTATGATGTGGTAGGTGAAGTACAAAAACACCATGGTTAAGAATGGGGACTTGTGCAATGTCCCAGAATGTGCCACCCAGCCTGGCTGTGCCGGTCAGCAACAGCCTGGTATGGTCAGATGGACTTGCCTGGTGACGAAAACACTTTTCCAGAAACTCCTTCTTCAAGGAGGAGGGAGGACCTGTACACCTATAGTGAAGCAGGACATGTGGAAGCAGAGCCAGGCAAAAATATGGGAAGCTTAACATCAAAATTCATGTATCAGACATGAAATCTGCTCCTGGGCCTGGCTGATGAACCGGACAGGAGTGGAGGGCAGCCTCTGTACCTCAAGGCAAACACAGCAGATGTGTTATCCAAGTGGGTTGCCCAGGGCTTGGCCCCCAGCCTGGGCAGGATCCACCAGCTGATGGTTCCTTATGGCCCCTGCAGCAGCAAAGCAGGAGCACCCACAGGCTCCATAGCTCCAGGGGCTCCTGGTGTCCACAGCAGGTCCCTGGAGGAAATGCAGACCCTAGGAACACCAAGTCCCTGACGCAGTATGCTAGGAATCCAGGCAGGGCTTTTCTGGAAAAGCTGTAGGAGTTGGGATGTTTTCCAATCAAGCACATGAGGCTCAACAAAGGAGTGTTTTTCACTTTCTGCTCAGTGGTGCAGATGCCGGAGTGCAGGACTTCAGGAGCTGCAGAAAGGGTCAAAAGCAATATGCTATAGAAGAACAAACTCCTTGTCACAGACTGGACTTCTAGAAGCAAGGAAACAGCAACCAGGCAAATTGAAGAACCAGTGGGAGTGGAGGAATGAAGTCTAATGAAGGGGGACAGGGAGGACAGCCTTGCAATACTGCTTATGTTGCAATCCAAAGGCCAGTTTGGAAAGCTCAGATCAGTTGCCCAGCTGGATGCAAAGCCCTGGCTGAAACGTGATTGTTGTGAGCCTGTGGCTCCTCTGCTCCGTGTGACACCAGCCATCTCCTGTGCCAGCTGGTAGGTGCTAAGGTGGTGGGCAAACAGCATTGTGGGCGAATAATCCTGAGGGGGATACACACCAGCTGCCAGGGCTTTGGCCACTTGAGGTCTGACATTGCAAGATTTATTGAAGATGTCCCCATCCATTGCAGGGGCATGGACTGGGTGACCTTTAAAGGTCCCTTCCAACCCATGCTGTTCCTTGATTTGACTGCAGCCCTGACACTGTGCAAAGAGTTGACTGCAAAATAACTTTTCAGGTAGACTCAGGTGTAAGACCCTGGGAGATGCTGCTACCATTGGCAGTTTTTAGCTGTCCTTTGTGAAAACACCAAGACAATTTTACATCACTGTCACTTCATTGGCTGCCCCAAAGTTATTCCATACGTTTCCATGCTCAGGACAAAGGCTTGAGCTCTTTCAGTCTGGTTGCTCATCTAGATTTGCAAATCTGCTGCTTTTGAGCAACTTCAGAAGGTTACTGACATTTCTGGGATTTTCTCTTAAGCAGAAGTCCTTCATTAACTTCTTTCCCTCAGTAATGCCATTATTTCTGCTTCTGTCATATATTAAAAAGATTCTGAGCTTTTATAAGTGTTTCACAAACAGCTGTCAACAATTGTCACTAGGTCTCTTGGCTATTTTTGGGATCTTAATTGTCACTTTTCAGTGCTTTAATACTCTAGCTATGCATTTAAAGCAATACAGAAAACAAAGCCAAATTTATTACAAGATCCTGTGCAAATCAGAAACTGAATCTGAAAAAGGCATTGGCATGGATGATTTCTTAAAATTATTGAGTTGGAGAAGCCAAGAAATCCAACAGGCTGATGCTATTCCAAAAACATCCTGAGGTCTCTTACTCCTTTGAAATATCTAAGCAATATAAATGAGCATGTAATTCCCACTGACAGTGAAGTTCCCTGCATAGTATACAGAGCTCTGGCACCATGTGAATAATAAATATCATATGGAAGAAGATGCCAAGAAGCAGTCAAAGTTCCCATTGTCTGCAGAGACAAATGCCATCATTTCATTGCAAGATGGCTTTAGAAGCAGGAATGTCAGTCACGTGCAAAGACTGAAATTCAGTAAGAAACTCCCCCAACTTTCAACCCATGCAACTCCTTTTCTGTGCAACCCACAGCAGAGATGGCCAAAGGGCTGTAGAAAACATGGCCAAGTAGAATTGCATGATCATGGAAGACAGGCAGGGGAATTTAACATTTGGCTTTGAATTTTGTCCCATTAAAAGTATAGCAAACAAACAAGGTAGCCTCTAGCTCCTGCCTCTGTGCCAGTCTCACACACAGATGTGCATCTCCTGCTGTGGTTTATTTTTGCCAGTCCTACTGACTATTTTATAGGTGGGATTGTTTTCCTCTCTTCTTTTGCCCAGAAATCTTCAGAGTAGAACTTGCAAAAGTCCTTGGAGAGGGAGTAAGCATGAAAACATGGGAAAAAATTAATCTCAATGGAAATCCTTGACTAATTGACAGGTTGGAATAAGAATGACCATAGACCCCAAACTATGCCAGGCAACCAGCCTGCTCCAGGCACTGCAAGCTCACTCAGCCAGCCACATGCCTGGCTGTTTTGCTCTGCCAGCTTTACAAGGCCTAATTAGCTTTGTTCCTATTGTTTGTAATTACAAAAGCAAACAGCCCTTGGAGAGTGAGGGACTAAAGGAGGCAGCTCCTTGACGGAGCTTAAGAAAATATTTTAAATACAGTTTGCCTCTCATCACAAGTACTTAAAAATATGAAAGGGATGAACTAAAAACCCCGATGAACAGAAAAAGGTTTCCAAGACAGGTAGAAGCAGGGGGATTGCTACCCTGGGGAGGTATCAGTGCAGGTTAGAAGAAACCATGCTCAACAGAAACCATTCTCTACCTGGCCTGCAAAAAGGTTGTGCTGTCACAATAGAAGCACAGTGCACTCCCTAAAGGGCTTTAGAGTGAGATGGAAGGAGTCACACACGGATCAGGACTCTTGCTGCTCTGAAGGCAGAGCACCTCTCCTGGGAACACCTTGGCTCCACACCCCATCCCTTCCCCATTCCTGCAGCTCCCACTCCCCTGCAAGGGAGCTGTCTGCCTTCCCCCTGCCCCTTCCTGCTCCACCCAGGGTGCAGCCTGCCTTGCCGAGGACCAGAGCAGACCGTCTGGTTCCTGGGCTGCAATCGGAGCAGATTACTGGGTGAGTTTCTGCCAGAGGCCACAACTGCCTGACTCACTGCAGAAGATCTGTCCCCACCTATGTCTGCTGTAGATACACACAGCTAAACAAGCTCCATCCTGGCAGGCAGGCTCCCCAAAGCCCAAGTTCCACTCTTCACTTCCATGCACACTGTTCCAAGTTCTGCTCAAAAACAAGAAATGAAGTAATAGTCTGATTTTCCTTAAAAAAGTCCATTTATTGAAATTGTTTAAACACTTTGTACAAGTTCCCAATACAAGCGTCTGCTCCCTGGCTCAGGGTTAATGCAAATACAAAAGCAGAGACTTCAGCAGCTCTTTAATGTGACCTGAGCTGCCACCTCCCAAGACAAGAGGTCTCCTGAGGCAGCTGCTGTGCACAGGCAATTCCCCATGGAGAAGGGGAAGCCACATGGCCCAGCTCCAAGTACAGGCCAACATCAACTCAAGCCTGAAGCAAATGCTCTGGTTGGTTTCTTTTAGTAACTTTATGCTGCAGGAGTCAGGTAAAACAGAGGTACAAGGCTTGCACAGACCACCAACGTGGTAGATAGCTCAGCCAGAGGCTCTCCCAGTCTACAGAAGGAAATCAAGAGATCTGATGCCTCTGAACATATACACAATTATAAAGCCTGGTCAGAAGCACCAGTTTCCTTCTGTACAAAAAGGCTGAGCTTTGGAGAAGTGGCACCATCCTTCTAGGAATTACAAGACTTAACTCCCAGTGTCAGCCAACACCAAGTGACTGACCTGGTGTTTCAGGGTAAGGAGTGGGAACCTTTGATAAACAGCGTCATTATTTTTTTGGATACAACTCAATATGCAAGGATGGCTATATTTTAAAATGTTTGTTTCTTCCTCTTTGGTGAGCTTGGATTACAAACAAATGCCATAACCTTCGGGTCAGTTTTCTTGGAATTTGCCTTCATATCATCACTGAAAGTGTTTACAAGAAATAGACAGGATGGAATGGCAGCGTGTGAGGTATCCTTGGGGAAACATCAGGGAGTGGCAGTGCATTCAGTTTGGTTTAACCCAGCTAGCTGCATCAGGCAAACAGAGATTGGGAAACTAAGCCCAAACGAGAAACACTCGAGGAAAGAGGAGAGTGTTAAAAGGTGACCTGTAACACACACCAGGGGATAAAGCTTCAAGTTCAGCTGCCAGGGTAGGAACATGGAGAAACAATCACTGGCAGCACTCAGTGTCTAAGGAACAGCTACAGCCCCACCACAGACACACAGTGAAAACAGAAGGCAATCCTTTTTCTTGAGCTCTTCCCTGGCCCCAGGCAATCCTGCAGATGCTTTGGGAGTCTGATAACTTCTGTGGTCACTACCTTACACTGCATCTTCCATTGGCCAACAGCATGTGCACAGACAGTGTGGATTTCCATGTAAGTCACAGCAATTTGTTTCTGACCCTTGTCTGCATGGAAAGGAAGGTGCTGAAGATGATGCCAATAAGACAGTACAAGAGCATTTTCCATCTCTTCAAACATTTCTACATGTAGAGTCTTTTTTTCCCCAAAATTATGTTTCCCCTTAAGCTATTGGTTTCATCATTTTGTATATAATATATATTCCTTTAATTTCTACACACACCACACTGGGCTCTAACTTAATGGGATATGGGACTGAATTGTTACCATCTATTAAAAAAAAAACTAAAAAAAAAAGCACCAACATCCATCTATAAAAACAGTATCATTTTCCCTTTTACTCCCAAATACTAAACTTAACCCAAGCTTGGAGGTTTCATCTTTCCAGTGGCAATACCTATGAATCTAGGCTAGCCTTCCTCCACGGGCTGGGAGAGAAAGGAGAAGTTACGTCCAGTAGCAAAGAGGATTACAAAAATATAAACATTTTTGGGAGAAGAGGAAGGCAGAACCTAGAGCCTGGACTCTGCTCAGGACAGTGGCATTGTAGTGTCCTCTCCAAAATGCTTTCACTACCAGTGCGGGTGACTCCTCTTCTTGGTTTCATTATACATAATCCTTCCCTGTGGAGGAGGCATTTTTTGGGTAGCCTCGGGTGGGTGGATATGAAGTTTCTCTCCGTGGACAGGAGCAGCAGAGGAAGGATCCCCCCAGTATGGCCAGAGATGCAGCTGCCCAGCCAATGAAGAGAGCTGACCCAAACTCAAATCTGGAGAAGAAAGAAGGGAGAAAGTGAAAAGCACTGTAACCCAGAGGTATTACTTGTAACATGTTCACGTGAAGCAAAAGGAAGCAGAATCTGGGATGGAAGTGGCTTCCTCCAAAGCAGCAGCTTGGAGCAAGTCAGGCTTTGTTAACCCTCAAAGCTCAGAGCTAGGTTTGTCCAGTGTTTTGGGTCACCCCACAGAGCTGCAGGCCAAGCTCTGTGCCAACCAGGCCTTTAGCATGTAGTGGGAGAAAAATCACAGAAGTCCCACCAGTGAGGTCTCTGGCAGTGATGCTGCCTTAAAGCCAAGACCTAAGACCCACATGGATAATGAGATCTGATCTCAGCTCTTTATGCACAGTTTTAAGTCAACCCAGCTAGTTCAGAAAATTCCCTTCTTTGTTTTGAGCAACTGCTACTCAAAACGAAGCCTTGTGAGCATTTGTCATGCTAAACTAGAGTGTGTTATACCGAAGTGGTCAGTACCTGGTGTTGACAGGGGTGAAAGGGTCATAAAAGGCCCGAGCCACTCTGTTGCCGTACCACGACGTGGCCACCAATGCTGCCAGACCTGCACAAAGGGAACACAATGTCATGGCTTAAGAAAAAACAATCAGCAAAATCACTGCAGCAGAAATCAGCACCTGGAGTAAAGCTGAGCTGCTGCTACCCTGCAAGTTCTGAGCTCTTCCAGTTAGTGCTGGTTGGAGGAGACGCTAAGAAGGGATATGAGGTTTCCCATGGTTACACTGCAGCAAAAGCAGGACTGCTCTGCTGACAGCCTTTTTTCACTGAAGCAGGGTCAAACTCAGCTCTGCCAACAGATATGGAAAGCATGAAGTCTGTGTAAAGAGTGTAAGGCCAGTGCTGAGATGCCTCAGGGGGCCTGAACTGCTGTGCCAAAGTCCTCTAAGGAGTTCCCAAACCAAAACGCTCTTGGAGCAACACACCAAGCCCTTCCACATCTCTCACAGGATACATGCCACCTAGGAAACAGCACTTTTAGCCCTCAACACACCTGTATGTTACCAACCTGAAATGATGAAGATCACCCCACCAAAGACAGCCATCCGCATCTTCTTCACCTGGTCATCTTCCATGCACTTCATGCATTTCATGCCTGTCACAGCAACAAACACTCCCACAAGCCCCAGGAGTATTGAAGCCACCATCAAAGCCCTCGTGGCCTGCAGGCTGCCTGGAAGACATTAGGATTTGAGTTACCCACAAAGAAAACTCAAGATACTACTCGAAATTCAAATCACTGGGCTCAGCAATCATGTATCTAAATACTCTTGCTCCCTGGTACACAGGATACATCCAAGCAAGACATTCCTTTTCAGCTTTAGTCTCAAAACTGCCATGCATCAGGATCAGAGGACTCAGCCTCTTCTAAAATGCATGGCAAACAAGGGCATGCAGCGGTTTTTGCAGGAAATGACCTGGGAATTGCCCTCAGATATCTTTTGTTCCTTGATCATTTGAATCCCAATTGGAAGGACATATCTGTTTATCAAAAGAAGTATTCAGATTTAGGCTCTACCTTGACAAAGTACTTAGGCACCGTTTTAATATGAATAGTGACATACATATGAATAGCCCCACAGCAGACAGCAAGGCCCCTTTACTGCTCAACACTTCCAAAACCTGTCTTTTATACAAATAACTCGGTGCTGATTTAGATTTTTTTTGGTGCTAAATTCTCAGTTTGAGTCCCAGAGGGTACAAAAACACAATTGCAAAATAAATAGGATTTTCCCAGGCAATTGAAAAATACATTGTTTTCTTTCCTACTTAAAATATTTATCTTAATTGACTCAAAGATACTCAAATGCTTTAAGAGCCTCTTGTGCTTTTGAAGAGTTGGAGCATGGGGTGATGCCTCCCATAGGCAAGCGTTGAATTTGCCTGAGTTCTCAGCAGACAGACTTGATGTACTTTAACCAAGACTTGTTTTTCATATGGACTCATCTGAAGGCATAGACACACTAACCCTATGAATGTGAGCTACTGAACTCAGATTTTCTTGATACCAAAGACAGAAAGAAAAGTAGTGATATAAATTAAGTCATTACTAAAAAAAAATCTTCAGGTGACAAAACAGCTGACAAGCAGTGAAATAAGAACCTGAGCTTTATTGTCTGGCAAATCAGGTTTGTTTGAACGGCATGGTTTTTAATATACAGCCCTGTAAAGCCCTGAGAACAAACAGGGCTGGTTAATAAAAGGAATAAGCTCCAAGGAGCATGCTGTAACCAAGGCACAGGTGTCCCCTGACACAGAATCTCAGGTCTGGAGCTCACCCCTCAAAATACCCTGGCTGCATCCTGCTAGAGCGCTGCAAAGCATTTCAGGCTTGAACAACTGCAAGATTTAAGCCTTCAACACAGCACCTGCACACTCAGGGCTGGCACGGTGAACCCGCCTGAGTCCCTGCCACAACAATGACCTCTGTGGCCCAATCTGAAACTCAGAGTTCAGACCCGACCCTGGCCACAAGGAGAGCAAAGCCACAGAGCCAACCTCTGCAGCTTCTTTACTACACTTTGTCCCACAGAACCGCTTGTGCAGGAAGACTCCTGTGACCCACACCAACACCAGGCTCTAATTCTGCTTTAAAACAGATCTGGATCTGCCCCTTCACACACAACTTGATTGTTCTGCAAATAGATTATGAAACCAGTTAAAAACAACACAATAAAAAGACAATAATCACAGCAACAGGAAGGAACACACTTTCAGAAGATAAGTGTTGGCTTTCTTGGGAAAAATTCCTCCATCAGCTTGGCAAATATCATCTCTCACTTCCTTCAAAGGGGAAGGTGACACACCTCTGCACCACCCATGTGTTAATCAAAACCCATCTGCTGCACTGAGTACAGAAACCCATTAACAAAGCCATTTATCACTTTAGCATAAAGCACCACTGCAGTATCCAAACTTGTTTTTAATTGATTTATCTCCAATGTCAGAGATTACACTCCAAAAGTAATTTCTGCCTTGCAAAAGTAATGCCAATGTTCAGAAAGACTTCAGCTGACAGGTTGCCATCCAGGCAACCAATTCAGCTGCCATGCATTTAAGGCTAAATTGTGCCCTACAGCAGCAGCTCTGGAGAGGCCCATGGCTGAATACCAGTTAGTACTAGGCACAGGAAACCATATTTTCTGCAGAGGTACCGAACCTGTTTTATCAAGAGTACAGTAAGTTGGGCTCTTGCTGCAGAAGAAATTACTTTACAGGAGAGGGTTTTGAAAGAGTTCTTTCATGAAGCCCAAAATAGGCAATGCTATCTCTAAAAACTAGAAAACCAGTTATATGGGTGCGAAGAAACACTTCACCTTCTCACACAGTGCTAAGGGACAAACACAGGAAAATGCTGGAAAAAGTTTCTGTGACCTCTAAAAACCCAACTATGAAACCCGCTAAAATCTCAAGATGTATGAGTATTAACTGGATACATGCCACCACAGCCTTGCAGAAGCTGAACAAAATAGAGCATTGTGAGCATTCCCCAGGGCTGCCCACTCTCAGCAGACGCTGGTGGGACAACTCCTGGTGCCCTTGCCCCTCCCCATGCATGGCTCCATGGCATAAGAGGACAGAAGCATGTAGGAAACTTGCAGTAGGACAGAAGAACAGGTTGGAGCCTTTGCAGAACATTCTGTCCCTTTGTCCCAAGAAGCTGTAATGTGCCATGAGTGTGTTAGCCAACCATCCTCCACCTGCCCTGTGCTCCCACAGCACAGCCTGGGAGGCAGCGCTTTTGTCCTCCTACCACTTTTGCAATGTGTGCAGTGCACTGGCCACAGTTAATCATCATACAAGCTACCAGTTATTAACTACACATTAACAGACACGCTGTCAATGGAAGCTGCACATCCAGGGGCTGGGAAAGCTACTTTAATAACAGTTCTGTTGTTCACACGGGCCTTTCCAGATGCTTTAAAAATCCAAAATTATACAAGTACAATATTGTCTCAACCTGCTAAACAGGACGGGCTACCGACAGCAAGTAGAAGTAACCCACAGTGATTTAACTTTACAACTTCTGCCATATTAGAGGGAAAACAGGATTTCCCCCACACTCCTTGCTGCTGCAACTGTCTCGCCAACAGGAACAGGAAAGCCCATGCAGTGTTGGGAGCCCTTGGGGAAAAAACAGTCCTGTACAAGGTGAAACAAACTGGTCTGGCACCAAACAACAGCTGTCAGATGGCAACAGTATTTTGTCAATATAAACCAGCATTGACTCTAAAGCCAAGCCTCTTGATTGCTGGTTAGCAATGAGAGACATGGCCTGAAAAGCCTATAGCAAGAAAGCAACAAGAATTGAAGAACAGAGGCTTAAAACTCCTAATGACAGTTAACAACAAATGTGCATTCTGCAAGGCATAAAATACCACTAAAGTCCACAAACATACTACTGCAGCTCACACCTTTTTTCACAGGCTAAACCCCACTTGTTTTAAAAACATGCTAACAAACCATTCAGAATTACTGTTAGTGGTTTTGGACACGAATGACCTTATTCAGTTTATCTCAAGCCTAAGTAATACCTTTTCCTTCCCACAACTATCATTATCTGAGACAGAAGTAATTACTGGTAACTGCTTAGTTATATAAAAAAATAATACTTCACCTGCAGATATTTGAGGGTTTTTTCTACCATCCCATTTTCTTATTCAATCTGTTTGTGTCATTTATATTACAGGAAAGCTGTTGGGAAAGTGCCATGGGATTTTTGTAATGCCTGTTTGTAAGGCAAAATTGCTTTAATGGCTCTGTGTGCAGATTATTCTCTGATAGGGATGCTCATCGACTGCCTTAATTTAAAATAAGGACTTTTCCTTCCCTTCCCATGGGCCTCCATCCAACTAACTGACGACAGAATACAGGTGGAACAGATGCTGTGCAGCTTCCTCTAATCCTTACAAGGGAAGTTCCCCAGGAGTTACAAGCACCCCAGCATGTTCCACTGTCCACCTCCAAGAGAAGTTAGTAGCCTTCACAGCCTTCCCACAGGGTTTTCACGGAAGCTGGATCCTCTGGAAGGAGCAGGATCTGAGATCCTGCTGGTCTGCCCTGCCAGCATGTGAAAGTTACTTTGTGCAGTAAACAGGGGAAGGAAGATCTGAGCAAGCAGTAACAACTTCAGACGTGGCCAGCAGACATCTCTCACACTTTGCAGTCATTCTCACTGCACCCAAAAGCTGCTAATGGCTTGGAGGTTTTCAACCCTCTTACCAGACCCTGCAGAGGCCCACCTTGCAAACCCATCACCATCAGATTCCAGTCTGGACACTTTCAAAGCGCCTCCCTACAAGTCTAAAAGACTGTACAGAGGAATCAGGGCAGGACAGGGACTCTGGGTCCTGTTTCTTTACAAAATGGGAAGGTTGGGAACTCCCCACTGCACGTCCAGTGCAAAAGAGGCAAGTTCAGTAGGTAACAGCGGCCTTGTACTCTGCATATCTGAAAGCAAGTAAGGTTCAATGCCCTCCTACATCAATGACAAATAAAGATTGGTGGTAAGACAAGCATGGTACCACCATTTCCAGATTCCTGGTCAGAGAAGATCTGGGCAGCCTGTTTTCCCACAAAGCCTGGAAATTCCCTTACCAAGAGATTTAGCAACACATAGTAACTAACACCAGCTAAAAAAAAACTTTAGAAGCTGCTTAGAAGCTGCTTGTAGAGCAATAAAGCCAGTGTATTGCAACAGACTCACATCCCCTCTTGTAGACACACCAGGGCACTACACAGGAACAGCCTCAGTGGCATTCCAAGTAACCCTCTACCTTCTCAGAGCCAGCACAAGTGAGACTGTTTTATCACTCAATCATGATTTTTCATCAGGAAGGAACAGGGATTGAGAAACACGGTAGCAAATTAACCCTTAACCCACGTGAAAGCACAGATACCAGCAGGTTCTACCTGCTTAATCAAGATCTGAAGATGGAGAATTGGACACATGTCCCTCATGCTTTCTCCCTCCCTGGGCCACCCACCCATCTCCCCCCACCACCAGAACTGAGCAGCAGTAACCTGAGCATGAACCGTTCCTTCCCCCCACCAATTCTCTTCCCCAGCTCCTGGAACAGGCTCAACCAGGGTGGTAAAGGTGTAGGAGGGAAGATTTCACATTTCAGCGATGTTGCTTGACCCACAGGGCATTCAAAACCTTGTTTATTTTCTGGGCTAGGGCACAAAGGCTCATTGTGGATGTACTAGGTTTGGTGATGAAGTGATAGATGAGTCTCAGCTTGTCTCAAGCACAGAACCTCTCCCAGCAAAATCAAACAGGTCGATGAGTATCTTCAGCTAAAACAGCCTAGACAGGATCCAGAACAACATCTGCTCTGAACAGGAGAATGTGGTTAGGTGGGGCTGGAAACTTTCAGAGACAGCTACCAGGAGCCCTACTCCCTCCTGTCCGAGACCATCCCCCTGAGACCCCGAGGAGCACAAAGCTGAGCTAAGCTCCATGGACCATGCTGGAGGGCCACAAGAACAATGCTGAGGCTGTGCAACAAAGCCTTGTTGCAAGGGTGGCATTTGTTGCCTCTATGTCTGCGTGTGGCCACGCACTGCTTTTCACGTAAGCCAGCAAAACGCAGCCTTTCTGTTGCCTGAATAGGAGCAGTGACATCAGCCCTCAGCTGAACACAGCTGCGGGAGAAGTGCCAGCATGGGTGCACTCCAGCAGTGTGCCCACACGGGAAGCTGGAGGCCCCTCGGTTGGCTAATGGTGCTCATCAGCCTGTGCCAACCCCATCTCTGCCTTGCAGCCAAACACTGACACATCCAGAGGAATGGTAACAGCTACCAGATGCTCCAAAGCTTGCTGGCAAAGCCTTCCAGCATTCCCACAAACACGAGTTACTGCAGGTGCAAGAAGGTTCAGTCCTTTCTATAGGGACAAAGTAATTACAGAGCTGAGCCTCTCCCATCAGCGCATGAGGCTCTGATATGTGGCTCAGAGCACCTGGGGCATGTGAAGCTCTGGCAGGAAAGGTGGCCAGGCAGAAGTTCTGCCCACACAGCTGTGCCACCTTCACTAGGACACAGATGAATGCATTAAGGGAGCTCTCCACTGCACCTGTCCCGGGGTGTGGCTGTTGAATTGGGTATAAACGGTTTGGGGGTTTTGTTT
>VZTJ01006262.1:760751-817384 GCA_013397795.1 Orthonyx spaldingii | reverse complement strand
GGGGCTCCGCGCACAGCCCGGACACACCCCGGACACCGCCGGGAGTGACTGCTCCTCCCTGAGCCACAGTCCCCAGTGATCCCCGGACACCGCCGGGAGTGACCGCCCCGCCCTGACCCACAGTCCCCAGTGACCCCCGACCCGCGCAGCCCCCGGACACAGTGGCAGTGACCGCTCCGCCAGGGTTCCGCCCTGACCCACGGTCCCCAGTGACCCCCGTTCTGCCCCTCCCCTTGGAGAAAGCGCTCGTGGAACGGTCCCTTCTGTTCCACTCGGGGGATGCGTTGGCACCCCTGGATGTTTTGGCACCTCCAAAGGGTGCCCTGGTTGTGCTCGTGGGTCTGCATCCTCCTACAGCTGGGGGTCCTGAGAGCATGAACACCCACTCGCCTTCCTCGGGACTGGCAGCCCGCTGCTGTCCTTTACCTGCTGGAGCTGTAAACTCAACCCTCCGGCGGACACCCGGAGGCCGCACAGTGGGCAGGGAAGTGGGGACGGGGCTGTGCCAGTTCCACCTGTCCAGCTGCTGTGTGTGTGACCACCTTCCCCAGCCCGCCTCAGTGCTGCCAGGCAAGGCAGGGGGGCATTTCCGTCCTGGCAGATTTGCTGCCTGGCTCCTGGACATGCAGCACACGTGGGATACCCAGCTACAGAGGAGGCAGTAGAGCAGTCGCGGGAATTATGAGTACTACGATTTTGAAGGGCTTTCAGAGAGGCAGCTGTGCAAACACTCATCATCCACGTACAAATCCAAACTTTTGAACCTACCATTTTAATAAGGACAATGTTCTGTGCACCTCTGCATTACTGGGAGAAATTTCACTTCAGCGATTTGCTAAGGTTTATTGAACCAGGGGATTACAGACCAGGAAGGAGTGCCCTCTCACTTGGGTGTGTGTTGTCCAGTTACTATAGTTTCCCCTTTCTCCTGTATGAATATTTGAATATTGACACATCCGGACTCAGAACTCAGCAAAGTGAGGAAATGCTGTCTCCTTCAGAGGGCACGGCATGGGCTGAGTGGTGCTGCCTGCCCTCACCACAGGCTGGATGGAGGGGTCCTTCAGACTGGACCTGCTGTAATCCCAGACTCTTAGATAAGCAGGTGATAATTCCTGATAAAGGTCCTGCTGGAGGTAGGGATGGGGTTGCATTGTTTTGACACCGTGTTTTGCTGCATTCTGATGACTTAGGAGATTTTGCTGGAGCTGCTTCCTGAGATTTGCAAACAGACAAACAAACAGGCTCGTGATTACCTGACCTGTCCTGTGCAATGCTGGGGGGTCAAAGGGGAGAAAAGCCACTGCAATCTTGCCCCACCAGCCAGAGACAAAGCAAGGCTGGTTTGCTTTGAAAACTCTTGTGGCTGCAGGTCCCCAGTGTCCGGGCAGCAGTGCTAGTGTGATAAAATCCACCCCAGTTGCCTGGTAGGAAACTTTTCCAGTTGTGTCTTTTTTCACTTTTGAAGGAATAGGGAGCTGTGAATCTGCATCTGAAGAAATGGTGTTTTCCTGTGTCTCTGTGGAGCAGTTTTATACTTCTGGGAGTGAAGAAGAAGAAAGCAGCAAAGTTTTCTTTGGCGATGCAGAGATAACAAAGTAGATGCATTTGTCTGTGTGTTCGTGAAGAACTGTGATATAGGGAGCAGGGAAACCAGCATGGTGCTGGCTGTTGGAGCTGGTTCCTGTGAGGAACAATTCCTTGCCTGGAAAAGAGGCAGGGCAGAAACGCATGTGAACCTGAGGAGAGAGGAGTTAGGAGTGTCTGGATTTGATCATTGGCATCTGCATAGTCATTTCAGTCCAAGAGTGTCCCTCTGCAAAGGAATGTGCAGTGTTCCTGGTGCTTCAGAGCACTGAACTGACTCACCCCTTTCCTGACCCTCCTGCCAGCCCCCACCCCGACAGACTGGGCAGCTCCTCACTGACTCCTGCAGTGCCAGGTCAGCTCTGGACAGGGTTAAAAGTTACCAAGACACTTTTAGTAGGTTTAGATCCTCTGCCTAGAGCCTCTGGGCAGCCAGAACGGGGAACAGAACCATTCTGTATGGGAAGGACTTGGACTTTATACTGAACCTTCTAGGAAAGCACAGGGAGGAGTCCCGGGTGTCAATGATCCAATTCCACTTGTACTGGGAGGAACATCAAGAGTGGTCTCGTAGAAATGCATACACCAGCATGTGATGTGTGTTGTAGCACCCTGACCATGCTGCTAGCTCTTGGATGGACTGAAATTCATGACCACTCTGTCCTTGGGGAAATTTCACTTAGGATTTATCTTCGAATTTATCCTGGTGGTACTTTTGAGACAGTTTATGCCAAATCTGTCTGTAGTGTGAGTCTGACTGCTTGCACATATAGTAGGACAGCGTGTGTGCTCAGTTTCTTCCCCTGCCAGGAGGCCATGGAACTCAGACCGGAGACAGCAATATTCTGTGAGGGTCACTGTGGGATTACAGCCTGCACCTGCCTGGAGATGGAAGCTGTGCTCCTGAGGGGCTGAACAGCCATCCCTTTGCTCCTCTGTCCCTGGTGGTGCTGCACTGGGTGGTGCTGCTGGGTGACAGGGTGGCCTTGGGTCAAACAAAGCCAATGAAAGGCAATAAGGACACACATCCATGTGCTCTCAGACCTCCCACAGTCCTCACAGGCTGCAGCACAAGTTGCCAGTGTCTCTTTGACCACTGAACACCCCTGACAAACCGAGTTTACACAGTCCCCTCATGCACAGTGCCAGCCTCATGAACACCCAATTTGTATTTTGCTTTCTAGGGACTATTTTAGGTTGATACTTTTTACTCATGTTCCATGAAAGATTTCAAAACCCAGAAACTATTTCTGTGAAATCATCACAAGGACTTTACATAGCAAGATAAACACTGAAACTCCACTTTTCCCCTTCATCACTCATCAATGTTCTCAGTGCTCTGGAATTTGTAGTGGATTTTACAGTATCCCTAAGACCACCTAGTCTTCTCTTCTGAAGTTCCTAACTTTCTTTGAGACATGAAATATCTTACTTCTTTTCTTGGATGATTTTCTGCACTGCTTCAGTGGGCAAAATAAAGCCTTGTTTTACTCCATAATAGCTGTCTTTCCTCCTCTGCCTAAGGTTCTATTGAGTTTTGTTTCATTGGAAGTCCCGAAGGGTTTTCACTCTATTTTCACCTAGTTTTTATACCTGACTTTTGGGAAATACCATTTCTTCAGATCATTAATCTCAGCTGAAAGACCTGGGTTTATCCAAGATGTTGCAATCTCCTCTGTTTTCTCTAGGCTAAAGGTACTCCTGCAGTGACAGTCCTTAGTGATTGGCCTGTTCTTAAGTAAACATGGAGTTGAATTTTTTGCCCTTTACAGTAGCATGATCAAGTGAGAAGAGGCGTGTGCATAGACAGTCCCTGAAATCAAACTGGGATGTTTCTGTCTGCAGGTAGAGGTAGACAGACTCCTCCAATTGTTCAAAGAGATTGCCCTCGTGTGCCACAGCCCTGGCTGCACTGGCCAAATGCTCAACACCTTGGTCATGTCACTCCCTTGGGGGGTGTGAGTCAGAGAGCAGCCTCAGCGCTGTACTCAGCAGAGATCTGAGCTCTGTGGGTAGTAAACGATACCTGTTTCCTTTTCTGGCAAAAACAAGCTTTAGCACTTGCCAGGACTTGCAGGTGAGCAGCCTGGCTTCCTCTTCTCTCAAACATTTCTTGGCCAAGGTCTCGCTGTGCGTGCCTGTGTTTGGGAGGCACGGGCTCACATGTGGTTCTCTGTCCTTGTGCACACTAAAGCTGGCCCCCAGACTACCCTGAAGTCATCCTTGAGCTAAAACTCATGTATAAGGGTAAACATTATAAGTTATTATAAGTATGGGCAGGTGCACAGAGCAGCAGGTGTGCAGAGCAGGCACAGCTGCATTATTCTGGTTTCAGAGTGAAGGCACAAGCTCCATGACTGGAACAGAAAATGGGAATGGCCAGACAACATCAACCTAGCCCATATTTCTGGTGGCAGCCAGGAAATAATGCAAGCACAGTGACCCTTCCCCAAAATATGTTACAGCCCACCCTGATCCATGTCTGAGTATACCTTGAGCTGGTGCCAGTACTTCTAACTTTGATTTTGTTCGCTTGATTTTCCCTCCATAAATTCAGCTGTTTGTTTTTTTTAAACTTCTGGCACTTGCAGCATTCTGCAGGAAGGAGTTCTGCAGATTTACTCTGTGCTTCACAAGAAAGTGCAACACCTTATTTCTTCTGAACCCTATGACTTGCTGTTTCATTTGAAGTCCCCAAGGTTCTGGAGGAAAAGGGCAGACTGCTATGACCACATGTATTTAGCTCAGGTTTACATAGTCTAGAAAAACCTTGAAAAGATTTTGTTGTTTATCTGCAGGCTGCTTTTTCTTCTCTCTCTCCCATTTACTCCTCCATCCGTCCGCGAGAAACACCCCTGCTGAACCTTAGCTCCAAGCACTGTTTGGCAGGCAGAGTCCAGATGTCTTCACCCAGCTGTCAGGAGGATCTGAGACCTCTGCAAATCTTCCCTGGGATTAGTCAGGATTGTGTCCAGCCCGGTCTGAGGTGAGGGGCAGACTGTGTTTGACCGTGGTAGCAGCTGAAGCAGCCAAAGATCACAGCTTGCAGGGCTGGAGAGGACAGCAGCACAAGGAAAGCTTAACCCTTCATGTGCTGCTCACTCCCGCAGGGCTGCCGTTCAGTACAACAGAAAAAGTTGTTGGAGAAGACTTCCTTCAAATGGCTCTTATTGCCTAAAAACCACAGGGCAGTGAACAGCACCAAAACCAGAGCTTTTACCTGCACAGATGAATTGAAATTGTCATTTCCAGTAGCAAAGCTCAGATTTCCTATTTAGTATTGAAATTTGTGATTGATGGAGGCAGCATCAGTTGGAGGGACTGACAGGTTTGATACTGATTTGATACTGATTGCACACAGGGAATATATTCTCAAAATGTGATTTAAAGTAGGCTGTATTAATTATTCCTTCTCAAATATTGGGGACAGAAACATCATAAACCTATCTATGTTTGGCCAGCAGACATGACCTGGAATTTCTAATCAACTGGAGATAAACCAAGCTAATAATCAACCCTCTTCTTGCAGTCATTCAAACATTCATATTTTCCCACTGGTTGTAATAAGGTTACAGTTTTGGGAGTAGTTTAATTCCACTCTTCACATGATGGCTTTCATCTGGCTGTAGTTAAAATGTGCTTATACGTAACACACTAAAGTTGTGTGAGGCTGGCTGAACTCCTGACTTTTCCTCCAAACCTCTCTCTAGTGAGGGCTCTGAAAGAAATCGTCTCCTCCCCAGCTTCTCAGCTTTCACCTGTTACCTTTGTTTTTTCTCCTCTTCTGAATCAGCAACTAACAAATGACTACGGGGCTGAGACCCTGCCTCAAAATGCGCCAAAAACGCTGGAATCTTTCTCATCTGTAAATAAGTGGTTTTGGCATGTGTAAAGCTGTACTTTGTGTGTCATTACCCACAGCTCTCAGATCTCAGGGCTTGCCCGTGCAAGGCAGTGAGCTGCTGAGGAATAAAGGTGGTCCTGCACTTGGCTGCTCGTGTTGTTTCCCAAAGCAATACTGGAAGCTCCGATAGAGATTCCATGGCACGAAACTCAACCCTTGGAGGCCAAGAGATTTGACCCGTATGGTAGGATTTATTTTGTTTTCAATTTTTCTATTTTAGTATTGTTCTTTCACTGGACATTCTGTACCAGAAGGCAGATAGAAAACAAAAGTCACACACAATCAAATTCCTGGAAACAATGAGTTTCATAGTACTAGAGAGGTAATAGTGGAAAAACCAGAGAGTTGAATGTTGTAGATAGAAGTTAACTCTACACCATATCAACAACAAATGTCATTTTCAAAATGTATGAAACTAATCGTGGTGTCTTGATGGGACAGGTGTGGTGAGGTATCTGGGTAAGAGCTTCAGCGATGACGTGGTAGATGGAAAGTGTGCCCTGCCAGAAGGGTCAACCACAAAGTGTGGCCACTTTCCCCACCATGTGCCACGAGGAACACGTGGGGCACAGCAGTTCCTGGTGTCACAGTCCCAGGGCAGGAGAGGGGAAGCAGGGAGAATAAGTGAGACCCAGGCCTGGCTGAGAGGGAGGCAGATCCGTGTGTGTGTGTGTGTCATGCTCAGTGCATGAGCCATGAGAGATATGCACCAAGCTTCTGACAAGATAAAAATCATCCCTGATACCATCCATGGACGAGTTTTCTAAGTGCATTTCCAGGAAATGAGCTCTGTAAAGACTTAACTCTTGCCATCTACCCATGCTGTTTGCTCTCATCATGTTCCTGATGCCTCCAAGGTCTTGGTCATGATCTTCCAGGACCAGTTATAGCAAGGATCACTTTTCTACCGAAATATCACCAAGTGTCCACCAGGAACCCAGTGATGGGTGGTGTCTATGGTCATTTATGAACTTGATGCCCTAGTTATGGAATGAATTTCCTGAGACTGGTAGGAATCTGATCATCTTCAGAGTCACCACTGAAAAATTTTCCTCTTTGGAATAACCTCAGGTTGTTCTTCCTGAAATCAGATGAACGAAGGAAGGGGGCACTGGAATGACCTTACAAAGAGATAAGGAGGAGATGCCTAATGACTAGGTGTGAGATCTTGCCCAGGAACCACTGCTCAGACAGTCTTGAAGACAGAGTTACTTCTGTGAAATCAGTTACCACCATTTACATTGCTCAACCACTGATCAGGTAAGCCATCAAGATCAAGTACCTGTGAGTCTGGTTTTGGGGGCAGCCTTCACGCCAAGGAAAAGCCCAAGCTGTACTCAGCACTTTGGAAATTACTCCAAGATTCTCATCTCAGGGTATGGCTATGTCTCACCTTTTTGTGCCTGGACCACAACCTCTGCCCTTTTCCTAAGCCCTTATGACATGTCAGGTAATTGGTGCTGGGAAGATAAAGTGATCCAGTGTCCTCCCTAGAAAGGCTCTGCCATAAACTCTTGCCAGATTTCTAGATCAGACTGTTAGGGACAGCGCAAAGGTTAGGAGATGAAGTTTCACATCTTTTTCAGATTGCTGAACTTAGTCCCTTTCACATGTTGCTAGGAATTCCTCTGGGGATCAAAAAGACCAAACCTATTTCTGCTGTCCTTGGACACTGGAAAAAATCAAGATACGGAGATTGCTGTGCTGTAGGAAATCCCATGACATGCCAGAACCAGTTAACAACTGCTCAGCATCCTCAGAGATACACTGGCCCTGTACAACCATCTTCCAACAAGTAGTTGTCTCTGGAAACTGAGAGGAGCAGAAGGATGGGATTTGTAAGTATTGCCATTCAGTGGACTTCAGTCCTCTTTAGGACACCCAAATCAGAGCCAGGTGTTTCTGAATCACTCAGTAGCCCCTGCTGTGACACACATGGCTGGATTTTCCAGTGGGGAGCAGGGTTAAACATTTAGAGAAGTATTTAAATGTGTCAAGTTATTCTAGTGCCTACATGGAAATGAAACTCTTGAAAAACCTTGGCCAAGTGCAAGACCCATCTACACTGAAAGCAGAGCTGTGTGTTGGCAGAGGAGGAGGGAAGGAGTTTCTTCCCTGGACTTTCCAACACGCCCTTTATCGCTAGGACTGGGAGAGCACACTGGAAACCCAAGGTCATATTTCAATGCCTAGAGGGAGTTTCAAACCCCAGTTATCTGGCTGGAGGTCAGAGGCTGGGGGTGTTTCTCTCACAACTGTGTCTCTCTGCTGGTGAAACTCTCCCTTGAGCCCAATGTACAAAGAGGCTTTGCGGATGGGTGTTTCGGGAGCACTCCGTGAGCCCACACCCTCTGCTGTTGACAAAGAAGGTGCAAATGGAGCTTTAAGCCTGAAAAGGCGGAAGGCACCATCTCCTTTGGGAGAGCTTGGGTGAGGAACAACATATCTTCACAAAGAACAGAAACTGGGCCTTACATGAATCAGGACCACCAGGGCAGAATAGGGACAGGATAGAAGAAAGAGGGGAAGGACATGCTGTGGTTTCCTCTCCTAGAGCACAGAGAGACTCTGATGTGGGGGACAGGACGGGGCAGGACAGGAGAGAAAAGAGGAGAGGAGATGAAGGCACTCCCTATATAAATGCCTTGGGTGAGATGAGCACTGGAGTCACCTGCTGTTGTCTCCTGTCCCAGGGCTGGAACTGCAGCTCTGTCCTTGTCTCCCCATTCCATAGGGATTCCATCAAGGATTAGGCTGTCCTTCCCCTTCTTCCCTCCTTCTCTTCCTCCTCCATGGTTTTGTCCTCCAGCCTCAGCACAGCTTGCCTGCACGATGAAGGCGGGGAGTGATGGGGTGCATGTGAGCCTTGAGGGGCTCTGCTCATGCTAATCTGCTCAGCAGCAGGGACAGAAACGTCCCTGTCCCGTCCCCTACCTGCACAAGGAGAGGGCTGGAGTGAAGGGGTGGCCTTAAGGGAGCCTTTGTTTGCAGTTGGCTTCTCCCCCTTGCCAGAGCCCGTCTGTGCACAGGGCACGGTGCCCCGGGGGGAGCGGGGGCAGCCCCGAGGGTCACTGTGCCAGCTCTGGGCAGGGTTCAGCGTGCAGTTTGGATGCTGGGGGTTAAACAGGAAGGGACAGAGAGTGTGTGGGGAGGGACAGATGCCAGGCAGGTGGGCAGACACTGATTTTAACAGTCACAGCCCCACAGCTCTGCGGGGAAACTCCTTGCAGATCCTGTACCCAAACCTGGCCCCCACTTATCTAACCAGATCTCAAAACTCTTCTGTGCTCATGGGCTGTGAATCACAGCAGCCACTGTCTTCTCCGAGCCTCAGCTCTTGTTCTCTTGGGCTTTTTATAGCAGACCAAACATCCTGTTACCAAACTGCACATTTCTAACACAGTAGTTACTTTCATCCCTTTCTCGATGGGTCTCCTAGAGGGTCTTTCGTCACTCCGATAAGCAGGTTGGTGAGTATCAGTGAGAGGCACATGGGTCAGAAGCGGATGTTTCTTGTGAAATGAGTCACAAAGGGGGCTGGGTTTCAGCCAGGAGAGCCCTGCAGGGTGAGGCGCACGTACGGCCCCTCTCACTGCCCTAAGGTGTCCCCGAGGAGCACAGACACAACACAAACCCGTTCCACCGCGGCGCCTTTCTTCCCGTGCTTTTCCTCTGGAGACAGCTAAATGCTCACGCTGCTCTCCCTTCCCTTCCTGCACTATTGCTAGTGGTGGCACAGACCTTGCGCTTCGCTTGCATTTAATCACCCTTGTATCAGCGCACGGGAAAGTTCAGGCTGATGCTGGGAAAGGCACGCTTGAGTGAGGATGACGCCGCAGGGACGTGGCAGGGCATCAACAGCCCCCGGGGTGCTTGGGGACGAGGGCTGTGGGCTGGAACTCGTGACATGCCGAGAAAAGGTGTGTCCGATTCACTACGCAGCTCCTCTGCCAACACACACCCGCGCGGGGCTGGTATGTGGTGACGGCACCGCGTATTCTCCGGCGGCTTTCAGGAAAGCCGAGTGGTCACACACGCGTTCACCGATAAGAATCTTACCACGCCCAGGCAGAGAGTCCTGCCCCGGTGCTAAAGAGGAGAGGGATTGTGACTCCTCGCTCTCGATCTAAAGGGACTTAGTCAGGGACTCGTTTTCCCCTGCTCTAAAACGGGGTTAGTAATACATCATTGGGATTATTTGTTTCTCGGGTGTGGGGTTTCATAGGCAGCCATAAAACTAAATTTATTGTACTGAAGAGAACATGGTACTTTGAGAACTTGAAAAGACTGTAATGAAATGCTTGTTTTAGCTTTTATTGCTTTGGAGTGACTAAAAAAGCTGTTTTAAGGAGTATGTACAAGCATCATACCTGTGTGTATAATATACACAGACACAGACACAGATGTATAAATACAGCTTTTACTTACCAATCCTTTAAGCTTTCATCTACTAGAACATACCTTCGCTTTCCTATTTTCCTTTGCTTTGTACTGCCTGCTTGAAAAATCACAGGTTGCTCAGAAGACTTACTATTTTCCTTGGGGTCACTGAGCTAACGCCAAGCTAAATCCCAAGGTTTTGTGGCCATACAAGCATGGATGAAGGGGTACTTTACACACTGCTCTGTAATTTATGTGTGTATGCAAGGAGCGCTGCCCTGGAGGTGAAGACACTTGGAGGCCAGGGATGGTGGTGTGTGAAGCAGGAAAATCGAGGGGGTACAACCAGGAGGGAGGGGTGGGAAGGGTTGGGCAGACAAGCCCATGGAGCAGAAGAGCTCTTAGGAAAACCCCTTCCAAAGTTCCCCATCACCTCTGACCCCTGAGCTCTTCCTGTTGGACAAGCCCCTGGCCCTGAACTCGAGTCACCTCATGGGCTGCTTGCCTGCTTGCAGAGAGGACTGTATTTCATGCGTGAATGCACAGCATCACCACTTCCTTCTTGCTCCAGGCCCTCTGCCACACTATGTATTAGACACTGAGGAAGTAAAGGCAGAACAGCACCCTTCTGTGCTCATGGGACTGCAGCTTCAGTGGGGTGTTGCTGTAAAAATGGTTTTGTCAGTAGAGTGGTGACAAACAGCTCCCAAGACTGGCAGCAGTTTCTATCTCTCTCCCTAATATAAATAGCTTGGCTTTAACGGAGAGCACAGACCACCTTGTGTTAATGAGTAATAAAAGCAATCGATCCATGGTGTGTTTGTCCCTGAGCTGGGGCTGAGTGTAGTCACGGTGATAAAACTCTGACATTAGCAAAGTTTTGCTGCATCGATACCACGCAGAGTAAGAGCCCGACAAGGCCAAGCCCTGACAATCAAATATTAGGATCCCCTAATGCTTTTGTTAGTGTCAAAGCACAGTTAGCATATGTAGTACAGCCTACAGATTCACTGGAAAGCTACTCTGAGTCATGTCAGCCAGGCTTTGGGCTATACAAAGACATCTTGGGAGGTTATTTTGGGAGAGCTGTTTTCTGAAGTTGAGGGGACATCTGTCATGCAAGTTAGGAAAGCAGACCATGATGAGAAACTGCTGCAGACTTGGCTTCAAGAAGATGCTGACTTGTTTTAAATAAAGAGTATTAAACATGTATCTTGCCATTTTCTACTAAATAAAGGATATTGTATTCTTTCTAGTAACTCCAGCAGATTCCATGGGACTGTTTGGAGACACAGACCTAAAGAAGGCCCAGATATTGAATTGGTATCTCCACCAGGCGAAAAGTCACAAACCATCTTCATTGTGTTGCACACTCTGGAGCAGTCTTAGACCAGGGAAAACTGGAGAATCCTGACCTGCTCTGCTGTCCCGGCCAGGATGCTCCAGAGCCCCAAGCTAGATGCAAATGGCTGGAGCCACTTCCCGTCCCCAGTGACTCATGGCCAGGGAAGCACTGGCATCCTGCTCTAGGAAGGGTCACTCACCTGCCCTGCCCTGCAGGGAGGTGGAAGGAGCTGGAATAGCAACAAATTGCTGGGCATGTGGAAAATAAATAAGGCATTGCCAGGACTACAACAACAGCTGTGCACTGAGGGAGCTAAGCACAGGCAGCACTGGTGATTCTCTTGCTGCCTCCAGCCCTTAGTGGAGTTTGCCTCTCAGTCTGACATCCATGGGCATTTGATGGGCTGAGCTGGGAGACCAGAGTATGATGTGCCCAGTACAAAAGCTTAGAGACACCTCTCTGGCTACTGCCATGGGAGATTTTCACTCTCTGCCTCTCTCATGCTTGTATCGAGACACTTTCACCATGCACCAAATAAAAAAAAAGTTCCCTTTCTTTCCACTGGCCTTATCCTCTCTGAAAGTGGCTTGTATTTGGGTACAGGGCAGAAGGAGAAGGCAGGGATGTTCATGTGGCTGTAATACATTTCCTGGCTAATCCAGGCTCTGTTGCTGTTAAACTCTGGTCTTGACACTGCTAAGGACTTACTGCTGATTGTGGGAAGGCTGTCTCAGATTTTTCAGGCCTTTTCTAGCTCACCATACCACTTTTTCTGAGTTGCCACTGGTAACAACTGACTAGGATACTTTTTAAAAATGGATGCAGACAGAGGTTCATGAATAAAGTACAAGACAAGTATAGGAAGATAGTGTATATTTTCAGTTCCTGTCTCACATAAATGCAATCTATATATACGTGGCTAATGAAAGCCATTATCCTTTAGGGGACCTGTGTGGCCACTGCCATGTCCCTGTGGGTCGGAACTGTTGAAAACACAAAGCTCCCCTTGTCACAGAAAGACATCAAGTGAAAATCATGAAGGTTTCTTTGACTTATACAGACATTTGGATACCAGAAAACTCAGCAGAAAGCATCCTATCCACATAACCACATCAAACCTGCACCTGGGAAAGATGGACAAAGAAAAGTTCCTCACTTGTCAGCTTCTACAAATGGAATTAGGAGACAGAAAGCAGAAAGCTGAAGCAGCAGAGACTCCTGCATACCCTGGCTTTATGACCTGGGACTTTTATTCTCCACTTAAGTCTCCCAAATCAGGTGCTGAGGGCCTATTCCACAGAGTGACCTCTGAGGAGTGGAGTGAGCCTGACATCGAGGGTAAAAATTGTGATCTCTGACAGTAAAACCGCCTCATGAGGTTATGACAGGAATTATACGGGATGCCTATTGTAAGAATAAACTTCTCATTGCTGTGGTATTTGAAGGGAAATCCCGGAGAAGCGGAAGCTTTGAGCAATTCTGTAAAGGCACCGCTTGGCTCCATCTGGAGGTGACAGCTGAGATGACAGACACCGCCAGCTTGGGCAGGCGGCTGGAGGCAAAGCTGAACGCAGAGCGGGAGTCTGTTCCTCCGCCCCGTGCTGAATATTTGCTCATTCAAGGCAGGTCTTCAGCCTGTTACTGCTTCTCTTTATATTCAAAAATAGTGATCATTGAGGATACGATGGTTTCTGTGCATTTGTGCCTTTGGGTTGGGAGGAATTTCTAGTCCCACTCCCCTTTGGTTTTCCTGAAAGCTGCCCTGGCGCCCTGATGGCTTTCTCAGCACTGCACGAGGGGAGATATTGAGAAGTTTCTTACAGAGGCTCCAGCCTTCTGCCCCTGGCAGCCTGGGTGACCCCTGCTCACCTGTGGAGTCCTGTGGGAAAACAGGAAATTCGCAATCAGAGTAAGCAGGCAGGGAAATTCCAACCAGCTGAAATCCTCCAGACTGGCACTGATTTGAAAACCTCAAGATTTCTACATGGGAGCTGTATTCATGCCATGAACAAATTGAGGCCCAGTGCATGAGAGGTATTGAGATTTGACTTAAATTCAGAATACAGCGCTCCGTGTCTGAGCTGGGATGGGGGTGGATGTTGGCTCTGAAGGCCCATGACTGCTACCTTTTCCTTTCCCTCCCTGGTGACATTCCTGTATTGAACTAGATCATCACTGCACCGGAGACCAACAGGGTAAAAACCAAGGGGCCTGGGATCCACACCAAGACTCTTTCCAGTTCCTCTCTGCTAGGGCACAAACCAGTGAACAGGAATAAATGTGTGCATGCATGTGAGAGCTCTCATGTATTCCTCAGCAGTGCTCAAAACCTCTACCATGGAGAACAAGTCTTGATTCTTTTTTCTAATCCCTATTTTGACAAAACCTGCTGTGATACCTGCCTCCCCTGGCAGTGCAGGGCTCCAGTGACCTGCATGCCACTTCTGCACAGCCCCATTTCTCTTCAGTCAGGCATGACAAGAGCGGTAGCGGTGCAGGGCGGATTGGCTGCGGCAGCTCCCGTGGGCACTCTCCCCCTCCTCCTGACCCCTGGCAGGTGAGCACTGCTCCTGCAGCCATCACTGCCAGATGGCATCTGCACAAGTGAGGAGGTCCTGCTCCTCATGGTCACTGTGAGAGGGTGGTGGTCATCTGGGACACTGAGGCTCTGTCTCTAGCCCGGCTTACGGAACAAGGCTGGGCACTGTTGTTCTCACTCCCCTGGATGTGCTGAGCACCTGCTGGCATGAAGTTTCTCCTTCAATATGTGGGCTGCTTTTTTGCTTTTTTCTCTGCTGGGTTTTTGATAACATCTACCTGGACAGACTGTTGGATGGTGAATGCTGATGACTCCCTGGAGGTAAGACTGGGGTGAGGAGAGCCTGATCACCAAAACCAAGGTGTCCTAGAGAGCGTTTGCTTCCTGGTGTCATTGCTCCACTGTCACATTCTTTCTCCCTGTTGTGCTGGATGGAAGTGGGTGAAAATGAAATTAATTACTGTGGCAAGAAAGTGGTGTTTTGTGTAATTCTCTTTGCCAGACTTTATTATCCAGACTGTGCTCTCACTTAGTAAGTTCAGGAAAGATCTGCAGGCTGTAGTTTGAAATGTGCATGAACTTGAGTGGACTTATCCTGTATCTCCAGCCTGCATGGATATTTTGGAGATGTTTCTAGTTCTGTGGTTCTTGGTGGAGAGATCCAGCATGTACAACTGTGCTCTTCAAGTCTTTTTCTGAACAGCCATTGAGCTACGGGGCTACCAGAGGTGTAAGGGGAGCTTGGGGACTCAATATCTCCTGGAACTTGTGTGGACAGTAGCACTGTCCTATTCGAGAAAAATATTGGCAAAAATAAATTGAGAAAAAGGGAGCAGATTGCTGCTTACATGCAAGGTGTGCCCCAAAGACTCCAGGCCCCAAATCATCACTGTTTCCCCATCATCCATTACTACAAATTTGCCATTTTCTTCCCAGCACAGCCATCCATTTCTGTACATTTAAGAGCTCTGTGTGGGAATCTGCTTTCTGGCAAATTAGATACTTTACAAAGTGAAGATGAAACATCTTCCAAGACAGAAAGTTTGGCTGAATGTATCAGGAGGAAACTTTCTATCTGCTATCCAGCTTATGAAACCAGAAGAGCTCCTCTGCACTCAGTGATTGCAATGCAGCGTTTAGCTGCAGCACATGAAGGGGTGAATTATCCAAAGAAAGAAGGAAAAAACTGTTTACAAGAAAAACAGGGTTTTTTCTCTATGCCACAAGAAATCCTGACAATCTGACTGTCAGTCTCACCCTGAAAGGTGGATGGAAGTGCCGAGGTGATCACAGATCCAATGCAGTGCAGTTGCTGGTGGTCAGCGTGTGTGCTCAGTGAGCCTCTTTACAGGGCAAATAGAGCACACCCAGTGATGCTGGATGGGATATCACTCTTCATTTGGGAGATATTGCAGATTCCTTTCAGGAAGTAGCCAGATGAAGGTATCGGTACACTCAGAAAAGCCAAGTGAATCCCATTGTGGGGAAAACCAGAAGAGGGAAACCCAGCTCCTGAGAAAAGTGAGTCCAGTAAACAACCAGTCCATTACCCTGAGGCTGTGTAACCTTGTCTTCTTGGTGCAAAGGCACCTGCGATGGGCTGTCCGAAGTGCTCCATTAACACCCAGTTTGGTTATTAGCAACCACTATTCTCACATTCCGGCTCTGAGTGTGAATACTAAATAATAGAGTAAAACGCCCCCAGCCTTAATACCTGACCACTGATCTCCTTAATGACCCTAATGACTCACTGCCTCTCTAAACAGGGGAATGTCCATGGCCAGAAAGGCAGGGAGTCCACAATGACTCCTGTTTTCAGCTGGAAAAAGGGTAAGTTAGGCAATTTTGGATCCAGGAGAAGGGAACTCCATCCTTCAGGTGCCATAGCTGCTGGCTCTTGGCTGGTTGCTTGGCTCTGACTGTGGCCCCCAGCAGCTGGGGAGGATGAAGCTCTCAGTTTGGTCCCACTGGAGAGGATCATCCGAGGAAGAAGAGGCCAGGGAGTGCCAGGAGAAGCCACTTCCAGAGAGGCTGCAGGGACCCTGACTCTGTTTTCATAGCCCCCCACCTTCCTTCAGAAACAACAGGTTATGACCACACAGAAAGTTGTTTAAGTTGGTGACTCCCTGTGAAGCATCGAGAGAGGGCTGGGTCAATTTTTGCGGTAGTTTGTAGTGGAAAAAGCCCATAATCTGCTTCTCAATGAGTGCTGTATTGTGTAGCCAGTCCCTCCCTGTTGCAGGTGGATTATAAATACCACCACTACTGTTAAACGCTGCCTGTTTGACTCCCGAGCTGGGCTTGTAATCATTGTCTGCTGGCACCTTCTCGGAGTGTGGTAAAACACCGTGACTAACATCGCTTACGTGTTTGTCTTCTCCGCTTTCCCCAGAAGGAGAAGTGGGTGCTTGCTCTGTAATTTTCTTTTTTTTTTCTGTATGAGAATTATTTTAATATTAATTATACATTATGAATAGGATACAATTATATCTATTACAGTCATTATGCTGTTCATGTTTTACATGCATACTTGTGTTAGGGAAAGCAGGTCGTGGCAATGTGTTTTGTAATCCAAGTGGGAGATGAGGAGCATGGCTGTCATGTTTGTCTGCTCAGGCAGTCCTTGGCTGGGCCCAGGGAAGGTGGAGCAGATTTGCTGTAGGGGGAGAGAGGTGATGGGGAATTAGTGCACCAACATGGTGCACAGGTCCAGCCATAGGATGGGGAAATCCGTGTTCCCACATGATGCCCCTTGCCCTGAACCCCATCCCCTTTACAGCAGTGAGTTCCCGTGTGCCTGAAGGTCTGTGCTGTCAGCACAAGGGAAGATGCCCAAGGGTGACTTGGGAGCAGATTAACAATCAGAAGGCTCAACTGTGCACAAAGTGGAGGGGAGCAAGAGTTGGCCCTTGGCAGCAGAAACCAGAACAGCTCATCAGTGGCTCAGGGCAGCCACAGGTTCCCACACTGACACCCATTCCCATCCCTCCTGCACAAGGCAATGGGACATTTATCCCTGGCTGCACACAGGCTGTGTGGAGATGGGCTGGTCCCTGCTTTGCTCATGCTTGGCTCTGGCTCTAGCAGGAGTAGTGACAACTGAAATATCCCAAGAAACGCAAAACATTAATCAAGATTCTGTTAGTCTGGGAAGGGGGTTATTTCACAAGCTAGACAATAACTGCTGTGCTTAAGGCCTCTGTTTTGCTTGGAGGGTGACAAAGTCTGGAATCCTGTTAGTCTCTTTATAAATAATTTGGATGTAGATGCTGCTTGTAAGATTTAAAAAACAATAATAATGTGAACTGACATTATAATAAAGTAACTGACATTATTAGCTGAATGCAGAATAGAATGAATAAGCCTATGGTGGTTTGGGAGGAAAGAGGATAAATTATACAAATACAAGTGGAACAAAATGTAATTTAATAAAAATATGCTAATTTCAAGCACAGCCTGAATGGTGGTGATTTAAGACAGAAGAGGACCTGCAACTGCATTAGGAGGGCCATGGTAAAAACACATTGAATGTAAACATGGCAAATTGTTTCACAAGATGCCATTCTCTTGGAAAGCACAGAATCAATGAAATCAGTTCTTTCCATCACTGCTTCTCATTTTTCATCATATTTTTCATTAAATATGCCCTGAAATTCTCAGAAATGTTGAGCATTTTTCATCTTTGTGAAACAAAACATGTAGATTATTTTCATTCAGATATAAATAGTATCTCTTCTGCCAGTCTGAAGTAGTGAGTCATTTTTACTCACCTTTGATCCATAGAGCAGTATCACAGAGGAGGTGCACAGTTTGGCTCAGACATTGTATTGTGGAGAAAATATTGTGCTTGGCTACAGACTTCAATACATCCTGAATAAGACTTTATTACGTGGCTGAGATATGTTATTATCTGCTTTGTGATTTACACAGTGCAAGAAAAATGAATTTATTGCATCATCCAAGCAAACCTGGTCCCCTTCCCCTGCATGAAACTCATTTGCTGGAAGAGTTTCTCCTTCCATTAACTGCAGCGGGTGTCGCTGGCGGCAGCGGGCGGGCTGGAGTCCAGACCTGCACCGACGTTAACTCTGCTCCTTGTATGAGCAATTTCAGGAATGTTTTAGAGGTGCTTGTTGCCATATTTGCATTGGTAATGAAAACACCTCCCATATTAAAGTGATTTATGGAAGGCTGGGCTGGGAATGGTGTCTATGGCTTGGGGACAGAGGAGACGATTAACCATGATGCTACTGCATCGTCTGTCCCGGTCTGGATGTCTCAGTGATGACTGTGGCTTGGGCACGTGTGGTCCCATGGCTGGCAGCACACCGGGAGCCCCAGGGCCAGGATCAGCACCGGCTGCCTCTCATTTTCCAGCCAATGCTTGCAGCTGAGTCATCTGGGGGCAGCCCTCCCTGGGTGTCTGCAGAGGGGCTCACATCCAGACTCCTCTGCACTCCTCTCCCACTCTCTGAGCTGCTCCTCTACCATCAGGAGGATGGTGTAAGGAAGGGCAGCATGCACATCTCAGGTTGTCTGGTCCATAGCCCTGCCCAGCTCAGCATGGACATCTCAGGTTGTCTTGTCCATAGCCCTGCCCAGCTCAGCATGGACATCTCAGGTTGTCTTGTCCATAGCCCTGCCCAGCTCAGCCTAGACAAGCATTTGGCAATCAGTGAGCAAACCTACTCTTAGACCTTTCTGGTCAGCCACCCCCCAGCTCCTCCCAGAAATTTCCTTCAGAATTTTTATCTTTGCTAGTAGGCAGGGGCTTTTTTCCTAATGTCTAGTCTGAATTCTTTTGCTCTAATGGAAAAGCTTTAGTAGGGACACAGAAAACATCATCCTTTTCCTCCATCCTGCTGCTTTTTCTCTTCTTCATGCTAAACACTCTGGTTTACCATCATTGTAACTGGACCAGGCTTTCTGTTGAAGGGCTAAGATGACCATCTGCTGTGTTGGTGGATATTTTAACTTATGGTCTTCCTTGTCTCCTCAATCCACAGGTGAGTACAAAATGCCGTGGCCTGTGGTGGGAATGTGTCACAAATGTTTTTGATGGGATCCAAACCTGCGATGAGTATGACTCCATCTACGCTGAGCATCCTGGTATGTAAGAGTCAGAGACGTTTCTACAAGTGGTGGGGACACTTGAGTGTAGACTAAAAGAGTATCTGTTCTACTCAGTGATAGATAACTAGAGGCATGTTTCTTTTCTCAGTAAGATATTACTCCCAGGGGAAGCTGGACAAAGCTGAATGCCAGAAAAAAATGTTCCTATGGGATCTGACCCCATTAGCTGCCCACATTTCCATTCCTTGTGCACTAGAATGATCTGCTTTCGTCCTGCAGTGAAGCTGGTGCTGACCCGAGCCATGATGATCACTGCAGATATCCTATCAGGATTTGGATTTCTCTTCCTGGTCCTGGGACTGGACTGTGTGAAATTCCTTCCCGATGAGCCACTCATCAAGCTACGCATCTGCCTGGTGTCTGGAATTATGTTGCTCATTGCAGGTATTTCCCCATTGTGTCCCTATGCTGTAGGACACCCTTCAGCAAAGTAGGGAAGGGCTAAAAGCCTTCTTTTATTTTGGTTGGTGATTTTCTGTAGGAGGAAGGATCTTTATCTGATTTATTTGCGCAATGCAGCTTCTTCTGTTCAGCACCTGCCTCTAATAGCACATAGTTGAGTTTATCTGCTTTCAGTTCATGGTTTGACTGGGTGACTTGGCTTTGAATTGACTGACTTCCATTTATTGCTGTTTCACTGTGGAGCAGTTGACATTGTTGACACAGTAAAGACACCTTGCCGTAGGTCTCTAGACCAATTGCTGAAGGACTAGAAAGTCCTGGCATCCTGGTTTTGTTCCTGGCTCTGCCACAGATTGTGTGACCTTGGGCAAGTCACTTAGCCCAAAGTCTCTGCAGCTGATCTCTAATAAAAGGATAATAACATGTCTGTCCCTTCTAGGTGATAAATACCCAACTAGCTGATGTGCTTTGCTGTTACAGCCAGTGGGGGAATTTTAAATACAAAAATAAATAGCCAGCTAGGTACCAAATAATATCATTTGACTTTATGCCAATATCAAGTAGCTACCCCTTCTTCAGCCTAGGCAGATTTAATAACTCACCCCAGCCACTGGGAGAACATGTAAAACACTTCAAGTGGCTCTTTTAAACATCTTTCAGTGGCTTCTCAAAGTTTGTCTGAAAAGCATCATCAAAGTTCTGAAAATCAAAACAGATCAGAAAATTAAATTCTGGAGTCAACTTTACAACAAGCTGAGAAGGGAGGAGCTTTCTGCCTTTTGCTGCAGCAACCTGACTGCTGCCAGTGTGCTGGTGGAGTGTGTGGGTGCCAAGCCACGAGGTGCAGCCTCTGCCTGGCAGCACAGGACATCAGCAGGAGCCAGGGTGAATCCGCCAAAGGCTGAGTGTGGACAGGGGCCAAACCCTGCCGTCCGAGGAAGGTCTTCCCACCCTGAAGTCTGACCAGCAGACAGCAGCTGTAGCTTTAGATTTGGTATTTGTGGTCCCTCACGGTTCTGTGTGTGGCACCCCTCTCCCTTTGGCCCTGCAGGTCTCCCCGGCATCACGGGCTCCGTGTGGTACGCTGTGGATGTCTACGTGGAGCGCTCCTCTCTGCTCTTCCACAACGTCTTCCTGGGCATCCAGTACAAGTTTGGCTGGTCCTGCTGGCTCGGCATGGCGGGGTCACTCGGCTGCTTCTTGTCAGGGTCCCTGCTCACCTGCTGCGTGTATCTCTTCAGGGGTGAGGAAGCACAGCTGAAGCACAGCTCAGGGATAGAGCCATTGCTCAGAGTGTGCTACAGGTGCACACGGTGGGGAAAGTCCTTTGGATGGTTGCTTATCTCCAGTAGCAATATTTTCAGCTGTAAAATGGGAATAGTCTTAGGCAACTCTAGAAAGCACATCAAGGTCTTCAGGTGGGAGCTGAGGTGTAAGGATGACATAAAATGTGTTGTTATTATGTCACATCTTGGAGTGCTGCTTTCCCTAAATCATGAAACTTTGCAGCTGAAAGTCGCCAAGCACTCAGTAGCAGTTCCTATTTCTCTCCCTGTGCCTCACAGAGAGCAGTTCTGGAAGACTCCATTCTGCTGACTTCTTGGGTAAAGGCTATTCCTCAGCTGCGACTGTCGTGACGAACGTGCATTTGCCATCCTCGCAAACAGCCACCTCCAAAATGTATGCAGTGGACACAAGGGTGTGAGGAGGAGGTAAGTGCTCCAGAAAGAGCTCTGCTTTTATTTGGAGTGGATTGCACAGAGTCTCAAGCTCTTGTGGTTGTGATACAGATGCAGATAAGTTTCAAGGATCTACTGTATACTACAATGTTTGCATTATGAGAGCTTCAAAAAGCCTTTCCTTCAAGAAAGTAAACTCTGAGAAGAGCCTGCTTTATGGAATCCTATTGTCTTGACTGCTGAGGTCACTTGCACGAGCACGGACTGAAATAGCCAACACAAACTCTTTCAGTATTTGTCTCAACACTGTTGGTAGAAGTGAGAGAAATCAGCCATTCCTGAACCAGACCACAGTGTTCTGCATGAAGATCCCCAAACTGCAAGATGGATCTGTTCCCTGTCTGGCAACGTGTGGACAGAGTGTACAAAGGAGAAAATACTGGCAAAGAGAGGGACTGACTGTCTGACCAACATCTGCAGCCTGTGCACTCAGCATGGCGGTCTGCCCCTCTTACAGGCAGCTGGGGAGCTTTTCAGGAGATAAGAGCTGTGTTTAATGTCTGACCCTCTCTTTGGTCCATGAACCTCTGCACTGAGAAAACATTGTAAATCCAGCTGCATTCTTCCCTGAAAAATACAGTCCTTCTCAGTCAGTGTTAAAATGTACACTACAGGTGCTCTAGACTCACTGAAATCTGGAAATTGCAAGCTTGTTTCTGCTTAATAAAAACGTTGCTTGGACAAAGTTAGTGAAGATCCAAAAATCTGAACTTGTGCATGACAATATGTCTATATTAGCTACAAACTAGGATAAATTATAGTAAAATCTATCATCCCTTTCTATCAAAAGATATTTAAACCCAGTTGAGGACTGCTGCCCCCTGCTGCAATCCAGGCTGCTATGGGCTGGATGAGGATAGAGCATCAGCCAGGTCTTCACTAGGGTGGGGAAGGAAAAACTCTGTATGGCTTAACATGCTCCCCGAGGATGGATGTGAACATTCTTTCATGCCTTTAACAGAAAGAGAAGCTGAGACAGAGCTTTCTTAGGGTTGGTAAGAACTGTCCAAATTCAGTCCTCTCTGACCATGGGCACCTCACCATGTCATGGGCACTGATGGTTGAGAAAAGGCTCCCAGTACAGAGATTTGTCTCCTTAGGGCCAGTGGAGAAACAAAGGTGGAGTCTCAGCTGGGTGTGCACAGCCATGGGTGCTGATTCACCACCCAAGGTGGGCTTCCTCCACAGGCTGCTTGATGGGGAGGCTGGATTTTCTTCTCCCAGACAGTATGAAGTGAAACCTTATGTTATATGGGCCAGAGGGAGATGGGGTGGCTGAGGATGGAGTGGGCTGTATCCCAAGCAGCACTTCTGGTAACTCCTGTGGTGGAAAATGAAGGGCTGAATCCTCTGATGGATTCTCCTGGAAGCAGCACCTTGTGCTGCAGCACAGACCTGTCCAGCAAGGCAAAAAAATACCCAACCCTGACATGGCCCCAAGTCGAGAAGCACCTAGGGCTTGGAGCAGACAGGACCAACAGCAGGTCCAAATGGCTCTGCTACAGGTTCAGGCACCTCCACAGGGCTCAGACCACAGCACAACTACCTCAGCGAGAGCCCTGGTGGCAGCTCTGACTTCGTGCTGCTTGGGCTGGCAGACGTTTATGTCAGCCAAACTGAGAGCAGGTTACTGCCAACAGATGAGCTGTATTGAACAGATGTAAACACAGTAGGAGAGGTGATGGAGGCTTTTTTACAAGGTCCTGAGAGACAATGAGTACAAGAGTTATGAGTGATGTGATGAATTCACAGATTATACCAAGAATGCACAAAGAGATCTGGAGGTGACAGGAATTTTTGTCTGCTATTGCAGAAAGCTGCATTCAGAGCTTGGTGGTTTTGTTAGCTTTTTAAAAACTTTTTCACAGCCACATCAGAAATGTGTTTTTTGTGAGGCTTTGGGGCAAGAGAGCTGACATTGCTGATATTCTCTGCCAGGGCAGGGAAACTGGGAACATTTTTTGGGTCTGGTTCCTGGGCAGTGTCCCTGCTCCCCTGCTCCTTCAGAGACTCACTGAGAAGGAGATGGAGGGTGAACACACCCCAGAGGCAGAGCTGTGTTCAGTGACTGCTCCACTGCCCACATCCCCGCTCCTGCCCAGAGAGGCAAATGCTCCCTCAGCCTCCCTGAGGGAGGAGAGCTGCTGCAGGCAGCCTCAGCCCGACTCACCCGGATCAGAGATGCTCCTGGGGAGGAGGTACTGAGCAAAGACACCATCAACTCTGAATCAAAACCGCCCCAGCCTATGCAGCCAGCACATCACCCCTCCCCACAAATACTCAGGGATGCCCACCAGCCTCTTGTTGCTGTTTTCTGTAGCTTTTTCTGAGCACAAAGGTTATTTCTTGCCGTGAAGATTTATTTCTTGTCTAGCAGAGAAGAAATGCAGGTGTAACTGCAAATCTCAGACCATTGATTTCTCCTGCTCAGCACTTGAGGAGAATTCTGGGCCTTTGTCCTAATGGTCTTCAGTTTCTTTTAAGGTGGTGGGAGCTGTTTTGTGACTTGCAACACGTGGGTCACACCAAGTAGAGGCTCAGTGGGCACTGAATGTCTATGCCCTTATCAGGGGTGAATAGAAAGGATTCATTTCTTTAGTCCCTCCAGCTCTGTGTTCCTCCTTGGGGTACACAAATAGAGCACACACATACCCCAAATACTACCTTAACCCATCCTGCTCAAATACACTTCACATACAAAGAATTTATGTAAAAATATTCTTTGAATATGAAGAATACTGCATCAACACTTGTGAGCATATCTTCTTCAGTATCTATACAGAATAAGAGTTAATTCTTTAATCATACTTCTATTCCAGTCTGTATGATAGTTTCTGAGGATCTATCTCCTGCACAAGAGGACTAGGAAAAGGTCACAGCAATGCTTGGTTTTGCTAGGTTAATGTTTTGTAACCAGTCCAGTACTGCATTGCTTCATTATTCAAATTCTGCTGACAGTCTATCTGATGTTTTGATCAGCTGTTAATATTTAATTGTTAACCCCTGTTTGATTTAATACTGACACTGGTTTCATGACTGCAGGGTTCACTCCTCATTAGCTCATTATCAGGCCACAATGCAGATCTATTCTACTTTAATTATATATTCATTAGCAAGAAACCTCCCAGAAAGTAAACAGGACTTACATTTTCTTTCAAAATCACAACCAGTCCCTAAGGCTAGAGATGTATCAGGTGAGCTCAGTTATTAAAGTATTTCCTTAATATGTACCTACATTCCATTCAGCAGCAGCTCACTAGGAAGACAATAGACTGATTTTCCCTTCCTGATGGCCATTGATGGCTTACCAAGGCTTTTGCTCAACTACAATTTCCAGCTAAGCTGAGGCCCAACATTTAATCCATCAGTTCCAACAGCCTTTTAGGTTTCTCCATATTTTCACTAGCTTCCAAGGGGTATTTTTGTATGTTTGGACGCCTCAGTCTTCATTTCCCAGGGCATAGGGAGAGTCAGGGATTTAGCTGAGGGTAGCACCTTTCCTCCCTGTGTGCCTGCCCCAGGGTGCTTCCTTCACGTGGGGCTCCCAGTTGTCCTCTCCAGTGACAGCTCCGTGCACTCTGCCAGGGATCCGCCTGCTTGCAGCTTGTGGAAAACAGTGAAGTGTTTAGGTAAGGTCTTTGCTAAGTTGATTCCGTGCCTTACAGATAGCTATTGATTTCCCATTTTGATACAGGCAAGTAGGGAGGTAATAACAAAAATGACATCCTCAATGGCTATCCTTTTCTGCATGCAGCATTTCGTCTTCTCCCTGCCTCGATCAGCCTTGCTCATAAGGGCTTTTAATGACTCCAGCTGTAATTAGGTCACTCCTACTGTGACCTTGTGAACTGGGCTATCTCCTACTGCAGCTGCATCGACGTTTCCCAAGATACGGATTTCCTGCCTTTTCACAGACATTGCCATGTGCTTTTGGTGTGAATTCAGTAGATCTGAACAATTATTTCCAGTAGACTGGAGCATTAGTGCAGACCTGTGTTTTTCTTACATGTTGTAACATCAGTGGGACATAATAAACACAATTGGCTTTGAGTGTCACGTCTCTCTAACCCGCATCCAGGTTTTGTTCAGGAAGGTGTTTTGTCGAGTGACCTGCTTTGACTCCTGGGAGGGGAATCCCTGCTCTCCTGCAAGGACACGCAAAAGGCAGCAGCACAAACAGCACCAGCCCTTGGGTATGGGGGAGTGATTATGGAGGCTGCCTAGACCTTTGCTGGTAGCTACAAACCTCAGACCCCAGTGTGCAGCTGCAACAATGCATCTTCAGCAGCTGTGGACTTTATCCCAGCTTAGGACACATTTTCTGAGAGTAATTTTATAAACTTTCCAAGAGAGACAAGGAAAATTCCACTAAGAATGTAAGGTTTTCTCTCTCAGCTGGGGCTGGACTCCCACAGTTTGCTCTTCTGCATCTGCTAAATATTGTGGGCAAGTGATTAATGACTGGAATACTCTGTCCAACCGTCGTTACGGCAGCGAGAACAATTTTCTCCCTGTAGCTCCTGGGTTCCTGCTGTAAAATGCCTTTGAGCGAGGAAGGAAAGAGCCAGAATTGTGCCATCTAGTGACCCAAAGAGAGCGGGCATCTGTCCCCGGTCCTGTCCTCATCCTCCCTGCACAGACGTCTTCAGCCCATAATGCAGAATTTTGGATGACAATTAAAAAAAAAAAAAAAAGATTAATGATCATATCAGTTATTTTCCCATCTTTCATGTTCAACCTTCCTGGCATTCCAAACTGATGCCCTGTTATGGCTCAACTGCCTCTGGTTTTTGTTCTGTTTTGCCTGAGAGCCACTTTATGACTTTATTATTCAGCTCTTAATCTGCAGAGGTGAAAGTCCAGCCGTGTGCCTCACCACGTTCCCTTTGTCTTTTGCTTCCAGATGGTTACCAAGCAATTAGCTCCTCTGCACTGCTCCCCTTACAAGTCTTGCTGATGACAAGTTCCCCCACAAACACATCTGCCTTCTAGTGTTTTCTGCTTTTTTTCTAGAGCTGTTTGCCATTTCTTCTCAAAGTCAGCAGGAAGTATAAGTCAGAGGATGAGTGGCAGCCAGAGAGTCACAGCAGGACAAGTACTTTTCCAAGGTGAACCCCCTTCCTAAGGTGATGAATTATAAGGAAAAGGCTCTTCTTTCCTTGCATTTCTGGAAACATCAGCCAAACTGCATTAACTGCCCTCTTTAAGAGCTGAGTGCTTATAAAAATATCAATTACCCGGCAAAATCTCTGCTTGTGGAAGAATGGGACCAGGTCTGGAGAAACCTTGTCCGTTCTGCTGGAGCACATGGGAGTGAGGTGGCAAACTGGGACAAGCAGCTTTATTAGGGAATAATGGGTTGGTGGGACCACCCAAAATGCTTTTGTAGAAGGAAGAAACCCATCCTCTTCTCCATTCCAGTGATCAGGAAGCCAAGGACCAGGGCCCTGAGCCTCTTCTCAGCGTACTCTCCTTCCCTACCCCAAGCCAGCAGCAACACCAGTTTATGTCCCCCCCACAGCAATCCTACATGAGCTCTTTTTTTGCAGGTGCTTCCTGGCTTTCAGCAGTTTTTGGAAGCTCCATGGCCCCTGTCGTGGGGCACAGGTACCAGAGAACACAGGTCCTCCCACGCTGGTGACTCCAGATGGAGCCTGGTTTTGTGACAGCCACTAGCTTACTTTACTATGAGCCGCTTGTCACAATTCTGATGGAATAATTTGATTCCTTTTGTGCTTAATTAGAGCGCCTCAAACATGAAACTGAACACACTTGAATGCACACAAGTAGCAGGGGAACAAACCCATTCCCTCGAATGTTTCTCTGTGCTGAAAGCCTCGCTTGCCCTCTGTTGGGTGGCTGGGGAAGGATTCACCACCTCGGGAGTGACTGGTCCTTGAGAAAGAGAGATGCAGAGGGACTGGAGGCATTGAAACCAGAGCAGTCACTGCTTCTTAGCCTCTCCAGCCATCTGATTAGAAGGTGACATTCAGTGAAATTAAAGGCAGCAATTTATTTAGAGCCAAGCCATTAATAAGCAGGCGGCAGTAATGTTTTATGCAGCACATAATGCAGACAACCTGTGGAGTTCACTGCCACGAAGGGGTCACTGAAGCAAACACTGTGTGTAGGTGGGAATCAAATGGTGGCTGATTTAATGCCCACTAACAGGCTATGCAAGCTGCATTGACAAACATAATCAAATCTCATGCTTCAGGGCATAAATTGAAGGGGTTGAGTGGTGGAAGCAGTTATGTACATGAAAGATCTGATCCTGAGAGGTGCTGATTACCTGCAATTCTTACTAAGTTCAGCCAGTAAAAGGACACTCAGAAGTTGCTTGACTTCTCCCCTGGCTGAGTCTGTAATTGCTAATTCTCCTTATTAATAAACCCAGTAATATTTTAGCCTGCTGGCACAAACATTCATTTGGCTACAAGTAACATTTATTTCCTTTCACACAAGAGTCAAACATTAAAGCTGCTTCTAAAATAAGATTTTTAGGGAGATAATTTGCAGTGGTGCTGGCAAATAATTTTCTCTCAAAATATGCTGCAATTCTTTATCTAGCAAATGTACTTACATAGAATCATTATGAGAATACATGAGTACTTATAACCTTTAGTGGATTTATCTTCCCAGTTTCCTTCCTGGGCACTGAAACTGATGCTAACCTCACTCTACAGGTGGGGAGGTACTCCATGAGGTTGTGGGTTTCCTTTAATCCTTTGGGATTCTAACCCCAGATGGAACCAGCTGCCCAAATTGAGCTCATGGCTCCATGGGAGTACAGAGCATGGGACCAAGTGTGACATTACCTTCTGCAGCAAGAGAAGTCTGACTGCACCCCCTGCCCTTGCCACTGAGGGAGCAGAGGCAGAGAGGTCAGGCAGGCTGAATTCAGCCTTCAGTGACCTGCCCATGACAAACAAAAGGAAATCTTTGCTTTCATCTGGAATCCAGCTAAGGGGGAAATTCAGAATCTTTCTTCAGTAATTTGAGAACTAGTTAGGCTAATACCGCCTAGGAATGACTTTTGTTGAGCTAATCCTGCTTGGGTACAAGGCAGTCTGGATGGCTTCTTAAAGTATTTTTCCATCCTGTCTGCAGTGATCACCTCAAAGAAAACAGCAGTCTTTATCCTAACAGATTTCTGTAGCTCAGTACTAAGTACCCAAGCCCCCAGTTCATGTCTATGGGGCACTTCCATGTGAGTCCTGGGCCATTCAAAGCTTTCTGGTCTGCAATGCTAGGGCAAGAGTAGCTGGTGACAGTTACCATGAAATTAAGAACAGCTCAAATGAGCAAACTCACTTTTTTAATGCTCTGTAGCCAGCTCCTGCCACTGCTACTCCCCCATAATCCCTGTCTCTTGTTTGCTCTTCCCTGGCCATAAATTTGCTGCTTTTTGCACTAGACAAATCTGATATGCCGTGCTAAATATTTTAAATGTGGCAAATGATCCTTCATCACAGAGTGGCATGATTGCATTACAATGTATTAGAACAACATGACTTTGCCAGAGGGTGTTTTTTGGCACAGCACCAAGTGAAGGAGGCAGCCCAAGTCTGAGAAGTAACTATCAAGTCATTTATCAACATTTGGTCCTAAAACACACGGGGTTGCACCAGCTCAAGCAGCCTTAGAGAGAGAGATCTAGAGGCTGAGCCAGAAACGCCAAATACAGACAGGCCTTTGAGGAAACTTCTTGAAATTGAGAGACATCAAAATGTCAAGCTGAGCTCGGGTGACAGATTCAACACATACTTTTGGCATTTATTCTGTTGCATTTAGTCTCGTCTTTCAGGTTCAGATGAAATATGTGCTGCTTTTCAGTCTCTCAGCCAACCTGTGGAAAGGGCTGATTTGATCTCACACTCCTTCAGCATGATGGAAGATCTCTGATGAACCAAGTAGGATCACTGAAAGCCAACGTGTGGTATCTAGAGCTTGTTTTCCTTCATAACATCCTCGTATGATGGAGGTAATTCAGTTCCCCCGAGGCTGAAGCGTGGGGCAGGAGAAGAGGAAATCTCTGCAGTCATGCAGGGGCTCAGGGATCCGGAGAATGGGCACGGAGGTGCTTCAGTAGCTGGGGAAAAAGCAAAGTCACAACCGTACAGCAGAGAGGCGTGAAGGGCAAATGTGGGAGTGAGAGGGGTGAGCCCAGGAGGAGCTGCCAAACCACTTGGAAACAAGAAAGGCATGGATGTAATTTTTGAAGGATGGCATCACAAAGCCTTTCACCACAAACACTGGATACAAGAAGTTGGGACAGAGGAATTTGGGCAGGTTTGGGGTGGGTCCTCCCTGTGGAGACTCTGTCCATGACCACCCAGAAAGCAGGTAATATGTCCTCTGGGAAGGGCTTAGCTTAATGACATAATTAGCTGTATTTTTCTTGGAGGGATGTTGTCTGGCCTAGCCTGCTGATGCTGCTGGCCATACTCCAGCTCAGTTCTGGATGCTACACATAGTCATTATACCCCCGTCTTCAAAACCTGGCTGCTCCTGGGGAAATGCCAGATGCTCCAGGGTGGCTGCCACAATGAACAGCACCCATTAAGACAATCTTTTGACAGACCCCAGGGTGTAACAGCCAGTTGAGCTGCCTGTGGGGGTGACTCAAGTTGCCTGAGTGAGAAATGAAGGCTATGTGCTGGAAAGGGCTGCCTAACCCCCGTGCCTGTGGCTGCACGTGTTGGGCTGCTGAGTGCCCTGGCACTGAGGAGAAAGCCCCACACACCTCCGGTGTTATCCTGGCCAAGCCCCGGCTGGGCATCTTTGGGACACACAGACACACAGGGACAGCACCAAGGTATGGGTTGGTGAAAAGTGGATGTGGCTTCAGCCCTCCAGTCCATGTTCTGGACATGTCCCCAGGATGCCAGGGCTGGGCACTCCACTGTTCACCAGCAGTACAGCTCCTGGCTGCATCCCAGCTCCCACTCAAGCCTGCCTGCTCTTTACTGGGTTATGGATGGGCCACAGGAAGGCCACCAGGGCCAGCAGGACCTTGCAGCAGGGACAGGACTAACCACAAAAGGCATCTGAGCTGCTGAGGGCAAAGACAGCCACGGTGCGTCGGGGGAAGCAGCTCCTCCGCCTCAGCCAGTACTGCAGGCAGCAGCAGATCCCGCAGGACAGGAGCACGGCCAGGAAAAACAACATCAGGAACCTAAGGCAGAGGCAGCAGGGGAGGAACAGTACCGTCACCATCTGCGGGCAGCACCGACAGATGGCTGCACGTCTTCAAATTAACATATTCATTAACATCTTTTGCAAATAGCCGTTAAATGTTGTGGTTTCCCCACCAGCACGCTGGACATGATCAAAGTCCCCAGAAACCAATGTCTCACTCCTGAGTGCTCAGCAGTGAGTGCTGGCTGGAAATTCAAACATTTCTCCCTGAAATCATCCATCGTTGTTTCCCAGCTCAGTTGTCAGCGTACAGTGAGGAGGATATGGATAAATGATTTCCATTAGTTTGTAAAGACAGAACACAGGGACAGCCCAGGAGCAATGCTCTCTAGCTATCAGTCTCTCTTAATGCCTTTCTCTCCATATATCCATCAAAGAATATTATTTGCCAGTTTTTCCCTCTAAAGCAGATCTGAAACTTACCATACATACCAGCTGCTAAGGCTTCCATCACTCTGTCCAACGCACCTAAAAAGGGAAGAATAGAAAGGATTTCCAGTCCAGTGTGAGGGGGCTGCTATGCCCACCCCAGCACATGTCTACCAACACAAAGAGAAGCACCATCAGTAAGGAGAAGATTGAGAAGTTTTCTTCCATGAAGGGAGCCCTATTAAAAATTTCTCTATGTGGACAGGAGCAATGCAGATGATGCAGGCAGCAGAGTACTACTTGTTTGCCTTTCAACACTGGCACCCACTAACAGAGTTTTTGTTGAAAACCCAAAGGGTTGCCAGCCTCCATTTCCTCTTTTGAAAAAGAACCCCTAAATGGCCTTTTTCTAAAAGTCCTCGCTCCCCTGCTGTGCTGGTGTGCCAGGCAGAAGCACAGCACCCCTGAAAGAGCCTGGGGTGGGGGCAGCAGTGAACGAGAGAATGAAGTCACACTCACCTCTCACCAAGCTCACAGTCTGACTCAGAGCCTGCTAACTGAAAACACACATGTAAATCAGAGAGGGCAGGTATGTGTTGGTTTTATACAATTGACCAGTATAATAACTGTTCTTAGAGTGGGAAGTTGGAGAGGAAGAGGCATACAAGTGCTGGTCCTGCAGGGTTGAAACCAGACCTCTCCTTAGGGATGTGCCTCTGTGGGTCTCTGAGCCAGCTCATATCGAAACCAGCAGAGAACCTCACCAGGAGCTCAATAAATTCAATAGCTTGCAGATGAAAGCCAGGCCAAGGAGAAAACATTCCTTTTGATGTGAAAGAGGGAAAGACAAGAGCAGGGAAACACCAGCTAGAGTTTGACCCCTGCTTACTGCACTGGGCTTTGCTATTCAGAAATATCTGCCAAAAATGCCCCATAACCAAATTCAAGTTCTGTGGCTTATTTTTTTGGGAGTTAATTGTGAATGCAGCTGTAAATTGGAGCTGTTTTGACCAGAAGTGTGCTCTACCCAACATTTTCCTCTTTTCAGATGGCAGTGGTGCATCATTCCCAGAGTCAGGTTTCAGGTATTGCAAATATGTGAATCAGAAACTCGTTTTTCAGGTATATTTTCTACTCTTCACTCAAGCCAGCTTATTTTTGCAAGCCATGTTTATCTCAGCCTCAGTTTCATATTATCTGTACAAAAGTAACCAGAACGATTCATCAGTGTAATTGAATCCAATTCAATAGATTTTTTTGGCTGACTAGTGTTAGGTGTGTTATTACAGTTGCCCAATCTTGCTACAAAAAAATTCAGATCAGGTACAGAATTGTGATAACACAGGAAAGCAGAATGAACAAGATAGAGGAATTCAGATTTATTTCTTGGAAAAAACTATTAGAACATAATTTGTAAATAATTACTTTGGATTTCCCTCTGCATATATCCAAAACACTTAGAGGTTTCTGACTTTGAGTCCAACTGAAAAGCTCTGTTCTGAATTGGAAATTTGTCTCAAACATGCATAATTGAAAGATCTCTTTTAAATCTCTAATTAACAGGACTTCTTTTTGTTATGCAGAGCTTGAGCCACTGTAAACAGCAAGAAATCCCCCCACAAATCTCAATAACGTGTCTGATCCTGTGCACACACTGCCTTTGAGTCCCTAGTTTCACCAGAGATCTTTGGGTATAGTAAGTCTTTCATATAAAGCATTATCTGTGAAATTTCATGAGTGGCTGAAACACAAATGAGGAATAGAGAAAAAGACAGAAGCTTCAGCTCTTCCAGATGTGTCCTTTTAAAACTGAGCTAATTTGCCATGCCACATAGGCACCCTGGTGCAGAATATTTTAATTCTTTTGAGTTTTTTTTTGCACTTCAACTGATTATTAAAATAACAGGTCAAAAGCAGATAGCTGATTGCTGTGATTACATGTATCCTGAGTATTCTTCATGGCTGAAAGACAACCTCTGGATTCTCGTTTATCATCCTTCAAACCACCTCAGCAGAGCCACCTTAGCGTAGTTAAACTGCAGCAAAGTGCATCTGCTCTGAGGCAGGAATCTGTCAGAGCAGCCAAACACCCACCCGTGCTGCTGCAGCCCCAAGCTCTTCCATTTCAATAGCCACAGACAGAATAAAGGATTGAGGCAGTCATGTTTTCTCTGCATTAATTGGAATTTTTGTGAGCATTAAATCTTCCCCAAATTCATTAGGTCCTCAAAGAAATCCTTCACCAAAAAAAAAACCCACAAAACCAAACCCCAAAACAAAACAACAACAACAACAAAAAAACCAACAAAAAAAAAAAAAGATGATGACTAAATACCGATGACTTTCTATAAAAGTTGGAATCTTTCCCCCATAAAATCCCTAAAATCAGCCTGGTCCCAGTGAAGGGTTTGGTTACCTGGAAGAAGGTTAAACACAGAACTCCAGTTCCTGCTGTGATCCATGAAGTTAAACACAAAGCTCCCGGTCTCCGCATTATTAGTGTGAGAAACATTGGAAGAGCTGTGTTTGCAGCAGTGTTTTACCCTCTGTAATTCGGTGCTTTTAAAACTTCCCTGCACATCATGCCTGCAGCCAGAGAACACGTTACCCAATGGCTTCCTGCGCCTCAGAAATTACCGCTAGCCAGGGAGCGAATTTGGGTCTGCAGGGACACAAACAGCTACCCGAAGTTAAAGGAACATGGGTTTAAGGTCAGCACCTTGCAGTTGTTTCGGCATTTTCATAGCTGTTCACAAATTCCTGCTGCTGAAGCTTAGTTCCATATTAACCCACGGCTGCATTTAACAGGACCTGCTACAAATGAAGAGTCACTGGAGTCCGTGCAGTGGGGCCACACTTCCATCACATCCTGCCCTCAGATGGAACATTTGCATTACAGAAAAAGCAGAGCTACCTCCAACCATGTCCTGTGCACTGTGCCTACAGCCTCAAACCTGCACCAAGGACGAAGGAAACCCTTCCCAGCCTGAGACAACCACCACCAGCATCATTGCTATTATGCAGCTGCCAGGGTTTGGTTTGGTTTGCCAGGAAAATACAGCTGTAAAACCCCATACATCCCCAATGGGTCTTACAAGGGACATAAAATTTCACTGCACATTCAGTTCCTACAGATCCATCCAGGTGATGTGGTCAAACAGGGGTAGAAGATGGTCTGCACCACAGCTCTGATCCTCTCAGAAGGGACAATCCCAGTTTGTTCAGCAGTCAGTAATAGGTTGTCACCGAAGTTTACAGCCCGTGGCTGAAATGCACCATTAACTGCGGTGCTTCCAGATTTAACACAAAGGGTGTTGCCATGAATATGTTTAGTCATCGCTCCAGAGTTAAGCATTATATTGGGATGCCATTACTTCCATAATGATTGACAAAGCTGAGCTGCTCTTGAGATGTACCTCTGTGGCTTTGCTTCAGCTGAAAGGTCAAGAAGTCTAACCAACTGTGATATACATGCACAACACAGGTCTGTTATTTAATGTTCAAGTTTTGCATAAACCCAGGCCAAGCCCTGGTGTTCTCTAATGTTTACTTTCAGCTCAGCAGTAATGCAAGGCGAGACTCTAAAATGATGCCCGCTGAGAAAGCATCTCTCATGATGGTGCTAAGTGCATGTGCTACACAATATAAATGGTATGAACATGCTGTCCTGCTTCAGACCAATCCTTTTCAGTGTTGCTCAACAGTAAATTGCCAAACCAATTTCTTAGCTGTTTTCTTAAAAGAAAAAGCTCCTGCAGTATAAAAATGTACACAACCTTGCTGGGAATTGTGTGACTCTTACAATTTCAGGCTTCGATGAGGTCATCCATCATTGAACTAATTTTGGTTTTATTCCTCTCACAATTACTTCTCTCATGTCAGCACCCAGGGTACTTTCAATTTAGAGTCATCAAATGGATCAACCCCAGTATTTCGGGGGGCAGGTACCTCGATGAGCTCCTGGTACTGAAAAATAACACATGGCACCTGTTCTGGGTCTGTCTCCAGAAGAAAATGGAAAGGATTGAATACTGTCACTGCTCAGCTGCTGGCCTTGAGGCAAACTTTGATGTTTTCTGCTGGTTGGCCCCATACAGAGGTTCCAAGGGATAATGGCAATTTGTGAAGCCTGTCCCGCATTCTCTGTAATGGTGTCAAGAGGAGAGAGAGTTGGCTTAGAGGGGCTCCATGAATAGCCCTGTCTTTTGCTTCAGGAGTGATTCCAATACTGAAAAGAGCTGCTGCTTCAGCAGGAAAATGCTCCTTGTCCATGATCAGCTGAGCAGCTTGAATACATGAATGTCATAAAGAGCCTCAGCACTTGCTCTAAGACAGTCAGGACTGGACACCAAAAACCCAGAGGAGTTTTGCACTGAGATTCACGGTAGGCTGGGACCCCTCCTGCTGCTCCCTGGCTGCTGTGGCACCGCTGCCTTTGGGGTTTTGCAAAACTGAGAGACCCATCTTCTGGATAGCTTTGTGTCCGAGGGCTAGCTCCAGTCTGAGGGATTTCTCCAGGCTTTTTGTCATCCCCACATGAGGAGATACATGCACACACACATGAAGACACCCCCTGCTCACTCCTCCTCTACTTACTGGATGAAAAGTTTGGTATTTCTTTCCTCCTCAATTATATCCACCTCATCCGTGGACTTGGGAGGCTGCCCCCTGATAGATGTTAACTCATGGCCATTAGATTAACATGCTGTTATTTCCTCATCACCTCATGTCGTTGCTAGGTGACAAATGCATCTCCCAGCCAGCAACGGGAACTACCGGAACATACAGCAATTTATGACTGTCCATTATTGCTTCCTTGAAAGTGCCTGGTCCTTTCAATGGGGAGAAGATGTGCAGTTCTAGGATCACCCAAAGGTGACTTTTATAGTTGCCACAGAAACCACCTCCACCAGAGGCTGGCTCTTGCTGGGCTTCATGAAACGCATGAAAGGGAATGCAAGACTGGGAGACAGGAGGAATTTGGGAGGAGCTGATTTACCTTGTCAAGTCTGAGAGGGTCAGGGTTGGGTCAGGGGTCTCCGTGTCAGGACATGGATCTGCAAATTGTATTTATGTGCACTAGAAGTGATGGCTTATGTTTCCTTGAGTGTCATACAATTAATTTCAGACATGTTTTTAGATAGAGCCAAAGTTTCAGGGAACACCCGGGGGACATCTGGATTTTGGTAAGAGTGGGAGGCAATTCACTGGCAAACAGAGCCCACACAAAACTCCTGGCAGCCTGTAAGCACAGGTAGCAGCTTAAACTTGTTTCAATGTCTTCCTAGGCTGGCTTCAGAGCATTTGGTAGTTGATGGGGATGACTTTTGGGAAAGCAATCACCTTGCTAGGCTCTGACCAGCCTCCCAAAACAGTCCAGAATGAGACTGTCAAAGACTCAGAAAGAAAACAAGGAGAGTGGCAGCAGGAGAGGTGGCACATGGAACAGAATGGAGAACACACAGAGATGTGGAATGGAGACAAGGAACAGCAGGGCAGTCCCACTCTCTGCATTAAGGTCAACTGACAAGAGTTAAGCATATGTTCACTTTTTTATGCTGCAGTGTTTTCACATCACCACCACAATCAATTCTTGCTCCAGTTCAAGGCCACTGGGATCTCTCCCCTCCCTACTTGACTGCATATTCACAACCATCTCAACCATCTCAATCTTTGCTTTTGCAGCTACATCCTTGGCATCAAGGCTCAGCTGCCACCATCTCTCCTGGCCTGGTCTGGGAAGACTCAGCAGGTAAATTCAGCTTAGCCCAAGAGAAGAGCAGAGTAATGGGAAGGACTGAGCATTTCCTCTCTGCAATGGGAGAACTAAAGAAACTTCTGTCTCATGCCCCGCAAATGCAAGCCACAAGGCGCTGCTCGTTCCCTATACACACACACTGAGGTGACTAAATCCAGCACTGGGGAGAGCTTTTTAAGCTAATGGCCAGTGCTGGCACAGGAACAAATGGTAACAAACCAACCATGAATAAATTGAGGCTGGAAATGCAAAGGAGGTTCACCCCATCCGGAGCAGCAAGGTTGAGCAGCAGCTTGTCCGTGGGAGGAGTGTGGGCATGAAACCAAATGGCTCCCGGGACGCAAGTCAGCAAGCTCCTACAGGAGATGTAACCACTTCAACGGGACTTGCCGGCCCAGGGAGCCCTTTCCCACCCCATGGAACCACCCCAGTGGGTCCCTAGACCCTCAAACCCCTCCACGTGCACAGGAGCCGGCCCAGGTGAGCGAGGAAGGATGAACATTTTAAAGCCAGCCCTGGCAGAGCTGGCACGGCCTGTTGTCTTTCAGAAGGATTATAACCAGTTGCTGCTCAGTGATGAATGCGGCCCTTTGTGAGCCTGTGCGGGGGACGTGCTGCACGGGGGGAAGGAGAGACTCCGGGCACGGACTGAAAGGAATGTGAACAAGGATGACATTGTTCTGCTGCATCCTCCCCAGGAGCGAGGCTTCGGAGGTCACCCTCACATCTGAGGCAACTGCAGCTACCTCGTCGTGTTGGATGGTCCAGAGAGCCCTTTTGTTTGCCTTGGTGTATCAGTAGGGAAAATCCAGCGGAGAATGGGATCAGTGAAGGCTTTTGCCTGGCAGGAAGCTAAAGGAAAAGGAATCTCCCTTGGGTTATGCAAAAGAGATTTCTCCTATATGTGTGTGCATATCCCATACTGACAACTACAGAAAACTGCCTTCAATACATGGGTGTTCATACATTCATGGACGTCAAAACTACTCAAAGCCCATAGAAGTGTTGTGAGAAATTGCTCTGAATTGTTCAAATACTGCTGTTCCAACCCTATAATGGACACCTGAAATAAATACTGTAACAACTGAAATATTAAGCTTATCTGAAGGGACTTAGGCAGGAGCTTTCTTGCTCTGGAATTCTTGCACTTTGAGAACTGAGTATTTCCAGCAAACATCTTGTGTGTGCTCATGACTTTGGCGCTGACTTTGCTCTCACCATTAAATACAGAAATCAGTGTGCAGTGACTTACTGAGCTGTGTTGTGGTGGGGCAGGGGGAAGCTGGAATAGTTTAGAGAAGTGGCTATTTTTTTTCGTCTTCCAAGCTGAGTTTTGTCTTTAAAACTTAAGTTAGATCCTAAAAAAAAAAGTGCCAAAATAACAGGATTTGGGCTAAGCCTAGCAGTTGTTTCATTGTATGAGAGAACTCAGACCTCAGAATCACATTTTAAGATCCACTGCACCTGAGAAACAAATGATAGTTGGGCTTCTCTCATTTCTGGCTTGGACATTAGGACATAAGATAATTCCAAGCTCTGTCTCTGACTTCCCAAACACCCATAAATGTCTGTGTGTTACAGCTCGCCCAGAAAAAGAGTTTAAAAGACCTTTCATTTCAATCTCTCCTGATACCACCATACCTCACACAGAGCATGTCAGAAATCAGTTCAAAGGACTGGATAACCCTCAAGAGTTAAGAAACAGAAAAGCAGAATTAAGGTTAGAGCTGATAAAATTAAAAGCAGCTTGAATAAAGAGAAAGATGAAGTCTACCAGAAATACAAAGTTATCACCAGCAGAAATTTTTCTCTTTTAGTTTTCTAATGTGAAATTGAAGCTGATTACAACTTGAACCCTGAAGTCTGCTGCTGTTTCTTTGTACTCCAACAGGTCCTCTTACTTTTAATCAGTTAAAATTGTATGTGGATTTAATCATTAAAAATTATAGTTAGGCTTTAGTACTTTTTCATAATATCCCTTTTTTTGTTGTTGCTCTGTTGCCAGGAGCTAAGAAATTACAGTAAAAAAATTAAAAGCCTTTAGTATTTTTATCCCTGTAATTTACTTAGCTGCTGGATGTAAAAAGACAAAAGGAGAATAAATTGCTTGAAAGCAAATAGAGGCTTCATTTTCCCCTGCCTTTGAGTTACTGATATCACATTGGACACCACATGGGAGGTTTTGGCTGAGAAATTAGCATGAGACTATCTGGCACATCCTGAAACACATTTTCGAGGCAATTTTCCAGGCAGAACCGTTTAGCAATGAATGCTGAAACACATCGTGATGCCGGTCATTATCAGCTGGCACATGTGCTTCTTCAGCAAGAATGCCCTGGTCCAGGGCTTAGCTCTGCAAGAGGGGCCACGTGGGCACAGGGACCTGGGCACGGCTCTTGTGCCTCCTGCAACACCCGGGCTCCAGGCACCACAGGCACCATGTGCTGTGTCCTTAGGAGAAGGCACCTGCTAACATTTCAGCCTAAGGCTCCCTCAGATGATCCAAATACCTGCTTGCTCTTACCACACTTGATTGCTTACCTGCCTACCTTGCATCTTTAATCCCTTCCAGGTGCCCTCTCTGGGTTTATTTTGAATTGTTGGGGGCCTCAGGTGCAGCCTGTCCCCTGCCAAGGACCCCCAGCCCACCTGGGCTCCATGCAGGGATGGGCAGTGATTTCAGACCCTCATTCCTTGCAGGCAGAGTCAGTTCAGAACTGGCTATAGCCACACTCCTGTGTGGCCAGAATTACTGAGGGCTGCTACCAGCACTTATGGATTCAAGAAACATGGGAGCAGCAGGATGCTCTCCAGCCTTCCTCTTGTGACAGATAAAATGCCAAATTCTCTGGCTGGGAACACAGTGAGCTGATGCTTGGGGTGAGATGCTGGACACCTACCCACCTTGTGTTCCCCAAGGATGTTGCAGCAGCATGTCTGGGATCAGGACAAGGATGAGACAATGAGGCTCCTCTGGGTTTGCTTCCCCTCCACATGAGCCTCCAAAGCCCTGTACCATGGCCAGGCTGCCCTCTGGCCACCCAATGCAGAGCTCACCTCCTCTCCAGGCTGGTGCCAGGATGAGAAACAACGTCTGGGGGACCAGATGGAGAGCTTGCATCTTTCTCTTCGCTCTGCAGGAGTTTTCTGCATGTATAAACAGAGAGAGATACGGGGGATGCTTCCAGGGCAGACAGGGATTGCAAATAAGACCACGCAATAGGAAGGCTTAGCTTAGCCCTTTCTCCCCCTCAACAGCTTTGCTGTTTTACTTAATCTCCCACTTTTACATCTTCCCCAAAAATATATCTGAAAAACACACTCCTGTTTATAATTTCAACACAAACAACCAGGCTCTTCACACTCCTTTCTTTTAACTCACCCTTTGATTTCCCCACTGACTTGGCTTCTGCTCTCTTGATTTCCCTCTGGCCAAGCAAAATTGTCCTAGCAATATGAATCTTCCTAAGCTCATTTTCCCTCCTTAGAGACCTGCTCAAATACACCAAAACCCCTTATCTTACTCTAAAGGAGATTTTTATAACCCTTCCATCTCCCACAGGTCTTTGCAGCTCTGGAAGCAAAAGGTGCAAACACTCAGAGCTGCTCTTGGAAGAGGTGAGGGTAATTCTGTAGGACCTGTTCAGTAGGAAGGAAAAATGAATGCCCTCTCCTCATTTGCTCTAGTGATAATCTCCCTCTTCTAGAGCAAACGAACTCCAACTGGCCAACTCCTTCCTTGTGTTTGTGGGGGCCCTTTGTGTGCTGCAACAGCACTTTGATATGCAGGGTGCCATGGGCTGTGTAAATAGGCTCCTGATACATATGAGAGTCCAGATGTCAGAGAAGGGACACTCTCCAACTTCCACCTGGATGGCAACCAGCATTAGATGCAGATCTATTTTTGAAACCTCCCCATTCTTACAAGGTATTACTCCTGCATGACGTCTCCCCCATGCTACAGATATCAATGAGCTCTAATCCTATGAGACATGAAGAAAATATTTAGCTTCATTCCCAGCTGTGGTCCATGGACACATGGTTTGTGCGGCAGCACAGAGTCTTCCAGGGTCCCATTGGGAATGCTGGGGCTGGAACCCAGCAGTGCTGAGGTTCAGCTGTGTTGTGTTAAGTATAGCAGCTTCCACTCCTAGAAGGTATCCCTGAGGAAGGTTTGCTATAGGAACATCCTTACAGCAACACCAGTGCAAACACTGAAAATCGCAGCTCCGACACTCACCTCATGTCCTGTGCACAGACCTCTTCTTCCTCGATATTCTCATCCACACTCCCATGCTCTCCTTACTCTTGCAAGCCCTGACGCCAGGAACAGACAGACTGGGCCTAATCCCATGAGATGCAGAGTTTCCAGAGCCTGCAGGCAGGGAGGATGGTGCTGGGTCAGCCTTGGGGTGAAACCTGGGCAGTCAGGTCCCACCAGGCAGGAGGATGTTGCACCAAGGGCCCAACACTGGTGCACAACGGGCCCTGAGTGGAGCACGACCATCTGTGGATTTACTATTCCTTCTCAAATGCTAATTAGTTATTTACATAAAACTTTGGAACATTTTAATTAGTTGTGTTAATTTAGAATTCACAGAAGAGAGCTATAAAAGTCTATTATATGGGACGCTTATTCAAATGAAGCTTGAAATGGCACATGGTGATGTACTCACAAATCTCCTGCCAACACAGTGAGAAAAACGAGAGGGTGGCCAGGCTTTGAGTGAGACAGCAGGAGATTGGCATTTCTGATGCACTGGGTAGAGCTGAGAAGCTGGTCCTGGTTAGGGAGATGGTCTTTTCCCACTTGAGGTCTCAGTCTGACAGTTCCAGATTCATATTGTCCCAATGTTGTTGCATTTGATGTGTCCTCCTCCTCCTCAGGGGAGGATTAACAGTTCTCTCTTTTCTATCTTTTCTACCTGTCAACTAATTTTTTTTAAAACTTGTAGGAAGCCATGATTAGGTTTGAGTTGGTTTGAGATGATTCAATTCAGGCTAAAAATGGCCAGCAGTTTATGGAGCCACAGGAATAAGATACATGGAGATCAGTCCATCAGTCATATGTTCACATCCAGTTCCTTTAGGAGATTAGGTGATGCAAATAAATGCACTTCAAATACAGATTTGCCAGGTCCAGAAGCTCCCCTTGCTCTGCTTCAGTTCAAACTTTGGGACAGGTACCACATGGCAGAAAATCTCCCTCCTGCTCTGCACAGGTTGTGACAGCACCCCCAGACAGCATCGCTCTGCCATCCCACCTGTGGGTACTGCACTGGCAATAGAGGCAGAGTGTGCTGGTCCTGCCCCAGCAGAGCCTTTATTCTCAAGACAGGTGGAAAAGGCTTTCCTTCATCGAGTTCATCTTTTTCACAGCACTAAACTCAATTAAAGCAAAGATGCCTGTAAGTGGCTGGACTGATAACTCTGTAAATCCACCTATCTCAGGTTGCTGCAGAATTTAAATTACCCCATCACCATTAATCCCAAGATAGAGAAATGTCCAAGCAGCTATATAAAATGAGACACTCTGCCCTAAGATTTCATCTGGCAGGGAAAACCATTTTCTGTATAAAATACAGCCCACTTTACCTCTTGAGCTTTAAGACTTGATTCAATAAATCTAAAATTACGCTATGGAAAATCATCTTCCTTGAAGGAAGGTAAGTTCCGGCATCACATCCAATTGTGACAGAGCTGCTGTCTGCCTGAAGAGCTTGAGGACAGCATGGAGCAAGGGAAGCACAGTGGTCTATCCAAAATGTTATGGGATTCTCACCCCAACAGAATTCCTGGGTGGTGACATTGAAAGTGAGAGGAAACAACAAATTCTTATGTGGTCCATGACAAAACACCTGTTTTCTTGGTGCTCACAAGGTGTGTAGGAATATTTTTATGTCAATTTCTGAAAAATAACAGAACAGTAGGAGCAGTGCATTAAAACAGATCCACTCCACTAAAATAATTGGGTTAGCTGGGCTTCCTGTACTTCTCTGATGGCCCATACTCTGATGTTTTGCAGACTGTTGGGCAAATAATGCTAGAAAGGCCATGTTTTCAAACCAGAAAAAAGGTTTGGGCTGCATAGATTCCATGGACATCTATTATTCTGCACAAACACTGGAAAATGTTATTGTACATAGCAGGGAGAGGTCACAGAGGACTGCCACGAGAGGCAGGAGGAGACTGCCAGGAGCAAATGACCTGTTCGTTGGTCTGTGGGTTATGCTGGCGGAATAAGAAGCAGAGGTAAACATGTTGTAAAGTTCAGCTTTATGTTTTCTGGAAAAGCAGATGGACCAACGTAAGGATGGACTAATTCACCTGGAGATGAAGTAACTAACCTGGAGGTGTCTGCTTCCTTCTCTAATGGCTTCAGGGAAAAGGACTGGGACACACCTCAAGACTGTGCAATCCCATGGGAGTAGACTGGTTGATTTGATGGAGGCCAGCCTGAGATTGTTTAGTCTTTATCAAAGAAAAGTCTGAAGATACTTTGAGAATCACTGCCATCATCAAGGCAAATCAGAAATATTCTCTGGGAAAGAATTTGCTTGATAGCAGCAGCAGAAGGGAGTGAAGTTGGAAGGTACTGTCAGCCAGCTGGCAGGTAGTTCATGGGTGTCAAATCCTTTAATCCAACCTTTTAAAGCTCATCAAAAGATTTTACAGCAAGTGTATAAATGCCCTGTGAAATCCAAGACTGCTGGAAATTATTTAGGACAAGAGCCAAACATAATTCAGAAAAAAAATTGGATATCACCATGGAAAATTTGCAGAACAATATTTTTTGGAAAGCTTTTCTGTTATGATGCATAAACTAGATTCACACTAACAGAGGTGCAGAAGAAACATAGCTCATAATTGCTCTCTTACTTTCCTCTGGCTGTAGTGGGAGCCAGGACACCAGAATTGTGCTCAGCAAAGCAATCCCTATTTCCAGTTTTGAGCTCTTACTGTTTATTCAGAGCTCACCCATTGACCCATCTTCCTGTCATAAACTGATTAAGTGCACATGTCAGAAGGATTGCCAGCAATCTACAGCAATCACTGGAAAAGAAAAGGGAGCTGGAGGGTATAAAACAAGCAGCTTTTCACTAGTGACTTCACTGTGCAGGAGCTGGAAGTCATGGCAGGCCAGTGGCACATGTCAGGATAGTCCAGAGGAAAGATAGAAATGGTTGGGGAGCTCAGACAAGAAAAAGTGCACTCTGCCTTGCCTTGACCTGAGCGTTGATCCTTTTCTCCAGGTTCATAAGGGCAGGCTCCCAGGGTGGGCTTGGTATCGTCGGCACAGCAACACCTCACTGTGCATGAGATCCACCCCAAACCTTACTCCTACTGCCTCCCCTCCTCAGAGGTCTGTGTCAGCATTGCCCAACATGAAAGCCTATGTGGAGGAGCAGCTTGTAGGAGGCAGGACATGCTGCCTGTCCCTCTGAGTGGATGGAGCAGGCTCTTTCTCATGACGAAGAATGAATAGGCTTAGTCTCAAAGTCTTCCATCTGTTGGATTAAAACTGTGGTTTTACTTAAACCAAGGAGGAAAAGACAGAGGAGGAATGGTAGAACAGAGTTTGGGATGTGGAGACTGTGCATTTCTTGTGTTTGTACGTTCAGTATTTGTGCATGAGAAGAAGTGACTTGGCATGGTAGAAACAGGTGCTGGAGTGAGGTGGTTCACAGCATCATCTCCAGATGTCCCAGCCCTGATGCCTGGCCCGTTGCCTCAAGTGACAGCTTTGACATCTCCCAGGACTTCCCAGGACTGCAGGCAGGGTGGAAAAAAAAAAATCTTTCCCAAAGGGGTAGTTCTTTCTGCATCAGCTGGGAAGAGTGAGTAAATCTACTCTACACTTCATCAGAAAATAATTTTGCAAAGCATGTGTATTCAGTTGATGAAGAACTGCACTTGGCAGATAGAAAATGCACATCACATCCTGTAAACCTTTCCTAAAAGGGCATCACAAATTAATCACTCTGATGAAGTTCTTAATTTTTTTTTAGAGCATCATTTATCAGTTTAATTTAACGTTACTTCAGTTGCTGAGGAGCCATGATTGCAAACCTCCACCAAACAGGAGTTTTGAACACTAATGTCTGGTCAACTAACTGGAAAATATTACAAAACTCAAGCTGAAGTCTACCCTCTCCAGCCACACTGCACAGTGAGATATGGAAATGTTCTCTATTATATATAATAACAACACTGTTTATTAGTCAAGGCTTGTAACTGTTGGAGAGAACAGCAAAATCACAAAAGGCTCAGTAGAAGAGACTTGCAAATTAGTCTCATTACTCTTGAAATTGAACTGCTTTCCATGCTCCTGGCAGAGATACCTCAAGGATACTGAGATTGCCTGTGTATTGCATTTCAGATCATGATCGTTCTGCTTTACACAGTAATGTACTAAGTCTCCATCAGGCCAGCGATGGGAAGGGGGATGTTTACTTAGTGATGTGTGAAATGATGAATAAATCTTCAGGAATTATTTTGGGGGAGAGGGCAGTGAGGGGAGAGCTTTATTACGTTCCTGGATCACCACCAATTGCAGAAATCCAGAAATTTTGCACATCTTTCAAATAATGAGCATCAAATGGAGGGGGAAAAAAAAAGGAAGGTTCAACGCTGGTTCAAATTTCAGCACTACCAAAAATGTTCCTTCATTTCAATTAAATCTTGACCTATTTTTAATCAAAAGAGCCTGCTGTGTCTTTCTGCCTCAGAAGACTGACATTGCCAGCAGGATGCTGCAGTCTCAGGTCCCAGCTCCCTGGGGAGTGGTGGAGGCTTTCCTCAGGGCCACATGGTGCAGGGAGACCCTGCTCCACGGGCCCATGGACTGCATCCCACCTTGCCCAGAGCACCTCTCCCCACTGCCACCCCTGCAGGGGACTTAGCTGGTGTCGTACAGGAGCTCTCAGACGTACCAGTGACTGGAACCCTAAGAACGAATCAGGTCCTTCAGCTCCCAGCCCACGCCTGGCACAGGCTGGGGCATTGCACTGGACCCACTGTGGGGTCACCAAAAGGGACCTGAGCTGGCACTGAGAGGGACAAGGCAGAGAGACAGGTCAGTAATTTTTCTAGATGAACATTTTTAAAGAAAAAAGATAGCTGGAATGTTTTGAATAAGCTCCTGTGACATAAATAATAAATAAGGAATATAAACTCTATATACAGCCATATACACATACGTGCATGCATTATGGAGAGCTCTTCTTTACTCATTAATTCCCTTGGGAGTTAGAAAATCACAGCTAAAAACAATAATTTGTATGCAGAGATAGACTGCACAGAGAGACAGAATTTTCTGTTCTTACCAAGACAATACTTCTTGGAAAAACCCCAACAAATTAATGTGAGCCATACTCAATAATTTTGTCTAAGCAAACAGCAGAAGAGATATTTTCAAAAAGTAGGGAAATAAAAAAAAAAAAGATTGATTTTTATATTTGTAATTTCATAAGCTTTAATTTTATAACACTGTTCTCAACACCTGAGCAGTTCAACCCTTGTATGATAGTTCTAAAAACTGAGTGTTTGTTGCACTAGCATGAAACAGGGGTGAGGAGTACTCATCAGACAAAAAGGTAGAACTCCACCAATTTGATTTTAGCAATGTTTAGAACAATCTTTCCTCTTTTTTGATTCATCATCAAAGCCCAAAAGTTCCCAGTTCTCCCAGTGAAACTCCTGTGTCTGGCAAACGGGCAGATGGGCCATGAGCCAGCAGCTCTGCTTGCCCCTGCCCATTCCCTGCTTTCACCACCAGCGGTGGTGGGCACAGGCAGTCCCACTTCTGCCCCTGCACTTCCACTTCATGTTGCACCATTAAACCACAAGGCACAAATCCTTGAGCAATTATATTCAATCTGATATTGCATAGTCTGTTGAGCATATAAAAATTGGGAAGGTTAGAATAAAGTCTACCACCAGAATGAGTTTGGTGATACTGACAGATTTAAAACAAGAGTTATCAAAAAAATAAATGTTTCCCCTGGACATTGGGAGGGTGAGATGCTCCCTTAACATTTGATGGGACTTTCAATCACTATTTCCTGCTTTTTCCTGGCCTTTTGCAGCATTCCCCTGACTTTATTTCTGATCTTGAACACTGAAGGTTTAATCAATCATTGCTCCTCCTGCTTCTGGAATCTAAGTGGTTCAAAGCACTTGTATTTATTGAATGTCATTAGGCCATGGTGATGAAGTAGCTCTGCTTGGATCTTTAATCCACTCCTTGTTACAAAAAAACATAAGATAGAGCTGTCTTTACCTGGTAGCATTTTATCAGGTAAAGCCCTGGACACTGCCTGAAGGGGAAAAGGACTGATCTTACAAGTTTCTCTAGGCTAATCTCAAGGTTAATAGAAAGAGGATACCAGATGCCTTGTGAATTACTGCTTTGCAAATTAAACCTTCTTTCTTTTGTTCAAGGCAAGGCTGGAATGCTCCTTGTTTTGTTACAGAAACCAGCAGTAGTTGATTTGATCCATAGTACCAACAAATTTTATCTACCGTACACCTGGAGAGTTGTGTCAGGAGGAGATGACAGATGCTACCAGCAATAACAAAAGCACAAGCCCTTTGGACATGTAACTGAAATGCAAAAGACTTGCTTAGCTACTTCCAGAAGTACAAGCACACCTGGCTACTGCGGGAGAGGAAAATTGGAAAACTGCTCCCTGGAGACTCACAACAGCTCCCTCTTCCGCAGGCAGGCACGTAGGAAGCCTGTGGGATTCACAAGCTCTGCTACTGGGTGTCCATGCTCTGCTTTAGGCAAGTCTCTAGCAATCCCCTCAGCTTAGTCCTCACAGGACTTGGTTTTTCAGAAACCCAGTTCCACGGAGCCACAAAACTTCACAGTGCCAAACACTCCCATGTTAGGGTTCATCAGGAGTTAACTGATGATAATATCTGTCATAAATACTTTTGGGAACAGCAAAACATCACCCTGTATTGCAGTTGTGCCTCATTCTTTGTAAATACATGCTGAATATTTTGAACAAATAATTATTATACTTCAGACTCTCCAAGATATTCCCCAGTGACAATTTTTGCTTCACATCGGAAGAAGCTGGTTCTTCATTCAACAAATTAAATGTTTGCCAGAATGGCATATTAAGAATTATAGAATGGTTTGGGTTGGAAGAGAGCTTAAAGATCATCCAGTTCCAACACCCCTGCCATGGGCACACCTTTCACTAGACCAGGTTGCTCAGAGCCCCATCCAAGCTAGCCATGAACACATCCAGGGGTGGGGCATCCAAAACTTCTCTGGGCAGCCTGTTCCAGTGCCTCACCACCCTCACAGTAAAGAATTTCTTCCTAACATTCAATCTAAAAGGAACCAAACTCTCTGCCTCTCTACCACCAGGCAGGGCAGGGCTTAGCCAGCCGGTGGAAGGGCCCCAGCGGTGCATCAGGCAGGAACTGCCTTGAGCCTTCCTTGAATCCACAACAAATAATTCCACAGCCAACATTTCTGAGGTAACCATGACCTTGGGGACTGGACTTGAGATACACAGAGCAGAGGTGTCAGCCCAGAGTCAGAGTCCAAAATGCAGGAATTCCTTCACAAGCAGATGCAACATCTGTGACCTGTTTTGCCTTGAACATCTGGAACACTTATTTTGCTTGGGCAAGTCATCAGTATTACCTTCCCTATATGTAAAAGAGCACTTAAACTTTTCCTTAATTTGCAGATTCCTATTTAAGGTTAAACTCATGTTTAAACAACAAGCAATTATTCTTCTTTTAATTAAGATTTATACATGTTCCCATATGTAGATGAAGCAATGAAGCCCTAATGAGAAGAGAGTCTAATTATGATCATTCTGTAATTGAAATAGTGGTGTGCCTCAGAATAAGACTGTTATGTTGCCAGATAATGGACTAATGAGCACCAAAGAAGTAGTAAAAAAGGTCTGTAGAAGACTTTTGCAGTTCTTATGAGGACAGGTCTACGTGTGAACACCTCCATGTAGTATTCAAACACGTATAATGGAATATATAGTGCGATATGTCCAAAGATTTATATCAAGGTGTTGGAAATGGCTGAAGGTCAGGGGCATACCAAAAGCAATCGAATTAATTATTAATGCGAGGCAGAAGAAAATAAGCCAGAGACAGCTGCATGAAGTGATTTAGGAGACAGATTAAAAATATAAAAAGGGAAGTAAGTGGGAGGCAACACTGGAAAATGATCAACATCCACCTCAACCTTGGTCCCATTGGCTGAAACCAGCTCCCTCCATGTTCTGATTGATGAAATACACCAGAGTCCGATATTTTTTCTTGCCTAAATGACCAGCTCTAATCATGAGCTCTACACATTGCTGCTTTCTTCATCATTCAGCTGGTCAGGAAAGAAAAGATAATTACAGAATGTTTGTTTAGTAATTGTCTGCTTCTATTTTGGAGTTTGCTTCTGGTGCTAACGAATGCGACTCCATTATGTCATTTATCATGTGAACAGTCAGGTTGAGGAACATTTTAAATCAGGAACTATTTTGGTTTGCATGAGAAATAACCCCACAGAACAACTGACAGCATGTGTGAGCAGAAAAATTCCATGCCTGAAAAGGATAGGTTAGGTGATTTCACTGGATAAAAAGCTTAAGGAAATATCTTTTCACCAGCAGAGCAGAGCATTCATGAAGAGCTGTAGCCCCATATTTTTCCTCATAAGGAAGTCTAGATTTGAAGTTTTTACCTGGCTTGATAGGTAATGCTTGTTTTCTATTACCTTTTCTCCTATCACCCTGGGCATGGGAGAACTTTCATTTCATTGGATGTGTTAAAAACTGTACTTTAGACCTGACTTAAGAACAAATAACACAGGTTGTAATTTTATCTCAGGTGTGGCAAGAGCAGAAAAGTGGGGCTAAAGGGAAGAACCAACCAGACATTATCCGCAGATATATCCGGAAAATTATGGGGAGTTACAGCTTATTTATAAACAGTTCCCTCCCCATGAACATATGTTTATATCCAAAACATTAAATTTCCTGCATGATACTGCAACACCAGGTACATGACTTTTTTCTGACTTAATGCAGCCCAGCTGAATGAACTTGTCCATTAGGGTGGGATCTCACACGTATTCCCCATCCTGTGGACAGGTGTAATTCTTGGTGAACCTGACTATGGTGGCTTGGGCTCAGTCAAAAGGCTACTGGGAGCACACAGCCATGTGAGAACAAACTGGAAATTTCCTCCAAGGGTATTTTTCAACCTCAATTTGCTAGCTGATTTCACAACTGTGGGTTGAGAAACCTGTCTGAAGTGAGTGGCCAAAGAAAAAACCCCATACATTTTATAGGATGTCCTCCCAGTAAGAGTGGAACAGAAGTTGTTTGACAATACTTTGGGTAACATCTTGGAGACTGTAGATGACTAATAATAGCAGTGCCTTTTTTTCCAGAAATATGAAAGTCATAAAAATGATGGTTTAGTGGGACCAAAACTATTTATAAACTGAAGAAGAATTCAGTGAAGAGTTTTGACTAAAAAGGAGTGGAGGGGAGAATTTTAATGTGCTTGAAATAGAAGTCAAATCTTAAAGAAAAAAAATGCAAATCTGAAGTATTTTAAGTGGTTTAAAAAAAAGTTGAGTGGCTCAAACATGAAAGGACACCTTTTGTTTCAGATCAGATGAAGATTTTATGTTTACCAGTATGAACAACCTTGATTTGAAATGTCCTCTAACTTCAGCCTTCTAAGGATGGGCAGAGGACTCCAGTTCACCCAGGATCTTTCATCCATGCTACATATAGAGAAATAGTAATACAGAGAATGTTAACTGAAAAAAAAAGAAACGTTCTCAGGAGCATTGACTTCCATCATAGGGTTTATTGTTCATTTCCTTTTGGCCAATTACTCTCTTCAGAAATGTCTCTGGCATATTATGAAGACCAAGTGTTAAACCTGGGAGGTCGTTTCACTTGCAGCCTGTCGAGAACATCTTTACATTGCTGGTTAACGACTTGTGAACTTCATTGTCAGATGCTGCTCTGCGACTTTGCATCTCCCAGCTGATGGCTCTGTGCCATGAGCCGAGCAACCGCCGGAGTTGGAGGGCGCCTCTCGCCCTTGTGAAATTCGAGTTCATTCTTTTTCTGCTCCCCGCGCTTTCTCCCTGCAAATTTATGACTTGCTAACAAATGCATTGCTCTTGATTCCCTCCTCTTCAGTGATCTTTAAGATCTCTCATTTCATAAGGAAGAGGCAGGTGGGTGATCTGCTTCCAAAAAAAAAGGAGTTTCCATAAGCATGGCTTGTGGAGTAAGGCTGCCTGTATATCCATCCAATTTCCATTGACTTAATTCAGCCTTTTTTTGTCAAATTGCATAGCAGTAATTAACTGCCCTAACCAAAGTGTTTTCCTCAAGATGCGCACATTCCTGTGAGAGCTGGAGATTTTACCCACACATGCAGGCAGGGTCCTTTCATCATTCCTCATATAAATGGAATACTTCCTCTGCTTGCCTTTACAGCTGTTCTCCAAACACCATCCACTAAACTAATGAAATATTCCTGTGGTTCACCCATTCCTTCAAAAACCTTTGTCCAAGCTTGTTTTATCCTGGGAGGCTAACAATATTTTTTGCACCTTTGCAGTGGCATGGGGCTGCATTGCGCTGATCTGGCTCTTGGGAATCAATAGCAGTCAGGATGGGAGGAATTACAGCACATTCCTAGTAATTGTGCAAATGCAAATTTATTACTCCAAAATCCTCTCTAATGTAAATCCAGTGAGGTCAATAGAGGTAGAGCAAAACTGGCCATTCTGCTTCATCTGTTATGCTCATTTTATAAAGATGGATAGCAGCTATCAAGAGAAAGGAACTTTCAAATGCCTGGAAATACACTAACCTGGGAAAAGAGCTGCAAGGATGCCAGAAATCACTCTCTGTGCAGATGGGTATTCTGCCTAACCAGAGCAATCAGCCTTGCCAAAAACCTCCACCAGTGTGAACTGCTACATCTCCATTAGCAGTGCTGATTAACAGGAGCAGAGACTCCTGCCCTTTGGTTAAAACATGCCAGCCTGTTACGGAGGGATTCCCGATCTTGGCAAGTAACAGCATCTCCCTACATCAAGGTCTTGCTAACCTGCAGCTGCCCTTTCCAGTGATTGTGTAAGGTTTCCTGCAGTTTCTTGAGTTTCCTCCTAAAATCTTCTGTTGCTTTTCTAACCTTTTTATGAGTTACACAAAAGAATTGTTTTCCTTAAGAAATCCTCAGCATATGTACAGATAAACTCAGTCTAAAGGTTAAGGTTGCTTCATCAATGCTGAAGTGAAATCAAAGATTTTAAAAGTCATTCTGAAGAACGATCTTGCAACTTGGGGAAAATAAACTGTCACTGACTATAATAATAAGATTGTGGAATATGTTAATGGAACTTTTTTTCATTTACCACACTTGATGCTCTCTTTTTTCCATAACCATTGCAGTTTGTCATAAAACAGTTATCCAGAGAAGTTGGGTTTTTTTTCAGAAAAAAAGACTGTTGAAAAATTATTAAAGCATCAAAACATCTGTATAAACTTATGTCAAGACAGGAGGAGCTCTTACAAATAGGATAAAAATACACTGCATAAAGCCTTTTCTTGCTTTCTTAGGATCTTTTAATTGGCTCCATTTACCCAGGAAAGACAGTGTGTTAATTCAGTGTTCTTTCCCTTCTGCAATGGTGTCAGCAAACCATCAGCCAGAGAAGCCAGGAGTCTGAAATCATCTCCAGAGACCACTCCCTGTAGAAATACCCATCAGTAGGGAATTGCCTCTATGCCAAAGCTGTATCAGCCTATCTAGCTTTATTAATCTGCTGACAGCCTGCCACTTCTCACTGGCATCACTGAGCAAGCGAGGTAAACTGCAGCCTAATTAGTGGCCAGGCTAGAGGCTTTCTTCAAAGACTGAGACAGATGCTGGTCTTGCCCAACAGAAATGCCAACCCAGCTTAAGTGTTCCTGCAACCTCCATGGTCAGGCATTTTATATGAATTTGGTGTGTTTGAATACATTGTGCAAAAGGATGTTCAGGCATCCTAAACACAAATGGTGTCCAATGTGCGTGTAGTTGTGGGTCAGATACCTGCCAAAAGCCAAAGCCTTTAACAGGATGAGAAGATATTCCTCTCCATCACTGATTTGAAATAGCTTTAGTTTGTATGAAACACAGACTCATAGGAGTGGAAATATCTCCGGCCTTAGGCTGTATCAAAACATGTGTGACAGAGATTTAAATGGACTTGGATGCAAGTCATGTAAGGTCAAGTTTCCATTTAAGAACCATTTGCATTAGCAGTCCTACCACTGTGGTAACACAGGGGAAGAGACACTAACGATATTTAGCACATTAACATGGACAAAAGCTATTTGCTACATCCTCAGGAATAAACATAGATGAACTCATAACAAAGCTGTGTTTCCAATCCCTCCTCATTGTGCAGGGCTTTTACAGAGGTTCATACAAAATGCTTCACTGGGCAGTGAGATTTGAGATCTGGTTTGAACATAGTCAATACTGCACAGAATACACCATCTGTGTCAGTCAGGCTCATCTGACACATACAATTGCAACTCCTCGTGCATTTTGGTGAACAATCAGTTCATACCTGTCTGAAAGCTGTGCCCGCCTGCTCAGCCAGGCACAGATTCCTCACTAGAAAATGGTCTCAGCAGAAAATGTACCCATGTGTAGGTAACATCAGCTCCCTTGAGAGAAGCAGATGGGAGGTCCATGTGCTGCTATGTCAGAAATGTCTGTCATTCTCCCGTTTTCCCTGTGTCCTGTATCTTAGGTTATCAGGCGTGCTCCTCTCAATGCCAGTTAAAAGGTAGGTGTCAAACACAGAAGGCACGTTCATTTATAACCACACAGACTATAATTATATGTAGTCTAGGGCTTATTTCCTGAACTAGGAAGGAGGAAAAATGGGTTAGGTGGGTGTGAGTAACAAGCAAGAACGTGTCTTTTAGAGGTTATGAAACCACCTTGATCTCCCAGGATCAGAAATGCTGGCTAAGAACGAACAAATCAGAAAACTCTGTGCAGGCTGATAGTTGGGACAAAAACAAGGGAATTGGGAACTGACAAGGGAATAGTAACAAGTTTCTGATCGAGGCTGGGAACTTAGTATTGCAAGCAAAAATGGAGGAGAAATATGAGGTCATCACTACATCTTATTTGCAGAAAGATAAGTGCAGTCTTGGGATTACCAGATGAGATATTTCAGTGAGAAATGGGGACTTTAATGTCATTGTGTGAAGCATTAGTGAGACCTCCTCCCATTTAATACTCTAACTACTTTTGGTCAGCCATATGAACTTTAAGATTAATTGAAAGCACAGCAGATGGAGGGAAGAGGTCTGAGGTGAACCGAGAGTCATTTAGGAGAGAAGATTGAAAAGCCAGTCCTGTGTAGCTCAGCGAGAAAGGGAGACAAGAACCATCTCCATCAAAACACCTGAGTAAGGAGCAGTGAGCAAAACAGCTACTGAAATGAGAGCCAGTGCTGGTGCCAGAACACAGGGGAAAGGTTCCTGACCAGCAGGGTCATGGACAGCCTGGGAGAATCTCACAGAGGAGTAACAGGCAAAAATACAACATTGTTTTAAGTGGGAGCATGGTCCTTTCATGAAGAGGACCACAAACAACATTATTCCTGGTACAGTAGAGAACTGGGCTCTGTGATCCAGGATCCTCCTGTGCTTGTAACTTGAAATTGCCTAATGGGACAAGAACAGCAGCAAAACAAAGCCTTTGGCCACTTGTTACTGGAGGTCTGTGGAATATTTTCACAGCAGTTGCAACGCCAGAAGCTCCAGTGTCCTGGCTCAACACCAACACATTCCTCTGCTATTTAAGTCCCCCCCGTGGTTTCACTTAGTAATGTTACTCTTTGCTCCCTGTCCAAAAATTGTGGAATAATGCTGCCTTTTTGAGCTTAAAAATGTTTTCTATTTACTGAATTGCTCTTCAAAACATAGTATAGTTCACTCTAGGGTGTAACTGTGTTGCATTTTAACCTGCACAGAAATAGCATGTGCAAGTGTGGAGAGAGGACGGGAGAAAAAATAGCAATACAAAAATATCCTTATGACAGCACTGAGCCCAAGTGAGCAATATTACCCTTATTTTACAATAGGGAATTGCTGATTCTTTTAATCCATAAACAAAAGTGTTTGAAACCTTTCCCATGAAAACACAATAAGCAGGTGTAGTTTGAGAATTGGCTATCAGCTGTAGCTTTTAACCAGTCTCTGGAAATTTGGTCTTGAATCTTATTTTATGAGCCTTTCAATGGAGTCTAAAGTTGCATTCTGGCTTTTCCTCAAAATCAGAGAAAATTAATGACCCTGGCCTAAATGACCCTAATTTGCACTGGCAGGTTTGGAACATTTGGAACATGAATTTCCCAGGGTGTGTGTGTCGGTGACTGTTCACCTGCATTACCGGTATTGCAACAGTGCCTGGATCCTCCCAAACAAGAATAATGACAAGTCCTATCCCAGATCTGTATCTATGGATGGCAGATATTACGTAGAACAAGGAATCATTATTATTATTATTTAATTCTTGTAACAATCACCAGAGCAGCTGAGCTACTCCCACACCTGCGTTAAGTATCATGACTAAAATATGCAACTCTTTTGTTATTTCATCTTCTATGAGAAAAGTGGACCGTCATATTTCAACAGACGATTTTAAGCATATATTTCTCAGTAAGTATGTTGGAAAATACAGCTCATAAAATGTGCCTTCCTATTCCAGTTTTGTCTATATTCAGTAATGCAGCTAAGTTATACAGACACCTAAAGTAGCTCCAGACGAGATTGGGTCCTAGAGCAGTGCAGGTAGCATGGAGGAAAACACACACTAATCTGCCCTTAGAGTGGGGTAAATTAGTCTCCACGGAGCTCTGCCTTAACAAGTTACTTTAATATTTGGATGGAATTGGGTTAGAGATGGCTTGAGTAGAGCTGATTCTAAGCACAAGCCAAGTAGGCAGATTTTCAAGGGCATTCACCACCAGGACACAAAAGCTGCTGAGATAAGAAACTTTCTGCCTAATTTTGCTGTGCCAGAACCCTGGGAAGGGAAGGAGAGAGAGGTACAAGAGGAGGAGTTTTCCTGCTGGAGCTGCAGGAACAGCACTGGCTTCCCACCACAGGTCCTTCACAGCCAGTGGCACAGCCAGGCTGCAGCTCCTCTTCCTCAGGGTAGGGGGAGGCTTTAGGTGTGCCCACCTTGGTGAGCTGGTGGGGCTGCTGAGGGCAGGGACCCCCTTTCACAGCAGCCGTGTGTGCAGCAGTGCCTCACACAGCTTTGCAGAGGGATGGGAAGATGAGTGCTATCAATGGCTATGATGCCTTGGCCAGACTCTGCTCCCCAGGACAGGTTTGTTGCAGAGGAGCTTCATGGGGTCGGGTGGAATCTGGTCTCCGAGATATCCTGGAATCACCTTCTGAGGATAACAACTGAGGTGTTGAACTCAGTCCAGGTGTTGTAGCCAATAGTGCTAAGAAGTGCTGCAGCACTTTGAGGAGACAGGAGTTTCCTTAGCACTACAGGCTTTGTGTCCAGCCATCTCACTTTGCTGTCAGCCTGCCAAGGTGTGATGAAAGTACCAATAAGGGCAGGTTACTCATTGCCAGGATGGAAGAGACTCCAGGCCAACCTGTGAGGACAATGAGCTTTCCTCACGGACTGGGGCAAGGGCACTCCCACACTCGGGGATACACTGCACTGATAATCGCTGGCCACATTCTCCGGGAGCAGGGGCTAGCCCAAATCTCTGTAGATTTTTATTCCACTCCTCATACGCACTGACACTGCCCTTGCAGTCTGTTTCAAGTGCCCACTCCTCATCTCTCAACAATTTCAGCCTCATCCAGGCTGTATCTGTGCCAGCGATACAGCAAGAACGGTGCCACTTCTCTGGGATGAGGCAGCACCAGAATGCCCAGGGAGCCGTGGAAGGAAATTACTGGGCAGGAATCCCTGCACACCAGAGGGGAGAATGGGAAACTTTACTTTCCTGGGGGGCAGGTGGCCCGCAAAGCGCGCAGGGACTGAAACAGCTGCAGGGCTGTGTGTCCCAGCCCGCTCTACCCGGAAAGCGGCAGCGGGGCGGCCCCAAGGGCTGCGGGCCGGCTCCCAGGGCTCCGAGCGCCTCTCGCCCCCGGCAGCTGCCGGCGGCAGGACGGCTCCGGCCAGGAGAGGGAGCCGTGGCCCCGCGCACCCCGCCCGGC
>VZTJ01006262.1:694882-760744 GCA_013397795.1 Orthonyx spaldingii | reverse complement strand
CGCCTTCCCGGCCCCGCGGCCCCCGCTCCGGCCCCGCCGCCCCGCAGTGACCGCCGCGGGCGCGGGACCGCACCGAGCGCGTTCGGAGCGCGGCCGCGGGGAAGGGGAAAGGGAAAGGGGCGGGCGGGGCGGGGCGGAGCCCGGGGGCGCGGATCGGGGACGACGGCGAGGAGGCAGAAGAGGAGGAGGAAGAAGAGGAGGAAGAAGAGGGGAGTGCGGCGCGCCGGGCACACCTGTGCGCTCCCCGCGTCCTCGGGTGAGCCGCCTGCGCGGGGGTGCGCGGGGGACGCCCGTGTTCCTGGAGGCGTGGGCGGGGGCAGGGACGAGGGACAGCGAGCCTGTCCCGCCCCGCCCCGACCGTGAACTTCCCCGCACGCGAAGGGAAAGTTTGTGTCGGAGGAGGCGGATTCCAGCCCCGGCGCGGGGTGCGCAGGGGGAGCCGGGCGGCGGCGGCGCGCAGCCGGCAGCGGCCCCCGCTCCTCGGCTGGCACGGGGGGGAAATAGGAGAGGAAGAAGAGGAACCGCTCGGGAGAGCCCGAGGAGCAGCGCCCGGCGGCCACCGGAGGGAGGACGGGTGGGCACGGTGAGAGCGAGCGTGCGGGGCTGGGGAGCGGAGTGGGGGCGGCAGCGGGCGCGGTGGTGCCGGGACCCCCGCGGACCTCGGGGCACCCTCGGCGATCCCTCGGTGTGCAGGGACCGCGGATTTGTCTCCGCCGCTCCCGCAGCCGGGCTGGCCGTGCCCCCTCATGCGGAGGGGTTTGCTTCAGTTCGCTCGCGCGGGCCGTGGAGATCTGGGTATTCCTGGCTGGAGCACTGAGAAATGCAACTTTAATTTTCATCTGTATTGCAAATTAGTGAGCCTCTGATACCTGCTCTCTGCTGTCAAACAGGTCTCTGAAATGGGAGAGGGGAGAGGAAGGGGTCAAGCTTAAGCCGTAGCAGGGAAATAAAGTGGAAGAGACACGTCCAAGAAAATAGACTGGAAGCGATTAGATGCTGGCAGCAAGATGGCCTTTGCTGTGTTTATTGGGGGCAGCTCCCCCCTTATTTCGTCAAGCAGTTTGATGGGGTATCTGGAGGGAAACTGGATGGTAGGAATTGTTTCCTGAAGAAGAAGGGGAAAAAGGAAACCATCAGGGCTTCACTGCTTCAGGTGTCCCTTTTCTGTGCCAATGTCGCTTTCCCCTGTTACAGTGGCAGTGCTTGTTCCTCACTCTGGGCTGGTTTGTTGGAAAGTGCTTGTACAGTGCTTGGCACAACAGAATCCTGATCTTTGGGCGTTAGGATGTCACAGCAAACTGGATTATCAATGCCCTCTCATATGCACACTCTCTCTTTTCATCCTGACCTCTGCTTTGTGAATAGGTGGTTATAATGCTTGGATAAAATTCTGGTTGGCTTTACAGTTATTTTTTTTCTTATAAAATGATGGATTTTGTTCCGTGCATTCAGGTTTTTTTAGGAAAGGCTTTTCACTTCTGGTTTTGGGAGATTGCAGCAAGCTCCTTATATTTTAAAAAAAGCCTATCTCCCTTGTAATTAAAAAGTATTCTTTTCCTGACACTCCATTTTTAACGATGCCCCTCTCGGGCAAGCAGAACTGTCACCCAACATCCGCTTCCATACCTAGAAGGCTTGTGAGGTGTTATTTATTAACTGTACTGTGGAGAGTCCATATCTCATAACTTAGAGGGTCATTTATAACAGGTTGCTTTTGGCAGCTCTGGAAGATTTACTTGCTGTCTTGTATTCCTTGCAGGAAAGGCATCCCTTGTTTTCATGGAGAGCATCGCTCCAGCCCACAGGCTCTCGGGTGGGCAGGCTTGGTGCTGGAAAGGGTCCTGCTTTCTGTCTCCTTTGCCTGCCTGTGGTGAGCAGGAGACAGCAAGTGAAGAGGATTAAACTCTTAATACGCAGATATTCCTCTTCCCTGGAAGTAGGCATGGTATTGGTGCTGGGAACACCTTGTCTGGAGGGGCAGTTAAGGATGTAGGATAATGAGGGACATGGAGGGTAAGCCTGTGAGGACGTGGGGTGGTGGAAGCCTGCAAGGCACTGCAGCAACCAGGAAACATTGAGCTGGGAAGGCGGGAGCTGCTGCATGGAGCTGAAGAAGGGGCTGTGGGGTGAGAGGCTATGTTTTTAACTCTGTGCCTCTGTGCAAAGTAGAGGGCAGGGCTGCATCCATGCAGCCCTGGGATTGCTTTCCGTGTCTCTGGCTGTAGCTTGAGTTCAAAGTGTCAGCATATGAAATGATGCTTATGATGCTTACTGATGTCTGTCCATGCCTCCCTAGAGTCCTGAAGGTCCTCTGATCCCTTCAGGGTGTGGAAGGAGAGCTTATGCCTGAACACCTCTGAACACCCCTCTCTCCTTCCAGGCTCTGTGGCTCTGTGCAGGTATTCTGCATTTGAGCATGAGCACGTGCAGTGCAGAGGAGGACTCCCTGTTCTAGGCTCCAGCAGCCTCATCCCCTGGGTCAGGTAGCACTACCCCAAAGCACACATAGATAAGACAGACTTAAGAGGGTGGGGAGAGTGGTGTGGCAGCAGGTTGGATGGTGCCTGGATACCTGGAGGTATGGGATATGCCTCCTTGCTGGCCTCAGAGCTGTAATTTTAAGCTCTGAAATAAGCATTTAGGAAGAATGAGGCAGAGATATTTTGTCCCAGCCTTATTCCTTCAAGACCTGCATGAACCAGATGCCAGCTCTAGGGAGGAAGAATGATACTCCTTCAGAATAAGAAACCAAAAGTTGTGTTTTTATTCCTTCTTCTCATTTATGTTTGGATTTCTCTGTTGGTTATTTTGGCAGGCACATGGTTCATATTTCTTTCCCCATCTGTCCTGGGTCCTCTCTCTTGTCAAATGTCCTCCCATTTCAGCAAGACTCTGAATTGCAAAAACTTGCCACAAAGCTCTTGTGGCTGGTGATGTGGGAGAGGAGGTGCCCCAGCTTGGCTCTCACAGCGCAGGTGGACAGTTAGGAAGATTATATCAGCATGTGAATGCATTCATGTCTTTTTTTTTTTTTTTTTTTCATACAGTAACGGGGAGTGCTTTGGGAATAAAAATAGAAATAGGGAAAAGCCTATATAAGCTGAAATCTGTGAACAGCGCCGCGTTATCTGGGAACTGAGACATGTTCTACAGTGGAACTCACAGTTCAGACATTGCCTGCTCTCCTCCTTCCTCTCCTCGCTTTCTCTTGACACAGCTCATGGATTTCACTGCCCCCATGAGCAGAGCCTGTCTCCTCTGAGCTGCCAGGCTGATGCCATCTCTGTGCCTGGCAGGGCGGGCTGGAGCTCCTCTGGCTGGGCAAAGTGGGACAGAGGGAAGGCAGAGCTGGCTGTCAGGTGTGCCGTGCTGGAGCTGACCCTGCTCCACGCCCTGCATGTGGCCCGGGGACCGTGGGCAGGTGGGGCTCTTCCATCCACGGTTTGTAGCTGCTTTGCTCTGCTCCACCATCAGCAAAACGTGCGGCTGAGATTGACTGCTAGACTGGAACAAAGCAGCTTCTTCTTTTGGGAGGTATTTTAGGATTTCTCACCCACCACAGCAGTGCTTTTGCCAGGCAGAGGGCTAATCTCACGTTTCTCAGCCACGGCACTGGTCCGTGTGGGGCTCTTGCATGCGACTGAGCCAGACGAGCTCAGAGAGAGTGCAGGGAGGGAACTGATTTGGGGAAATTACTTCAAATGGTGCCTATGCTTTAGGGAATTTCAATCTTGGCCAGAGTGTTTACTGTGTTCAGCCTCAGAGGTCCCAATAAGACACATGCACAGAGCATGATATTCATAAATTCAGAGTCTTATTTTGCAGAAAATAAAATACAGGAAAATGAGTGTACAAGTGTATGTATTTTGTTACAGGGTTCTCTAAAAATTGTTGCTTGTAAAACAGTATTTTCACTACAAGTGAAGAATCATGTCTTTAGTCAGTCCTTTGTTAATTTAACAACTCTCTTTCATCAAATGGGAATATATCCCCAGGAATTCCTCTGACACAGGTTTCCCCTGAGTCTGGATGATTATCCAATTACAATTTAAAGAAAATTACAGCAAGGATAATTGGCTAAAGATAGAAGTATCTGAGAATGTTAGGGAAAGAGGAGAGAGTGTGAGAGAGTGAGAGCTTTGCTTTCTCATATGAGTAAATGAGAATTATTTCAGTCCTTAACTTTTGCAGTGAGTGGATTCAAGGTCCCTGGTGTTTGGATCTCCCTCCTCTTCTCTCCCTCCCTCTTCTCTGTCTTGTTATGTGTCGACTTGATATTTATATGAAAAAGTTACATTGATTCTTGTGCAGTCTTTTTACATTTACATGTGTTAACAAAAAGAGACTGTTAACTTAAATGCTCTATTTGCGGCAGAGAATAAGAGATTTTCATGAATCCTTGGCTCAATCAGGGAAGTGGTAGGTGGCTCCTTCTCCTGGGAACACTAGGAAGGTGCCAGAGAGCCATTAGCTTAGAAATCCCACTCAGAGCAGGGCCATCAAGAGCCACCAGCTGTTCCCAGCTGTCTCCAGGTGCCCACAGAAGCAGACCCATCGCCATGCCTGGCAGGAGCACTGGATGGTCCAGCACTCCCATCCCACACCCATCACAGGTGTTGAGATCCCTGAGCTGCCATGGCAGAGTTTCCAGTTGGTTCAGAAGCATTTGAGGCTGCCTTCAAGCCCACTCACTCTTTTTTTTTTTTCCTTGCTAACAACTTGTTTGGGCAAGGCTGGGCAAGCTCTGCTGTTCAGCCCTCACACCTTGGCTGTGGCCGTGGGTCAGGGGCTCTCTGGGTGCGGGTGGGAGCTCCGTGGTGCAGCCTGGCAGTGCCACGGGCAGAGCCTGGAGCTGGGCTCCCCACGCAGCTCCCTGGACAGCTTTGCTGTGCTGCAGCTGAGACACACAGATACAACGTGAATCATGCACTTACACAAGCACTTAAGAAGCCTCTTCAGCTTTACTAAGCCGAGGTGTTATCAGAATTAGAAGGGGGCTTTGAAAAAAGAGTAAAGAAAAAAAGAGTAAGTTTTAAAACCTCTGTCTTTATCTGGAAAAGCTGTTGGGTTTGCTTTTTTTTTGTTTGTGTTTGCCTCACAGTTTTGTTTAATCCCTCGCGTGACTGAAATAAAAGTGTAGTGGAGTATCTTGCCTCTCTTAGGCCTGATGCTGCTCATTTAGAGGGATGTGAGATTTTTCCAGTGTTCCGATGATGATTCTTAGATATTTGACCAATTTGTGTGTAAAAGCTCGCAAAACTGTGACTTAAATGTTTATCCTTGGTGCTGACAGGATGCTGTGGAGTTGTTTAACTGTATATTTGTACCAATTATGCTGCTTGGCGAGAAAGACATGTTTTCTGCTCAGAGGGAATTTTTGTTGGGTTTTTTTTGGCCTCTTTCTGCCTGTGAGTTGTGGTTATAGCTGGCTTTCTTTATCATTTTACTTTTTGTCTTAGATGTAAATAAAGAGCTAATTACAGTTAAATCTCAGTGCAAAGGAATGAAATTCTAAAGAGTGAAAAATAACTCCCATCTGTTGGATTTGCAGTAACATTTTGGGGTTTGCCTTCTATTTGGAAGGGTGCCAAAACTTGTCTTGCTCAATTTAAAGTTTTCTTTGCACTATTTAAACTGGATTTTTAATAATTTATAAAAACAAACAGAAATGGAAATAGCTTTTCAAATTATGTTTGGCCATGTTCTTTATATGGTGGTTGCTAAAATGCGAACAGCTCTAACTGAAACGAGTTCAAATCCCACTGCCAAATTCTATAGGAACAGGTTGAAGACCTTCTGGAAAAACATCTATTTTTCATAGTAGTATATTGTATTTCTCTGTTTCCTGCCTGCTGGGGCTCCATGTGCCCAACTAACCAGCCCCAAAATGACTTGTTCCAAGGGAACTGTTGCTTAAGTAGTTGCTATTTAAGATAGGCTCAGAACCCCAGTTTTTTTTTGGTGGGTATGTGTTACTTTTAGCCCCATCAGCTCCACTGACTGTTGAGCTCAGGGAATGAATCCATACTTTGCACTCATATGTTGTCTTTCATCTCAGCATCTCTAAGCACTTCAGAGGCATTAAGATGCACTGCTGTGGTGTGAGGTGGGGAGAGGCTGTTCTAAATGTGGCTGGGGAAACAGAGGCACAGATTTCAGAAGCCTCTACTAATGCACTCAGTTCAGAGGACAGCCATTTATAAGTTCTCTAATGCCTGATTATCAGGGAGGCACTACAATTTTTCATGCACTGCATTTGGTGATTGATGCCTACATATGGGTTTCATGTACATTAGCCAGAAACTCATATTTCTACCCTAAACTAGAGACTGTTTTGCAATCTTCAACTGTAGAGACTTAAAGGAGCCTAGTAAATGGCAGTGTAAGGAGTCCAAATTTCTAGTTATTTTTTCTCAGGTTAGTCCTGCTGCAAAAAGTAAAACCTCACCTCCCTCCCACCATAGTAATGTTCAGGGTCCCACCTACATGAATTTATTAGCAATCTGTTGAGTCAAATCTCTGAGATGTGTAAAAAAAAAAACTTATTTTGACAGTAAGAGCCATGCTAATTCAGTCTAATACAAATAATTGGATTTGTTCAGTTGAGAAATAGCCCTTCTTCCTTCAAGCACAGACACCTCCCAGCCCTTGTGTTCAAGAAGGGATCTGGGAAGTGGAAGGAGGATGTTGCTGCCCAGCTGGCAGGCTGTGGAGGTCTTGAGGGCACCCAGCCTCTCTGAATGAACACAAATGTGCTGCTGGATCCCAAAATGTGTTGCTCTAGCAAATTGTGCTGGTTCCATTTGAGCTGATGTGTTGGAGTGACTGAAGGACAGAACTCAGACTCCACTGGAATAACATTCATGTGGACTGGGATGGGATATCCCCCATATCCATTCTCCCGAAAAATAGGTACAGTCTCAGTGCATTTACCTTCCTCCTCCTTACTTGCCCTCTCTTATGTTACTGTGTGAAATTTAGGGAGGCTGTTTAACTCTGTCTCCTTGGGAGGTTTCACACACACAGACTCCCTGACCCCAGGCCACTGAGAGATGGAAACGCTTTTCTCCAAGCTCATTGTGTCTTCCTTTTCTCCCATGGCACAGGGGAGCTGTACCTTGCATTCCAGCCCTGTTGAATAGTTCAGGAGGGTAATGTTTCTGCCTTATAAACCTTTTCTCCCCCCTTATCTGACAGGTGCAGTGACACTGTAGTTGCTGACATGAAGTGTCAAAGAGCAGGAAGGAAACTCAACCGAACTTTGCAAAGACACTCAGTGATTGCTTCCTCTCAATGCAAAGACATGAGGCAGCCCAGGCCCGGGGGCAGCACAGATTTGACAATATGAAGGCATCTACTTTCTGGCACTGAAAGTGCTCAGAAGTGAAAATTTCAGAGGCTTCTCAGATTTTTGGCCCTTTGCAGCAGGGCTTTAGTGCATAGCAGTATTTCCCTGTGTCTCTGCTCCTTGTAGCCTTTGGAAATGTCAGTAGCGCATGTATTGGCTTTTGTTTGTCATTCAGCTGGAGAGATGAATTCATTGCCCTTGTGAGATCAATCATATTCTCCCCAAATAATTAATATTGATGACAATCACAGCATACTGCTGCCTGCAGCTCCGTCTCAGCCTTCCCACTGTGTAGGTGCCGTGGGTCACAGAGCAGACTTTGTCAAAGGAGGCTCCTGGGCTTCAAATTTCAGGGTGCTGTTCTTTGAAGGTTTAATTTCAAGCTGAGCTGATGGGGCCAGTGCAGGCAGAGCCTGAGCAAGTTCCCTGTGATGGTGCAACCGAATATTTGCAGAGGGAAATGTTAGAGACTTGGGGAGCAAAAGCAATACACATCACAGGGGAAGGATTGTCTCACTCTTGTTTCTCTTTTCCTCCTTTTTTTTTTTTTGTGTACACAGCTTTTTCTAATCCCCTTTCCAGAATGCAGCTGTATTGTGCTGACCAGGAAGGGACAGGTATGCAAAAGAAAGCTGCCCTGATAATTATCAGGAGGACCAAGTGGGTGGGTTGGGAATGTTGAGGGCTGAAAGGACCTCCAGCGAACTGCTTTTAAGTGGGGTACTAGCCTGGGGGAGGCTGGTAGCTCCTGGGCTTTCTATTTTTATAATGCTTTAAACTGACTGATGTGTAAAGCACACTTGGAGCAGCCTGTCTGAGCTGCAGGACAGGGATTGAAGCATCTTGATGTCTTATTCTTGTTTGCTTTTACTTATAAGGTTAAATGGGATTAAATTAACATGATTAATGTAAGTACCAGGTGTGGAAATGCTGTGTGGCCCAAACTTGAAAAAGAAAAACTTATCTGACTTACTTTTACTCTTGAATATGTTGCTTATCCCAGGATACCCAGAGTCACTTGAGGAAATCATTCTCTCATGCCTCAGGAAGAGCAGGAGCTTCCCCACTGGCAGCAGCATGGGTAAACCTGATAGTGGTGCTGGAGACATTGCAGCTGCCTGAGGAATTTGTGGCACCACAGGAAAGCAGATTCTTGGGAAGTGAAAGACAGTGATGATGTGCTCTGGAGCATGGTGGTGCTTGGAGGATTTTTGCCGGTTGTGCCCCTCTCTGGAGGAACAAGAAGGGAAAGATGTTGTCTGAATATACAGCAGCCATCCTGGGAATCTGGTCCTCAAGCACTTAGTGCTGTAAGGGGAGGAGATGAAGTGAAGGAGCAGGTATGGAGTTGGCTCAAGGGCTTGAACTTCAGAAAAGAAACTCTTGGAGTGTTTTTTGACACTGAGAGCCTGTTGCAGGTGGTGCTGAGCAGGGCTGGGTGCAGCTGCTGATGTGACAGTGGGGATGTGGAGTGGGGCTGCAGGGCACTGGCTGGACCAGGCTGGGCTTGCAAGGAGACACCTCTCCTGGGAAAGCTGCTCTGGGATTCGAGAAAAAGGCATTAAGCCTATCTGAAAACCTGCTCGAAGCTGCATTGTATTCTCTGGATTTAGAGACTTGTGCTGAGCTAGCTTGGGCTTGCTGCTGTGCAATCTGTTGCACAGTGTGTGTGTGCTGCTATGTCCGCTGGGGCAGTGGAACAGCCTCCTAGCGAGGGTAGTGGTGCTGCTTACATTGTAAAACCATTAAAAAGGTCAGGAGGCAGAATGGATAAATTCAATGCATGTTGTCAGATGTCTCCAAGTGTTCCATGACAGTAAATTGGAACTTTTCCACCGAGGGAGGGATCTCACTTTGGATTCCTTAAGTCTTCTCAGGTCTTTGAGCCACACCGATTGCAGATTTCTTTTTTTCTGTGCAAAGATTAGTTTGTCAGTTTATTTTGTGGTAGCACAATATGTGCATGTTTCTCAAAACTCTCCTTTCACTGTAACATAGCTGTCCAAAATAGCAGCATTGTGTCTGGCTTCATGGAAGATCTCAGCTCTCTTTGGAAGCACTGTTGGAAACTTTTCATTCCCTGGCTATTCACACTTAAAAAATAGACTATCTTAGCTGGAAACGTTTTACTTGAGCACAGAAGTGCTCTTGTAGCTTAGTGTTTGAACTGCTCGGTGGCCAGCATGGATCCATTTGTAACCCGTGCTGTTTGATTTTATAGCTGTGGCTCTACCTGCCCCTCTCCAGCCCACTCCACAGATCTCCAGGCAATAGTCCCAGCTTCTTATTTGACTTGTCCAGGCGTGCATATTTTGTAGAGGTGACAGAGAGCTCCTTTATTTTCCATGTATGAAATGCAGCGTGCTCTGCCTGCTAAATTGGTGGCAGAGTATAATCAGCAGCACCCTGGACTCCAGCAGAGCAGTGTGCAAGATCTGTAGCTTTTCTGCTTTTCCAAGTCCTGAGAGGACCCTAGGAGAACTGCAAAGGGAAGCAGTGAATGCTAAATTTCTTCAGGTACATTTTCAGGCCCCCCCTCCACTTCTTTCCACATGCCTTGATTGCACTTTTTTCTTTTGAGAGGGAGAAAAGAGCTTCTTCCTCTGAGTTCTCATTGTTAGCATTAAATCTGTTGAGCCAAAAGGGTGCCAGGAGATGGTATCTAAATGCCAATAGCAAATCACAAATTCCCTGCCTGGAAATCTCGCCTCCATGTCCCAAACATTGGCACTGGCAGAGGCAAATCTTGCACTACCAAGGAAGCTCCCAGGAATGACTCACTGTGAATTGAAGTCTCCACACTTTTCTCTGAGCCCCTGAGCTTGAGGGGAGGTTGCTGCCAGCTCTGCCCTCGGGAGCTCTTGGTGCTCTTGGAAGGGCAGCCTTGCTTCTGCAATTTGTGCTGCTCTGTTGAAGGAGAAATAGCTTGGGATCACCTCCCATGGTGACTCTGGAGCATTGCAGTGCTGAGCTGGTTCGTCCCCATGTTGGGGATTTTGTAAAAAGTAATTATTAAAAAGCCATCAGGCTGCAGCCCTTGGCCTGGATGTGCAGGCAGGATGCCACGGAGGGGCCGTGGTGGGTGACAGGCAAATGGAGCCACTGTGGATCCCTGGTGTCATGTCCTTGGCTGGCAATGAGCTGGCTGAGCCACTGATTAAGAAGACTATTTCCAGGTTTTCTTGTTGTGTGTTTGGTTTTGGTCTGGTTTTTTTTTCCCTTCAGGGTACTCAGTAGCCCTGGGAGTAAAGCTGTGTGTGAGCACTGTCACTGCCCAGTGCTGGGATCTGGTGCTTCCAGGTTCTGTGTACCAATGGCCAGGTCTGGCCAAGCAAGGCAGAAAATCCTTTGTGCTAGTGACAGGAGACACCTCTCACCAGAGCAACTTCCCATCTGACTCCCACTAGTTTAATTTTTTACCCCTCTGCAAAAGCAGGTGTGTAATATCTGCTGTGATTCTAGCTGGTGAAAAACTTTCAGGCTGCTCAAATTTCAGCATTTCCTTTGGTTCTGATGACATAAATTACTTTTGTAATAGAAACATTTCAGAACTAATTCCTTTCAGCCTGCTCTGCTGTCAGGCATACGATGGCCTGGTGAGAGGTGAGAGGCAGCTACCCTGGCACAGGTAGGACTCCAACGCTGATTTTGCAGGTCCCTGCCTTGGATGTGTCAGCAGTGGATGCACTGATGGGGTCACACCTATTGCTCCTGTGATGTCCCTGGTTGTGGGGCAGGCTTCAGCCCTGCTTGACTCCTGCTGAAATGTGCCTGGCTGTTTGGGAGCTGCTGCCAAGACAAATCGGGCTCCCTGCCCTCAGGAGAGATGAGAATGCCTTTTCCAAGGATGCCGTTGGGGCTCTCTGGTCAGTGTGCCTGTGTTTGAAGTGATGAGCATGGTGTAGCATGCACGAGAGCAGGGAGAGTGCTGCCAGCTGCTTGTGGTGCTCATCATCAAACTGCTGCTGGATTCTTCCCTGCTCTGTTCCTGGGGGTTGTCTGGGGATGAAAATTGTAATGAATGTGGTTATTCCTCCTGGGGAGTAAAGGCTGGACTTCCACAACCCGTGGCCTGTCTTTCTGCCCAGGTCCCCAGAGATTTTGGTTTTACATTTGGTTCCTCTGGAGGGCTGTCCCTGGGACTGACCAGTTCTCTGCAGGGCAGGGCAGAGTGGGACCACGGACACCACAGCAAAGGGCAGGGCCAGGCAGTGCCCACACAGCCTCTGGAGGAGAGGCAGGGTCAGAGAGACGCTGTGCAAACCCCGGCTAAGTGGCACCAAGATGGTTTATGCTGCAGTAATTCCTCCTTTTGTCTGGCTTACTCTTGCACATACTGAAAAGCAAAAGTGTTTCCTGGAGGGCTGAAGGGCCTTTTCCCATTTTCCATTAGTGTTTTTGCTGTTACCTTTCTGCAGCTGCTTTTTCAGGCTGCCCTTTGTCTGCCTTTTGGATTCTTTGAATTTACTTGAACTGTACGTCTCTTTTTTTCCATAAGAAAACCCAGCACACTCATTGAGCAGCCTTCTCCAATGCTGCTGTGCGGTGATGCAGGGACCCAGGGCTCGTGGGCACACTGTGATTGATAGCAGAGAGCTGTGCCCCTTGCCTGAGCACCAGCTCTGCTCTGCAGCCCATCAATCAACCTTCATCTCCAAGTCCATGTGGCACAGAACCAAAGCATTTCCTAAGCTAGCCCACTCTGGATTTTGCTAGCCTTCCTGTGTCTGCATCCCATTTTTGGGGGCTCTCAAATGCTTTTGAGTTGGGACAGAATAACAGAAAGAAAATAGTGTGTAAAACCTGCTTTGGCTGAAGTTATTTATTTCCTCTTTCAGAAACGGCTTTATTTTAAATTCCCCTTCAGTCAGAGCACTTAGTGGCAAGATTCTGAAGGGCGCTTTTGTTCTGCAGGCCATAGTGTGACTTCTCAGTGAAAAGCAAAAGACCTATCAGCTCTCCCTAGAGGCCTGTGGTTAGGAGGGACAAAGGCATTTTTCTTGGAAAATGCAACTTTGTTCTGTAGAATTGGTACAGTGTCTTTGGGAATAGGTGTGCAGTAGTTACTTTGAATGCAGTTCCTTTCATTAATTACTTGACATCTGTCTTTGGTTTTATAATTGTTTGGAAAGTGCGTGGGCTTTGTGGGGTCCATGCTGCTAAAGGCAGGAGGGAATGATGCCTTTCTCAGGTCTGTTTGGGAAGGGTGTTTTACTGAAAGATGTTTTATATGAAAATATTAATGTGTTTTTCTGACATAAGGGCCACTTGTGACCAGTATCAAAAGAAAAACCAAACCTCTCCACCCCCTTTGCTGTTAAGAGCCAGAGACACTTCCATGGCTGTGTTTCCCCCCACCCAACTTTTCTTTGCTCCTGAGTAGACAGAAAGTGAAAGTTTGAAGAAAAAAGTGCTCAGGAAGGAAAAGGGAATAATTTCTGATTTGAAACAAAGTGAACATTTCAAGTAAGTTCCTTAAGAAAAAACTCTAGCAAGGGCTGTGATGGATCATTTTCCCCAACCGCTCTATGAATTATTATTAAAATGTTAATTTATGGAGACATTAAGAACACCTCAGAGTATATTGGTCTCGTGAGAAGTTCCTGGAGTGCTGAGGATCTGTCAGAGCTCTCCAACTGCCTTCTGGCTGCTCTGATTGCCTGCTTTCTAGCTGCGGTGTGATTTCTGAGCTGGTAAGCTCTCCTGCTCACTGATTTTATTCCTGGCTCCCTTTAGTGTTTCTTTTTATTTTTATTTGCACTAGGTGGATGCAGTTAGGTGAAGCCCTCTGCTGCAGCCTGGGTTTACACTCCCTGGCCTCTGGCTCCTTGGGTTGCAGCTACAGATGCTGGTGTTTTCCTGCAGTGCTACAGAATTGCACAAGAAGTTCATCAGACGCCACTGGAATTGCATCACAGACAGGAAAAATGGCAACATGCTCTCTCCTGTCCTGAAACACAGAAGCAGGTTGCTGGGAAGGGTTGAGAAAACTCTTCTGTTCCTGGCAAGACCAGGGTGGGTTGTAGTCCTGTGGTGTCAGGTTCTTAAGGGCATTGCAAAACCCACCCCTCGCTGCAATGGGATGCAATGCTCTTCTCCTGTGTCACCACAGAACTGTTGTGGGAAGACCTTTTTATTTGGGGGATATCACAGATTTGGGACTGTTTGGTTTTGGGTTTTTTTTTTTTGAGTAATCGTGTGCCAGAGGACTGGAGCTGGACTGGCCAATGCTGGCATGGTTAGGGCATCCAGGGAGTCGTGATGCCTCCCCTTGACCAGCCCTTAACACTGTGCACATCCTTTCCATGGCCCCTTGCATTTTGTGTACAGTGAGAGCAGCCAGGGCTGTGGTCAACTGTGTCCCTTTTCTGTAATGGAGAAATTGCTGTAGTCTGACAGGCTCTGTGTCCGTCTGTCTCCACTGATAAGATCTTTGGAAAGCCTGGAATGAACCAGAAGTAAATCACTCTGTGTGTAAGACTTCTGATTTTATAGCTGGGTAGAGCAAAAAAAAAAAAAAGGGATTTTCCTACTAGTAGGCAGAGCATGGAAATCTTGGATACCTTGCTCGTGAGAACAGAGACCTGGTGGCTCTGTGAGACAGTTGAAAGGAGCATGTTCCTGTGAGCATAGCTAATGGATGTAAATATGAGCTCACTGCAGAGTTCATGTATCACCGAGTGAAATGTAGTAGTTTATTTTGGCCTCAGGCCACACAAATGGCCTTGCTCAATACAAGGGAAATGCATCCAAAGTCAGTAGTTGTTCCTGCTTGCTTCAGGGCTGAATTCAGTCTGATTTGTGCGAGATACAGGAGAGAGCTACTGGAAAATAAGGGTGAGTTAGGACACGCTGTGCATTTAGCTAATGACAAAAGGAGAGGGAACCGTGAGGGGTCTTTATTATGGGAATGATTCCCTGCCAATGTTTACACGCCATCTCTTCAAGCATCTCAATTACCAAAATTTTCTAAATTCCTACCAGAAGTGCAGCATATTGGATCTCTGTGTCCAATCTGATGGTGTAAAGATGTTTTATCTTTCTTCAGCATTTCCAAGGGGTAGGAGTACTTAATGTTGTTTCTTCCCTATGGAGTCTTAAGTAACATTGGAAGCTGGTTGTAGGTGGCAATAGAGAGGAATTTGATAAGCAGCTGGCATTTCAATTTGGAGGAAGGTGGTGGAGGATGATCAGCCCTCTCAGCTGGACCCCTGGGAAAAAAGCCTCACTTTCTTCCCTGCTTCTTGACCATTTTTGAAAGCCTGATGGCTTCAGAGGCAATGTGCAGCCCTTTCCATGGACTGTGCAGGGAAGAACAGGCATGCTTCAGATTTCCTTTGTCTCTTTGAGATGAGCCCAGCAGAGGGAAGGCATCGCACAAAGGCTTTTCAGATGTAAGCACTGAAAAGGAAGGATTCAATATCCGCTGCTGGCTTTTGAGTAGTACAGTTCACGTGTCGCATTCTTGTTAATCTCAGCAATCTGTGCAATCTTAGGTGTTCTCTGCTTATGCTCAAAGCCTTTCTGTGTACTGCATGTATTCTGGACAGGTTCTGAGGGACATGTTTAAGGGAGCTCTGTGGCTTCTCCCCCCACACTTTTAAGGCACCCTGATGGAGCAGGTTTCTCTGTCATCTCATGAGCACGTTCCTGACAGTATCACCATGCTCATTACTGCATCTGCTGGCAGAGCTGAGATGCTTTGATGAAGTTCAGCCTTTTAACCATCTCTTCTCCCTTTGTGATCTGACAGCACCCAGGAGTATCAAATGTGACCTTAACCCCTTTAATGAGAGCATCTAGTAGATGTCAGTTTTCATGACTACCAGCTTATAAATTGCATCCTGAAAAACCTAGAAACAGAGGGAAATTTAATTCCAGTGAGTGAGCAGCTCTGAGAGCTGAATGCCAGATACTGGAGTGGGCAGCCAGTGAAACTCTGGCAGTGTACATTTATCTCAAATTACAGGAAATTGTGTTCTGTAGCGGGAATGGAAAAGTTTGGGAGTGTTTTTTGCTTATCACTGCTGCTTAGAAAGTATAAGGCTTTGTTCAGATCATTTCTGAAAAGTGTACAAACCTGCCACTGGTTTGCTCCTGCAAGTTCCAAGGAGGGTTTGACTGGGAAGAGCTGGTGAGGCCTTGTCTTGCCTGCACTGCCTGCAGGAACAGGCTGAAGCGGTCACTGACAGCAGACCGTGCCAATTCAGACTGCTCCAGTGTGGTTGTCCTGTCAAAGTGTCACACACGTGTCCAGTGCAGATGTGCCACAGCCACCGCTCGCCACCACAAGTGCTGTCTGCACTTGTTCCTGGAGATGAGCAGACAGAGGTCTTGGCAAAGGACCTTTCAGGAGTCAAAGCTTGGGATTTCTATCCTGCAAGTGTCCGTTTGACTCCTCGTGCTCCCGGATATAGACTGTTCGGTGACTGAAGTCAGTGAGCTGGGCTGTCCTCGTCAGGGCCATCACCGCCCAGGCTTGGCAAGCTGCCTGCAGGCAGAGCCACGCTGCCATGCGGGTGCTCTTCTAAAGGAATCCTAATGAAATAAAACAGGGACATGCCAGAATTAAAGGATCATGGGGTGGATGGAGGGATAAACTCATATATTCAGAGTTAAAAAATGGCCTGCAGTGGTAAAACAGTGCCAAATAACCAGGTCTGTGTGCTTTGTCTCACAGGATGAAGATGGTCAGTGTCCTGCTGGTTTCACTCTGGCTGTCCATGGTCACCCTCAGCAGAGGCTCAGGTAAGGACATGATGGACCTGCCCAAATGTGCTGCAGAGAAAAAAACTGTCTACAGCAAGTTTTAAGCATTTGCAGTATTCCTGGATTAAACGGTTGTGTGTAAAATGCTTTAACAAAATGCACGAACACAATGTTGGTTCTGGAGGCTGTTGTACAATGGTCCGTGTAGAGACAACCAGTGTGGTGTGAATGGGTGCATTAGAAAACAGCAACAGCACCTTGACCTGAAAGTGCTTTGTAAACTTCATCTGTCTGCTAAGTCAGTATCGCTATTGCCCTTCTGTGAGGGGTGAAACCAGGGCTCAGCCCATGGAGCTGCCTTGTCACTGAGCTGCAGGAAGGACCCAGGCTTGAACCTGAACTCTGCTATTCCTGGCTGGATCCGGAGGGGACTGAGATTCAGCTCTCCAATTCTGACTCATGTCTCAGCAATGCAAGGGGAGAGGGGAACTTCTAGAGTAAGAGGAGCTCTGATACGCGTCTCACTGAGTCACTTTCGTGACAGGAAATATGTTGTCATGCTCGCAGCTCCTCTGGCACTCGTTCAGCCCAGCTCTTGTGAAGAGGCAGATTGTGCACGTCTCGGCTCCGGACTTCCTATTTGGGGGTGGAAGGAGACAGCATGATTTGCAGGAGGCGAGTGGAAAGGGAGAGGGAGGAAAGAACAGGCGCTGTTTTTATGGGGGGAAGTGTTCAGAAATAAGGGCTGTGCAGGGGTTTGGCAAGTCCCCCTGTGAACCCTTGTCCCTCTGAAATGCTGGCAAACAAGCAGTTACAATATACCCCGAGCAGATGAACAGCTCTTGTGTCATTCTCTCTCGGACCACACTGAATTAGTGTGGCCAGATTCACAACGTGCACCTCAGCAAGGTTCATCTCAGTGCAGTGTTCGTTGCAGAGGCTGAAGCCTGGGAGGTTTTTCTCCTTGGGCTGCCCAAGGGCTGCAGGCACTCACAGTAGGCTGTGATCTTTGGTAGGGGATGTCCCATCCAGGCTGACAGGGGCTGGGTGGAAGTGGTGAGCAAAGGGGAAACAGCAAAGGAGAAAGAATACACAACCTAGTTCTCCATCACTAAGCTCTAGGTAGTAGGAGTGGCTGGGGAAGGAGGGACCCAGCGACATGGATCTCTGCTGCTCGCTGGGAAAATCCCTGCTTTGCTTGTGCTTCTGGATGAGCTGTTCTGCTCTCCACCAACGCAACATCCTCCTCCTGCTGAGGCAGCATTACAACACCCCACGTGCAGTCATCTTGGGCTTTTGCAGAAATGGGAGGGAGGAAGGTGCAATTGACTCAGGATTGCCCAGGAAATGTTAGAGCAACTCTAAAACTGACACAGTTGGCTGGGAAGAAACTGATTTCAGTCAGGTGAAATGAGCACCCTGGCATTTGGGTCACACAGGCTTGTGCCAATTGACCTGGCAGAACCAGAACCCTCCATGCACTTCTGCAGGGTATTTGGTACTTTTAAAATATTTCTCCTTTAGCAGAGATGTGCTGTACAGGGTGGTCAGAACCCTTGTAGAGTGCTGCAAGAATGTAAGTCAAGGGGTGATAAGTCAAGGGGTGATATGTGAGACACGTGATCAGTTAAAATACACTTCTCCTGCAAATCCACTGCAGTGTATGCATTTAATTTCCTGCAGGTCTGTGGGTGTCAGACACACTCTTCAGTTCAAAGCTTCCTTTTTGTGCCATGGACTTCATAAACCGATTTGGGCTGTCAGAATGTCCTTTGTTATTCATGGTGGGCTTGGATGGCTGTTTGTACTTGGATGGAGGGGCAGCCGTCTGTGCAGCCCTCTGTTTCACTGCGGGATTTCCTGGGACTGGCACCAAAAGGACACTGGAGCAGGTTTCTCCCTTACAAAGTCATAAATACAGGGCAGTATGGGAGATTGGCCTTGTTCTGGATATATTACAGCATTTCCAGAACAGCATTGGGCTTATTTTTCCTTCTCGAAACAGAGAGTGTGGGTGGGGAGAGCAGAGCTGAGCTTGTCTGGAGTGAATGCAGAAGGGCTGTGCACAGTCTACAGCTGCCCTGGTGGTCACCTAACACCAAGCAGGGCCATGGAGATGGATAGCTCTCACTGGGGAACCTGGCTCCTGGGATACTTAAAATGTGTAACTTGGTAGGGATTTGTCATTTCAGCTGAATCTTTTTCTGTGCTTTGACTGGTAATGTCACGCTGTATTGTTGGGACCAGCTCTCTCTCTGTTGTGGTTTGCTGCCACTTTTCCTGCCTCTGCCATCCTTCCCAGTGGAGCAGTCTGGTCAGCAGCACTGACCAGGGACTGCCCAAGCCAGGGGTACCAGCTCTGCTGAGTCCCAAGCTCTGTGAGCTTACAGAGGAGGTGAGGAACCAACACTTGCTAAATTTCAACTCTGAAATACCAGTGCTGCTCTGGCTGCAAGTGGCCTTTCCATCCAGTTCAACCACTGTGGCTGACAGCTTCTCTGGCAGGGTGTCAGAAAGCTTTAGCATTGTGCTTCACCCTGCTTCCTACTGGAGACACAAACTCAGGAACTTCATTTCCCCTCCAGGTTTTGCCTACAGCACTGTGGCTCTAAACATCTGTTCTCTGGGCTCTGCTGTTTCTGCTGCGTATGGAGGCTGGTGCTGAAACAAAATCAGTTGCTGAAAGGGAGGTGCAAGCTGTACAAGGGAGGAAATGTGATCTGAGTAGTGTAGAGTAAAAGACGTAGAGCCTGAGACTGAATTGGTGCCTGAGTCTTCTATTCGCTCACGCTGAACGCGTGGGCAGATCTTTCCTAGTCTTGAGAATGTACGTGATCTGCAGTGCACGGGTTTGAATTCCTTACTTGTGACCTTTGGGCCAGTGTTTGCAGTGGTATTCAAGGTCTTCTGCTTTCCTTGCCTAGCTAAGCTATCCTTAAGATGGAAATAAGGCTGTGCACTCTTGTTGTAGGATGCATAATAAAAATAAACCCTGATGTTCTGATAGCCAGAGGAGGATAACAAAAACGGATGGACACAGGTCTGGTCATACAATGGTTTCTGTGGCACTAGTGAAGTCATAGAAATATACACTGGCTTAAAAGAGACGAAAAACCAGTCAGACAAAGAACAGAACAGCCAGTATGAACACAGAATAATGGTATCTTCTTGTTTCTGAACAAGGCTGGCCAATGTTTGATACCCACTAATAAATAAGGTGTAGCTGTAATGGTGCTTCTTGTTCCATTTTATTCTCTTTGCTAACCAGGCTGCTCTCTCACCCTCGAAGAGGTCTGAGCTGTTGCAGGGTGAAGGCTGGGGAGATGACCGTGGTTGGGAGAATTCTCTTAGGGAATTGCAAAAGCAGAAGAATATTGCTGCCAGGAGAGGAGGAGCAGCCTCATGCTGATTATCTAACAGACCCACGTGGTGTGAGCAGGTAGTTGCTGTGCATAAATAGCCCATTGGTGGGGAGAATCATCATGTTTGCATAGGAAATGCCTCTGGTAGCTCCCTTGGGGGCTATCAGACAGGCTGTGTGGTAGGATGAGCCCAGGACTGGGCCAGAATGATACCCCAGCATGGCAGGCAGTGGCTGGAAGACAGCCAGGAGCTTCTCTTCTGGGAGCTTTATTTCAGGCTTTGCTGTTGTTTGCTGGATTGTGAACATGTCTGTTTACACTCCCCCATAGCAGAGGCTTTGAGCTACTTTGGTTTTGTCTGCTCTGAAGTTGGCTCCAAAGTGCCAGATGTCACCAGTGCTTCTGGATTCAGGTGGTGGCTGGAACAGTGGAATTCTGACTGCAGCGAGAAACAAACAGAGCTCTGGCTCCAGAGGTCAGAGCCACTGCCTGCACTGTCTCCCCTGAGTGCTGAACTGCACTGTGTGTCTCTCTCATGCTTAGCAGAGAGGCAGAACAGTTACTTTTGGCCAGGGGAAATTTGCCGATTAATAAATTACTGTCTGTAAAACACTTTGAAGATGGAAAGCCCTGTGCAGCTCCTCAGGATTATTACTATATGGCTCTTATTCTACTGATGGGGTTCCAGTGGCCTTATTTTCCTTATGATTTGTGACAGCCCCAGAAGCTGAGAAGCTTATTTTAGTGTGTAAAGTCAAAAGAAAAATAGATTAAACTGCATTATTGTTTTCTAAAGAGACTAAATCCCTCCCCCACCATCATCTCCTGGGATTTCCTGACTTCCTCCTACTCTTCCAATCTCAGCTTCTTGCTGTCCTAATTTAGGATGTGATTTTATAACCATCCATACCCATCTGTGAGCTACTGTGGCTGTAGAAGTTTATGGCGCTTGAGGGCATGAAGTCATTTGACACTGAGGGTGTTGAAAGGTGCACAGCCCTGGAGTGGATGCAGATAAAACCCGTGGAGCAGAGCTGACCTGGGTGCAGACATGTCCCCACAGCTGCCAGCCTCCCTCCACACAGGCCAGAGCTGTGCCCGCTGAGGAGGTAAAACCTCCCGTCTGCTTCTTGTCAGCTGAGGAAATGGGTTGTGAGGGGTGAGCTCTGTGCAGGCGTCATCATGGTGTGACCTGTCTGCATTGAAGCGCAAAAATGTTTGGAGGAAAGCAGCCCTTTCTGGGTGTGTTGCTGATATGGTATTGAAAAGTCACTTTTGTTCTTCTGTGTGTATCAAATAGGGCATCAGGGGACACCAGGGACCTGTCGTGTCCCCCTCCCGCAGCTGCAGAGTCGTGCCCTCACTGTCAGATCTTTTGTGGCACTCAGGTGACTCTACTGGACTCTTGGACCCTTACAGGGTGTTTTACTGCCTGCTGTGTTTTTCAGTTCCCATCCTCATCCGAGGACAATTGCTGCAGCATCTTGGTAATGCAGACATCCCTGTGGGATGGACGGGGAAGAATTGCTGACTGTATTTTAAAGCAGGCAACAGAGCACCTGGCTAAGTGCAGTAACTGGGCTGCAGGGTTTAGCTAAGCAAGCCCCTTGGCAGAGCCAGGAGTTCAGCCTGGACCTTGTCAAGTCCTAATGTGTTGTCCCAGGCACACAGAAGAGCCCTTGCCAGCTTGAGCACAGCTCAGCAGTGATGCTAACCAGGTAAATCCCCTTTTCATGCTGCCTCTCCTACAGATGACTTTGCAATGGGGTGTTCCATTTCCTGTATCTCTCCTCTTCCTATGCTGCTCTGCTTTGCCTCACACAACAATTTTCTCAATGAAGTGGGATGGAAAGTAGTTGTTTGCTCTTCTTATCCTTCAGGGAAGCAGTTCATGCCCCTACCTTTATCATTTTGATCTCAAATTTAAAGAAAGCCTCCAGGAAAATATGTCAAGCTTGCTAGAGAAATTTGAATATAAATTTTCTTTTTTCTTTTTTTTTGGCCCAGTTGCTGGAGGTAACTAAAATACTCTGTGCCACATGCAGTAAACAGCTTTATGCACAGATAGAGAGTGAAGTCACAGAGCTCACTGTGGAGGAGTTTTAAGAGACACAAATAACAACTACCCCGTGTTACAGGCTGTGCTTGATGAGATAAGGCGATTCAGAGTCAGAAACTCTGGACTCCATTACAGAATCACCATTTTTTGGAGGTCTTGCTTTTGCTATTTCCCCTGAAGTCAACAGAAGTTTATGCACTCAGCTTGTTTTTCATGACTTTGGCAGAGGCAGGTTGTCACACCTGTTTAAATTAGACATTCAGGGTCTAAAGTTAATCAACCACAATGTACAAGTGCATTTCGAAACTGAGCCATTCTGCAACAGAAAGTCCTTTTCCTTCTCCTTTTCTCAGCTGTGCTACCTATTTAAATGGTAAAAGCACTTGGGGAGAGAGAAAGACTCCATCCTAGTGTGCAGCATCCAGATGAGCTGCTTCTGTGGGGGCATCACAGCTCAGTGGCAGCACAGGATGAATATGATGAGACTTGGGAGAAGTGTAAAACTGTGTCACCAGTGCCATCACAGCAGAACTGCATGGATGGGGCTGGGCTGTGTAGGAAGTTTGTGCCAGGACCACTTCCACCTCCTTGCTCTACTGGAGAGGCTGTGGGAGGAAGGCAGTGAGGTTATGAGAGGCCTCTTTGGATGCGTTTCCACTGGAAGTCAGATTATAAATTTCTGTGGAGTTGGCACAGCTTGTAGGCTGAGCCTCCAAGGCAGCATTGAGCTACAACCAGTTTTTAGGTGTTCTGTGACCACTGTCACTGCTGCAGAAGTAGTGAGAGCAAATGGTGAGAGCCAGCTGATCTTGGCTGGGTCTAACCCAACTTCTGCGTCATTCCCACCCATCTCAGTGTGTTTGGGTCTGTGCCTCTTCTCCCAGTTAAGGGCAGAACTTCTCATTTGTTTTGTTCCGTGCTTCTCTTCCTCTGCCCTGTTGTGTGGTCAGATGGGATACTGCTGAGCAGAGAACACAGCCAGAGAGCAGGGAATGGTCTCGTGCAGGGTGAAAAAGGAAGAATGCAGACACAGTGGGAAGAGTGGGTGCTCCTGGCACCAGCATAAAGGGGAGATGCACCCTGGCATGGTGCTGGCCACAGCTGGTGCCTCCTGTGCTCACAGCATGGCTCCTCCATTCAGCCCAGCTTCCTCTGCTTCCTTCTCACTGACTGAGCTCGAAAGATGGTGGCAAGGAAATATTTTTTAAGGTAGTAACAATTAAGTCTTGCTTGATTGCTTTGTGTGATCAGCTTTTTCTGCCGTATTGATGCTGATTCGTGCATCACGATAACGGGCTGGCCTTGCTGTGCTCTCTGGGTAGAGGCTGATTCATACCAGCTTTGCTTCAAGGTAATGCAAAGAAGAAAGCAGGGGTAGATGAAGAAAGTAGGAAACTGTTTAGATATGGCTTGGCAGCCCCAAAAAACCAACTATGTCCTGGGCCACAGCAAAAACAGTGTGGGCAGCAGGTCAAGGGAGGTGATTCTGCTCCTCTGCTCTGCTCTGGTGAGACCCAACCTGCAGTGCTGTGTTCAGCTCTGGAGTCCCCAACGTAAGAAGGACATGGACCTGTTGGAGCAAGTCCAGGGGAGAGCACGAAGTTGATCAGAGGGCGGGAGCACCTCTCCTTTGAAGACAGGCTGAGAGAGTTGGGACTGCTCAACCTGGAAGAGGTTCTGAGGAGACCTTAGAGCCCTTTCAGTACAGAACAGGGCTACAAGAAAGCTGGAGAAGGACTTTTCACAAGGACGTGTTGTGATGGACAAGGAGGAATGACCTTAAACTTAGGGAGGGAGGGTACATTTAGATTTGATATTAGGAAGAAATTCTTTGCTGTAAGAGTGGTGAGGCACTGGAACAGGATACCCGGAAAAGCTGTGGATGCCCTATCCCTGAAGTGTTCAAGGCCAGGTAATTTGGGTCTTTAAGCAACGTGGTCTCGAGGGAGATGTCCGTGTACCCATAGCAGGGGTGTTGGAACTGGGTGATTTTTAAGGTTTCTTCCAAGCCAACTCGTCCTATGGTAGTACAGCCCCATGTGATTCCTGTGAGGATCAGGGGTCATTCAGCTGGCAGCACTGATGGCTTCATGTCCTGCTGCCACTGCACGGTCCCAGTCTGCATGCAGGGCAGGCCCCCTCAGTGCCCATGAAATCAAGGTGGGCATCCTGATCCTCGCCCTTCTGCCCTGCCTGCACTTTGTCTTCCAGTTCTGGAGATGGGTGTTTCTTTCTACCATGCAGCCTCCCTCTAGCCTGTATGATCCTCACCCATTTTCCTAAGCAGGGCTGTGCAAACAGGACCATTTCTTGCCTTTTTTCTGCGTTGTCTGTCCCACGTAGGTATTATGGGTCATAGGCTGCCTCGCTGTGTAATTGCAGAGCATTCAGAAGTAAGAGGGGTCAAGACATCTGCAGTGCTCTGATTGGATTGAGAACAAGGTGGCTTCTTTCAAAATCATTTTGCAGAGGCATTTCTAGGAAGGTGCATTTTTGGGATGGTGTATTTTGAGGGAATTTTATTGTTCAGTGCTCCATTTGCTGCAGCATGGAAGAGACATGGAGTTGGATATAGCTCCATCTCCTCACCAGTTTCCATTTGTTAGCTAACCTCTGGAGTCACAGCATGAATGCTGATCCCACTTGATTTAATCAGGAGCTGCTCTGAACTCCAGCAGCTGTTTTGTGCAGGAATTATTTCAAGAGAGAAGAAGCTCATTTCTGAGGCTTAGCCAGTGAAAACAAGTGTGAGTTGCTACAAATGGGCAGAGCACCGTAGAAGTTAGTGCTGTTTCTCACAGTTAGAACTGGATCCTTGCATCTTCTTTCTGCAGTGACCCCTCAAATATTGGTGCTGGAATCAGGATATGTCAATGTGTGTGTGTATATACATATTTTTTTCCTAGTGGAACTGCTTTATGCCAGTGAAGGGTCAGTCATGCCATGTTTTTTTCAGGCTATCTCCAGTTTAGACTGGCATACAAGTGATTACCTGCTGATGTTAGCAGCAAGTAGGCTCTGAATATCCAATAGAGCTTAAAATAGTGGGAGGAGCACAAAATGCTGTGGGGAGCTGTTGGATGCAAATAAAATTGTAGCAATAATAATGTGAGTATCCCCTCCACTTTCTGAATGTGTGTGGACATGCTGACCCATGTGCTGGGGTCTGCTGCACAAGTGCCACCACAGCAAAGGTTGCTGTTGTCACAGGAGAAGAGCACTGTCACAGCTGAGGAGGAAGAGGCTCACAAAGGTGTGTGTGAGGGGTGCCTTGCAGTTCTCACACATTATATCAGGCAGAGCCCTGCTATCCTGGGTGTAAAACACCCCAAACTGTAGGAATAGCAGTATGACTGTCAGCATGGCACAGGGAGGAGGGAAGCAGTGCAAAGCACCACAACTTCTGTCCTCGGTGTTTTATGTGTTAAGGACATCTTCCTGCAGCCTGTGGTGTACCTGCCATCTCTGCTCTGGTGATGGGTCATGGCATTGCTTCCTGAGCCCTCGGAGTCGTGCTGGGTGGCTTTGCCCTGGCAGCCAGGAGGAGTCCTTGCCTCGGGAGGGAGGCACAGCCTGGGATCTCACACTGCATGGCTGCTCCTGTGCTCTGGGTGTAGCTGTTCATCACCAGCAGTTCTGTGCTGTGTCTGGGGCTCAGCTCGGAGCTGGCAGCACCCCAAGGCAAGGCACACATGGGGAGCCTTAGCACCACCTGTGTGCTGTGACAGTGTCCCTGAAGCCAGGCCAACTCCGAGAGAAAATCTCCAGGTACAGCTCTTACAGGAAAACAATAACAGTCACCTCTTCCCAAGCCAAGAAGGCAAGGCCTGGGTATTGTTTTTGAGAAATGTAGGAAGAAAAAAAATAAAATAGTTGTATTTATTTTCAATAACTCATTCAGGTTGAATGGGTAAGTAGTTTTACAGTGCTGATTTATGGGCTGTTGCAAAATGCAAAAGCTGCTCATGATTGCAAATTTCATTGATCTTGACTCCAAGAATTTCAGTACAATAATGTTTTATGTAGTTTTCTCTCTCCCCACTGCTGCCATTTGAAGTAATAAGGATGATTTGTGTTTATGCAGCCCAAGAGGAGACACAAGTCAGGTGCCGGGAAGAGAACCCAGGCATCCTGATTTACAGACACAGGTCAGCTCCTTTCAGAGCAGAAGCCTTTCTTTACAGAAACAAATGCCCTGTCTCCATGAGTAACAATCCAAGCTTTATCATGCAGTTAGCAGGCAGTCTCTGCAGGCTCATTTCTCTCATTACCACTCTAAAGGACACTTGACCATGCCTAATACATGGCCCCACCAGCATAAAGCAGCATGCTGCTTCCAGTTGGCCTTGCTCATGGTGGTGACGGGTCATTTTTCCCCTTCCCATGGTGTAAGGTTTCCAGCAGTGCTTTGGTCTTTCAAAATGAGCCTCGGCACTGCCTGTGCTGGCGGCCAGTGTGTGAGGCTGTGCACTTTTGAAAGATCTGTGTGTTTTTAGACAACGAGCACTCTCCAGCCTTTTGGATTTGGGGTTCCTCTGAACAAATGCTTGTGTTCTGGGTAGCTTCACTCCCTCTTCCTAGCCCAATTCCTTCTCTTCCTCCAGAAGTAGCACTCTGTCATATGGGTGTTTGGCATACTGCAGGAGGAGCAGTGCAGCTTGCATTTACATTTATGTGTAAACCCGCCAGAAAACATTTCTATTCTTACTGGCCCAGATTCCTCCTGCCCATGACTAACCATTGCTGAGCCACAGGAGTTAGCATCACTGCCTTTAAGTGCTGCAGGCCTGTCTTCTCAAAGGTTTATCCCTGCTTTTTTTTTAATTAAGTATGAATTTGGGGGCAAGCTACATCCCACTGTCTATTTAGGGAAGAATAAATGCCAGAAATCCTGCTTTGGGCGTGTGAAGTCAGTTCAGAAGAATTCAGAAGAATTGGGTTCAAAGAGCATATTGTATTCTGTTTCTCCTCTCAGTCTGAGTGCTTCTAGTATCTGCAAATGGGAGAGGCTTTGCAGTGTCGTCTCTGGTGAGCCTGTGTGTGATGTGCTGAGACACTGCTCCCAAGGACTGCTGCAGGCAGCACACCCCTCTCCTGTTTGACTCATTTTGGGTTCTCAGACGTCAGGCTGCCCTAGCAAATGCCTCCCAGCAGCTACAAGAGAGGCACTGGGAAGTGTGCCATGCTGTGCTCTGCCTCGTCAGCGTGGGGAGACAGGAGGTGCAGTGACAGCAGCTTCTCCGTGTGTCTCGCTTGGCTCCAGCAGTGCAGGTTGCTCTCAGGTTTGCTGACACCCTAGTACTGTGCTTTGCTTGCACTGAGTCCCTGCCTGCCTGGACATCCTGATGGGTAGGAGGAATGGAGTGGAGAGGAGTCCTCACAAGAGAAATGGGTTTGGTCTGTGCTTTTTGTCATGAAACGGTTTGCTAGTGACAAGAATATATATTTTTTAAAAAAAGTAATTAAAAAAAAAGGCTCTGTACAGCTTTTTCTCATGCTGGCTGGTCTCTGTGTCAGTCCATGTCTGCTGTGAGCCACACTGAGCCACTGCCTGTTGCTGAACTGTGCTTGGGGTTTGCTCCGGGCACTGCCTGGGAATACAAGAGAACCTGCTGCTACCTCCTCCGTGCTGTCCCTTCTGCCCCTCAGCCTCCATTCCTAAACTTCCCTATCAACAGTCTCTCTGATTAGTGCCTGTACTAGTGTGTTGTCCTAGTGTGCACAGGTGTCACATGAATCCATCACAGGAGAGACAGTCCTCACTTCTGGAGCCCATGGTCCAGCTGCTTCTGGCAGGGAAAGTGACCCACAGCTCTAAGGGAGGGTGGATGTTTGAGGGTTTTTGTTTCCTATTTCAGCACATCTATTTCCATCATTGCATATGGATGCACACACACCTCTGGCATTGTTGTCATCCAAATTTTATCTTCCCACATAAGACTTTTGTGGTAAGTTTTCTTGGAGCTCTCTAGGAAGCCTAGTTTTATGCAGGAATATCCTATTTTATTGTCCTGATGAGAGATAAATAGCTTGGCAGAAACGTAGGAGGTGTACAAATGAAAACAGAAGTTTCCAGGTTCTCTAGAAATGAACACAATGTTCTTGCTCTGTTTTATAAAAGCCCAATTTGCTTTCATTGCCTCTGATTTTAATGGGGGCAGGCCCCAAGGGCTGTGGGGAGCATGGGCAGAACTGTTTCCCTCCTGCAGAATTGCAAGCTAACGCACCTGGTTTTTCCTGGCTGCAGAACGCTGCGATGACTGGGGTGTGGACACCATGAAGCAGATCCAGATTTATGATGGCGAACCTGCCAAGATCAAATGCCCACTTTTTGAGACCTTCTTGAAGTACAACTATAGCACAGCCCACTCTGCTGGCTTAACCCTGATCTGGTACAGGATCGCGCAGGACCGGGATCTGGAGGAGCCCATTAATTATCGTCTCCCGGACAATCACATCAGTAAGGATAAAGACACCCTCTGGTTCTGGCCTGCTCTTCTCAATGACACTGGGAATTACACCTGCATGCTCAGGTAGGTTGTGGGGTGCAGCTCCTGTATGTCTTCAGTGCAATCAAAGGACTTTTGTGGAGGTGGGGAAATGATGTTGTTAGCACCAGATCTTTCAGTAGGGAGACGACCGTTTATATAATCATTAATGGGAAAAGAATGTTACAATTATAAGACCGCTCAGTGCTGAGCCAATTTACATGGCAATAATGCTTGGAGCCTTGCAGGCGTTAATGAGCGTGCCTCTCCTTGCTGCAAGTGTCCGTGAAAATATTATTGCTGAGCCCATGGCAAAATCCACAGGCGCTCACCATTAAGAAGTGATCTGCATGTCTAGAGTAAAAATAGCTTCAGATGCAGGGGTAATGTTTTGACTGCACACTAATTTGGCAAAGATTCATTGGATTCAGGCTTCTAGGAAATTAAAAGTGTCTCTAAGTGTGGTGCAAAATGAACATAGCATCTGCTATGCACAAGAGCTCTTTTTGATCTTCCTCACGTTGTCTTTTGTCTGTGTCTTTGACCTTATGATCTGCTTTAGCAGCAGGGGAGTGGATGTTGCTTGTTAGTCATCTTAATGGGCTTTTCTGAGCTTGTGTGGCCACCTCTGATGGGGTTTTCTTTCCAATTTATAAATGAGTCAGCTAAGGCTGTACATACCTCATCAGTGCTGTGATGCTCGTTATTGCAGATATAATTTTTATTTCATTCATTCCACTGCTGTAGAAGTAAACAAGTCTCAGCTAATTAGCCCTATTCTCGTCCACCCTTAGAAACACAACCTACTGCAGCAAAGTTGCGTTTCCCTTGGAGGTTGTTCCGAAAGACCAGCACTCCTGTGTGAGCCATTCCATAAAACCCACTGAGGAGATGTTCTACTTGGAGCACACCAATCAGAAGATCACATGTCCAGATATTGATGGGTTTTACCCTGCCAGCGTGACACCAACTGTCAAGTGGTACCTGGTAAGAAGGACTTCCTTGGGCAGCGGGGGGATGCAGTGGTGTGTGTGAAAAAGCAGTGTTTGGCATGACAGTCATGGAGCTGCGTTTCACAGGTTCCCCAGTGATGATGCTGTTAATGAAGCTTTACTAATTTTGAGAGCTCAGCTTCCATTGAGTTCAAGGGTAAAACTGCTCTTGGAAAGGAATTGAGAGCTAACACTGAAGCTTTTTTGACCAGCATGCACAAGTGAAAAATACTCCTAGGAGGGATTTAGGTGACTCAGTTCAGTTATGGGCAGTGTGCCTGACCTGCTGTGTGAGCTCTCACGTCCCTGTAAAGGAAACTGTCATTCATATTCCCTCTTCTTTAAAAAACTCACCTGTTAATGAAAATTGCATCCTTCCCAAAATCCTCTGAGGTCAGGAAGTGAAGTTGTACATCAGGCTCTACAAGGACAATGGGTTTGACACAATTCAGCAAACCTCTTTTCTGAAGACTGAGACATCTCTACCCCACTCCCCATACTTTTCTGATGATTAGGCTGTCTCCAGCCATCCTCAGGCTGTCGCCTACAAAATTACAGCTCAATTTTATTAAATTTGATCTTACTCTTTCTCTAGATGGATGCCTTTAGTCAGTAGAGAATAAGAAGTCTCAGGGGTGTAAAGTCAGAGAGTTATGGGAATAAATTCTTTAATAACTTCTTATAATGTGCTTTTGTATTTCTAGATAGAAGATTTTGTATAAGTGAATTTAATAATAAAGGAAGTTGTCAACAAATGTATCTGCTGGTTTAAAAACAATTTTAAAAGACCCAAAAGAAAAACCCCACCTCTAAAACCCTTCAGGAAAAACTTCCTCTTGTATCAAGAGGAGCCGTTTCACTCCAGTAGTTTAAATGCTTTACTTGTATCGTTCATTGAAATTCACATCTCGGCAATCAATTAGCAGAATGAAACAAAAAGCCCCTTGGAAGTAATTTTTCAGGCAGCAAGTCATCCCATGCCTAATAAAAATCATTAAAAATGGTATATGACCCCTGTCTTAAACTACCCCATTAGGATGTATCTGATTTGGAAATGTACCATTCAAAAATAATCTCTTAGAAAATGTGCACATCTTTGGGTTTTATGACAATCAAGATGTTATCTGCATAACCTCTTTCTGAAAAGGGATCTCCAGCTTGGTATTTTGGCAGAGTTTTCCTGCCTTGCCTGACAGAAAGAGAGGAATTATTAAGGTTTATGTACTACAGATTCTCATTTGCTATTTGCAAATTCTAGGGTTTCATCCTCAACTGAAGTCAGCCAGGAGAGCTTGATTAGTCCCGAAAGATGGACATCAACGGGGTACATGTCCTTTAGTCTTAGTACCCATTTGTGAATACGTCATCATTTTCTTCTTGTCACTTTTTACTTTTATTCTTCACTCTGCTGAGGTACTCACTTTGATTGCCAAGGTACTTCTGGATCAGAGATCTCTCCTTTATAAAATTGTCTGTGTTTAAAGTGGGATAAAGCTGTTAGGGTGATCTGCTTCATCCCTTCGTTTTCAGGATGAACATAGCAGTCTATACTCCAATATCCTCAAAGTTCATGGTATTTAGGTTTGACCTACATCATGATCCCAAGTGCCATATTAATAGTTTAAAACCCGATCCTTATAGTAGCATTTAAACCAATATCTGTACTTTTAAATCCCAAACTTAAGTATTTTTCTGCCTGACTCCAGAACTGCAACTCGGTGGATGGCTTCTCTGAGCGATATCCCCAAGGGCCCAGGCTTGTCATTGTCATTGTCCGCAGTGCATATAAAGGGAATTACACTTGTATTGTGACATTCAAGGACCACGGAAGAACCTATAATCTCACCAGAACCATAAAGATGAAGGTGGTGGGTAAGAATGACTTTAAAATGTCTAAAATGCATGTGGATAACTGCAGAAGTGGTAAAAAACAGCTAGAAGAGTTTGTTGCAGGATCCATTTGTGGTTGTATTCAATCTGCATTACTCAGCCGACCTGGTGTATTTTTTCTTGCTGGGGTCAGATTTGTGTGACTGCCCAGAACTTACTGCAGTAGAGGTCTCACCCACCACCACGTCAAATGCCCCAAACACAGAGAATGGCCAGGTTCAGGCTGGTGAGGTTCAGCCCATGAGATGGCCAGGGGTACCCTCTGCTGGCATGTGAATGCATAACCCTGGCATTCCTACTCGTGGTCTCCTGTGCCCGTTGCTCGTCATTATTTGTGGGATTGTCACTTTATAGCCAACTTGACTTGATCTTCTTGGAATCTCAAAGCCATGTGTGCTGGGGTTGAGACTGTTAATCAGCCAGGCAGAGCTCCAGGTACCCGCTGCTGGGACACGTCCGTCCCAGGCATAAATGCTCAGCCTACCTGCCAGGGAATTGTAGAGTTTAAAAACCTAGTGAGCTGTAGGATACATTCTGAGTTCCATGGAAACAGCTGTTTTAAGGGTTGAAATAAATATTTGTGACAGGAAATTATATTTGTATTCTGTTTTCTAGAAGCAGCAGTAAAAAGAAACTGGTGTAGGTTATGCCTTGTGAGAGATGAGAGTGGTATGGAGCTCTTCTGATGTGAGAGGCCCAAACTAGCTTACCCAAATTTTGGACTAGCCTCAAAATCTGGATCTGGCCCTGAGTTTGGGGACTAGGATTAGATTTGTGTGTGCATGGAACTCTGCAGCAGGAATGCATTGTGAGTTAGACTAGGGAATGTGTGGTGTGGCATGAGGGCATTGGGAGTGAGGCTGCAAGGATTCCAGGTTTTCATGAAGTGTGGGTCCCCATGGGGGGCTCTCTGTTGTCTCCTGCAGGATCTCCAAACAAGGCCTTGCCACCACAGTTCACCTCTCCAAATGAGAAAGTTGTGTACGAACTGGAAGCAGGTAAATTCCAACACTTGCACCCTGCCTGTGGGACAGGGAGACCCAGCCAGGCACAAAGCTCTCCCCTTCCACTGCATCCCCGGTGCTTTCCCTCGCAGAGCACATGAGCTGCCACGAGTTGCCTGGTAGACAGTGTGAGATGCCAGTTCTTGATGCCAGAATAGGAGAGCACAGCTTTAAAAGTCGATTTTTTGCGAGCACAAATAAAGACAGATATTCAGGCATGGAGATACAGAACTGCAGCTGCAGAAGCAGATGAAATGGGGACACTCAGCTGCTTAGAAGAATTCCTGTAGGACCTTGTCTCAGCCCTGGCCCTGGCTGTGGTTTGCTCTCATTCTCCCTCATTCACCCCTAGAGTGGCTTCAGCCTGCTGGCCAATTCTTGCTCATCTCTCCCTTTTTTTGGCTGATGACTTCCTAATTAATGACAGCTGTCCTTCTGCTGACCTCGCAGCACTGGGTAACGGGGTACCACACCCTTTCCCTCATCCCTTCCCCCACACCATCAGTTTTGCCTAATAGCTTTTTGGAGCAATTCCCTATATCAAATGGATTGTGTCCCATTACATTGCTGTAATAAATGTGGTGCCAATGATGATGATTACCACCAGAGTCTTCACTTTAAAGAACAACTCTTTTGGCTCAGAAGGTCAGATTTCATCCATAGTCCTCTGTAAGATAAAATCACTTACAGGCTGATCACAGGGATATTCACACTCTCAAGTCTGATCTTGAGCAGAAGTCAAATTCCAGAAGAAATATTTACACCCCAAAATGCTTTTGTGGAGCTTGATCCTTCACATTATGGCATCTGTCCCCTGTGCAGTGGGTTTGATTAATATTGCTCAGCTTTCCAAGGAAGTGGTTGGCATGAAGCATGTCCCTTTGGGTGGGTCACTTGGTGCAGTCAAGGAATTTGTGACACATTTGAGAAGGCAGGATATTTTTTTCTATTTATCTGTCACAAATCATCATGTCCAGAAATGTTAAACTGTTACTACAGTTTATGTCAGAAAGTGGATGTTGGCCTCATTCCTTCCTGTAGGGAGGCAGAGCTCAGGCTGGTAGGATTTTGGAAAGCACTAAAGTAAGAGTGGTGCTGTTCCTTCTTTGCGATACCTTTTTTCCTAGGAGATGATGGTCCTTTCTTTGCAGGTGATGACCTTATCCTGCCCTGTGAGGTTTTCTTCACATTCTTGAAGGACTCCCGGACTGAGGTGTGGTGGACCATAGATGGCAAAAACACAGATGACATCACAGACCCCAAGATAAAAGTCACACAAAGGTAACGTAATGTGAACCTTCATTTGTATCTAATCCTCTGGGTCCCGTGTGGGTACAGGCATGTGACAATCCTAATGGAGTGTAGAGTCTCCCTGTTAATCAGAAGCCCCTGTGTCTGCACCATGCTGTGATGAGCACCAGGAGCTCCAAGGGGGAGGCCTCCAGACCTGGACATGTCATAGCCTACAGATGGGTTTGAGGGAGCTTTGTTAACCAGTTCACGTCATCATTTTTTCAGGTCCTGGTAGCGATGCCAATGGCTGGTGTTGTGGGCCTTATAAAACAGGAGCAGACAATTCTATTTAGAGGAGCGTTCCCAAATAGCATAAAAGTGTTTCAGAAAAACAGAGGCTGAAAACAAAAATGTAATATTAAACATAGTATTGATTAGGAAGAATAGAGATTCAGACACATAAAGAACCCAAACCAGGATCAAAGTCCCATTTGCTGGATGCTAAATTACAAATGGAAGGCAGTCACTGTCCCAGTTGATTTGCAAACCAATGTAGAAAAAGGAAAGGCAAAAGGAAATACTGTATCACCATTTTGCAGATGGTCAAGTCAGGCAGAGAGAGACAAAGTGACTCATCCAGGACTGCACAGGGAATGTGATGTGAGCTCTGAATCTTGAGTTCATGAGATCTTCTTGTTTATAGGCAAGAACTTCCATTTCCTCTAAAAGGCAATGTGGCACAGCTGCAATGAGAAAATTATGAGTGGTAAAATAAATATTAAGGAGAATCAGATAAAGGAATAGCTGCAGCTGTATTAAAATCTGAAGTGTATATCGATTTATAAATACCAGTTTATGTGTTTTGTTCTTTTTAAAGAAAGGTTGTATCAGGGAAAGGAATATCTGTCACTAAAAACTTGCTGCACTTTCACATGTGTAATGCTCTAGTTTTTCTCTTACAGTGAAATTATTAGAGATTTTGAAGACAAAACTCTGGTAAGAACTCTAACAGTTGCAAAAGCCACAGCAGAGGACTTGAAGCGGAATTACACTTGCTATGCCAGGAACGCCAAGGGCGAGGAGCACAGCCAGGCCGTGGTGCGCATGAAAGGTACGGTACCTGCAGGGCAGGGGGTGCAGGGAGGGGGCTCCTGCTCCTGCCTTGAGCCCTGCCCTGCGAAACAGCAAGGGAGCAAAGAGTTCCATCAAGCCTTTTTGTCTAACACAGTCTGTTCTGTGGGCACTGCTGCATTATTGCTGTCATACTGCACCACTTCTTGGAGGCAGGGAACAATGGGCCCTTCCATGGGCAAGTGCCCAGGAAGAGAGGGAGGTGGACAGATCTGTTGTCCTTATCCCATCCATGTACCATGACTGAAGGAGAGCTGAAGGGACAGGCTGCTTGAAATTGTTTCGGGTTACTTGGTTGTGTGAGAGTTTTACATGACACAACAACTACCAGTTGGCATCCTCCAGAAGACAGTCTGCACTCGCTGGCATTGCTCAGGAGTGAGACAGTCACACCACGATGCTCTGTGGTTTTACTCCTTGCTGTCATGATGCAGCACTCTGGATACAGCCAGGTCAGCATGGATGGTATGGACTAATTCAGCTCTCTTCTGTGTGGGTTTTTCCTACATCTTTTTTTCATCAAAGATTTTGTTCTTGTTTGCCAGACTCACCTCTCAGTAATAAAACCTATGTGTGGCTTTTTGATTAAGGTTGATCTTTCTGCCTCCTTATCAACCTCATCTAGAGCTTCAACACCTGATTTTGCTGTAAGTCAGAGCTCCCCTCTCTCACAGGGAATGCTGCCATGCCTTGTGTAGCTCATGCCAGACACCTTCTTCCCTCTGCTCTACTTTATAAGCATGGGAAGGCTCATAAGAGTCTTTACTGAAAGATTTTTTTCTTCTTGGTACTTGCTCTCCTTCTTTTTTAGTCTCGTTCCTTTGAGACAAACCTTTTCTGGAATATTAGGAAGGAACAATAGACCAAACATATAACTAAGAAAGGCTGAAACCATCTGCCAGTGTGTTCATACTCCATATATAATTATGGGGTGACAATATTTGTACATGTAACAGAAGTGAATCTGAAATACTCAGATTCTCTCTATATATAACAGTGCCTAAATACTGTTTTCTAGTGGACTGATCTGTACTATCCTCTCTCTTCCTCCCCACGTCTGCTCTTGGTTAGTTGACTGGGTTTGCTCTGAGCAGATATGGTTACCCACTACTTCTTCTTCCTGCTCTGTTCCCCAGCAAAATCCAAGAACCATCCCTAGCTGCTGCTGGCAGAGCAACCCTAAGATCAGCTCACTGCAGCCCATCCCACTGCACATCCCATAGGAGCATCGGGCATGCCAGAACCTAACCCCTCAGCACTTGGCTTCTAGTTTTTAGCAAGTGGCTCTGTATGTTGGCTCCAACTCTTTCATTACATTAGGTCATACACATTTCTTGCTTTTTCTGGATGATTTCCCTCTCCTTCTCATGTACTTCTGCTGCTCATCACCTAATGAATGCTGGTAAATTCCTTCCATTTTTTATTTTATAATTCAGTTTTATTAGAAACTTACTAAATATTGGGATTTGGTGGTGTTTCCACTCCCTGTTGTTCTTTTATTGTGCAGTTTGCCAGTGTGCACATCAGCTGCCACCAACTGAGTTGCTCAGGGATACAGTTAGGAATTTTCTGTCCCTAGTACAAAGAAGCAGCAGTGGTGTGACAAGCAGTGTATGAGTTGGAGTGGGCCTGTGATGTTCTGGCTTGATGCCCACAGGTTGTCCTGTTTGTTTGCAAGCATCTCAGCGTTTCTGTAATGAACTCTGATTCTTCTTTCATGGTAGAAAAGAGTCAGGCCATGGCTAGTCATATCCTGGGTGTCAGTCTGGGACAAGCCACAAGACCTGTGTCTGTTTGATAGGGAGGGAGAATGGTAACCATTGCCCTTACTGTGCTGCAGATGCTTTATCTGGATCTCTTAGAAGTCAGAGCAGTTGTGTTGTCCCAAGAGTTTGTGATACTGCTGAGAAGATCATGTTCATGTTCTGGCTTTGGACTGTGCAGGTTTCTTCCAGCAACAGGTCATTCTACCACCTGCCTTCTCCCAGGGCCTCACTCAGAGACAGAAGTCCAGCCTGTGCTATGGACTTTCTCTGCCAGCAGAACCAGACCTAATAACCTAGAAGGGCTCCAGGGTGGCCAACCTTCATGTGTCCTGCGAAAAAAGTCCTGACTTGCCCACCTTGCTCTGAAGGGCCAGCTTGGCTCCTGGATGTTCCTCTGTGGTGTTTGACTGCGTGTAACACAAGCTTGTTTCTGCCTAACTGAAGGCCCAACCTGTTCATTAAACCTGACTCCCTATTTATTTTTGTGCTCAGTTGTAGCACCCAAGTACACAGTGGAGCTGGCCTGTGGCCTGGGGGCGACCATCCTGCTCGTTGTGGTGCTCATAGTTGTCTATCACGTGTATTGGCTTGAAATGGTCCTCTTCTATCGGGCTCATTTTGGAACAGATGAAACCATTCTAGGTAAGGAGTTAAAGAGCTTTCATTTATTTATCCTGCTACAGGCCAGGTCCTTTGTTTTCATATAGGAATTTTCCTATAAGCTGTTTTTAACCCTCTTCACAGCATGACATTTTGACCCTCCATTTCTATATCTCCATGCAGTTGTGTGGGTCATTTTAGAGCAAGAGGAGTCAGGCTTTTGGCTCAGGGGAAAGGAGAAAGAAGTCCTCTGTATTCTCTGCAGAGGTGGAGCATGGACATGCCAGGCTCCCTGGGATGCTGCCCTGCTGATCTAACTGTCATCCAATCCAGACTGTCAAGATAAGTCATCAGGTTTCAGTAAGGCCCTGGTTTCCCTGGTGACACTATGTAAGGATTCATGATCTGATCCAGAGTGATCTGCTTTAAAATGTGGGAAGGCATCCAAAAAGATGGATGTGGAAATCACCGTTCTGTCCTCAGTTCTTCCACAGCTTCCCCGTGTTACTGGGACTAGTAACATTCTAGTTCATTGCTGGGGACTCTGAGGTGAGATTTCCTCCTCTGGAGGAGGAGGAGGGTGTTCGAGCCCTTGCAGCTCATGGTGTGAACCTGCCAGGGGGGTGCGGCAGCTCTCGGAGGGTGTAGGCAGGGTGCAAGTCTCTGTCTGGTGGGACTGCTTGTGTGGATAGACAGCAGCGAGAGGGAGCAAAGTCAAAGATGTCAAAAGACAAAAGATGCCTGGGCAGAACGGGTTGGTCTGTGGAAATCTATGTGCCTTGACCTGCAGTGCCCGGGCTCCAAGTGAGCCTTCCTACCTGCTCCTCTGGCAAATGAAAGGCCCAGCACGGGCAGTATCACAGTGTCGCCTCTGCCGTTTGTGTCTCCCCGTGCTCCCGCTGCCCAGACGGGAAGGAGTACGACGTGTACGTGTCCTACGCGCGCAACGCGGAGGAGGAGGAGTTTGTGCTGCTGACACTGCGGGGAGTCCTGGAGAATGAGTTTGGGTACAAGCTGTGTATCTTCGACAGGGACAGCCTCCCTGGGGGAAGTGAGTATCTCACAGGGGGCTGTGCTCCATGCACATCCTCTCTTTATTGTTCTTTGAGGTATTGATCATTGACTGCAACATGTCTATCCAGATTATCTTTTGGGTTTTTTCCCCTATCACTGTTAATGAGCTCTTTTTGGTGTCTTCTAATGTTTTTCCTTCCCATGACAGTGTTGCAGATGCTCCAGAGCCACCAGAAAGGCTGCTGTGGGCAAGTGATGGTGCTTGGTTGTTTCAGTTGCTCTTTCCAGGAGTGATATGCAGGAATGTCAGCATGGGGAATTGGACAACTGACCTTCATGCAAGCCCTCTGAGCTGCCTTAAAGAAATGGGATCAAGTCAAGGCTAGAAGAGGCAGGGGAAGTGTTATACTGGATCAGACTGGTAGCTCACAGACGGGTAATGGTGAATGCTTGTAGAAACCAGGAGTGTCTGCTTCAAGAGGGAGTGGAAGGTACCAAAATCAATGAGAAGATAACATGATCTCATTCATTCTCGTTAATTAGGGAGTTTGTGTCTAATGTGGCATACAATTAAGCTGCTATTATTAAAAGTACTTTGTTGCAGGTAGTGAGACTCATCACTTCAGTAATATGTAGTCTATTTTCACTGTTTTGAGGTAGATCATTCAAGGTTCTGGACATAGTGTCTGCTGCAGGGAGGCAGGGAATCACCAAGAATAGAAGTTTGTGAAACTCCCCAGATATACATACCTCCACAGCAAGGGCACAAATTTAGGCAACATTCTTGATTTTCATTTTTTTTGAGGCTGAGTATGATCCTGATGCCTGTTAAAAGTCCGAAGTCTGAATTTCTGCCAGTGCAGATTGCCCCACTTTGAGTTCATGGGCTTTGGCTCAGGACCCCACTGGTGAAAAACCTGTGCTGAGAAAGTCCATTGGGGTCCCTTTTGAGTAGGAATAGGAGGGATTGCTGAATTCTCAGCGCAGCTGCCTGACAAAGGAAGCAGGATCAGTCTGGATTCTGTTATCTTTCTCTCCTAGATTGTTGCCAAGATCTAGGAGCACCTTGAAGTTTGAGGGTAAATAAATATGTGTGTTTCAGTGAGACAGCTGCAATCCTGGTGTTCCTTCTAGAAGAGAGCCTGAATGACATGGCAGGGCACCCTCCAGGCTCAATTTGCTTGATGCCAGTGTCAGGCTCAGAGCGGGTTTGCTCTGAGCCGTTCTCACCAGATGTCCATCTCCCTCCTGCTCCCTCTGCTGCTTCTTGCCCTGTTCACTTTGGAGGGTGTCATTTCCCTCACAGCACAGCTCTCCTGGGCTCTCTGTCCTTCACCCTTACCCTCAAACCTTCCCATTTCTGCCCCCTCAGTCCCTGCCAGCCTCAAGGCAGCACCAGCCCTGCGGAGCGCCGTGGGAGTGGTTTGTCACTGCACTGCCGTCCGCGATGCTGCTGGGGCTTCCCTGGCACTTCTTAGCCAGGATTTGACTAATCTCCTTCTCAGGAAAGCACGGCGGGCCAGGAAATAGCTTTTGGCAGCTGGTGTCATTCCTCCAGAGTGTGCATCTGTGTCATGGGTAGAGAGTTATGTTGTCCTTGATGAAGAAACAGTGGGAGATGGATTATCCCACGAGTTAGCTGACAGGAACTAATCAAATGTGCTTGACAGCTAAATGAAGTTGTCTGTCAGCATTATTTTACTCTCCATTGTAATTTCTGACCAGTCAGGAGTGCTCCCTTACCAAGAAAGTGTGGGAGATCCTGCAGCAGAGAGTACAAGTGCCGGGATTCGCACTTACAAGGGATTTTCACATTAATTACAGGAAGATGGCCAAGGACAGTCTACCTGCAGGTGTTAGAAAATTAAAGAGGATCCACAGTTGCCATGACATGTCTCCAGCTCAAAGGGTGTCATTTTTGGGACACTTCACTAGAAGTCCTCAGAGTCAGTTCTAAAAATGCTCTAATCTGCTTTCCTAGATGACAGCAGCTGGAACAGAGGGATGAGTAACAGGAGTTAGGTTGGTAGTATTACCCAAGCAAATTATTCCATGCGGACACTCGGGGAGGGTGTAAATATTTATTTTGTGTGTTTGGTGTGGGGAAACTGAGGCAAGAGGAGTGAAGGGAGTATCCAGAGTTATGCTGGACATCTGCCAGAGGAGGATGTGAGCACAGGCATTCAGGCTTCCTGAACCCTCTTCAGGGTGAGTCTTTCCATTGAGTTCATGTTGTTACTCAGCTAGCAATTTCCCTGCTTTGCTCCAGAGAGCCTCTTCTTCCCCTCTCACTAGAAGAAAGCTAAATCTGATCCTGACATCAGCAGCCCTCTTGGCCACAAAGCATCCTCATAGCACTGGGTGGTGTCACTGGTGTGTAGTACAGTGACTTTTAGGTGTAGCACAGGAGGAGGAAATGCATCTCTAGGTAGTCTGGAGCTGATGGAGAAGATGTCATTGTATGGGGAAGTGGAAAGCAGCCCTGGTGTAGGAGGTCCCACTTGGAGTCACTTGCAGGGTTGGGAAGCACCAGTGTAGTCTAGAGAGGACCTCCAAGGGATTTATTGTCCCCTTCAAGAGGCACCTGGTGCCACAGCAGCAGCTCAGCAGCATATTCTTGGGCATCACTAACCACCTCAATGTTTCTTTCTCCCAGTTGTCACAGACGAAACCCTGAGCTTCATCCAGAAAAGCCGACGTCTGCTTGTTGTCCTGAGCCCCAACTACGTCTTGCAGGGGACACAGGCCCTGCTGGAGCTCAAGGCTGGCCTAGAGAATATGGCCTCCAAGGGCAACATCAAAGTCATTCTAGTGCAGTACAAAGCCATCAAGAAGAGCAAAGTGAAGGAGCTGAAGCAGGCCAAGGCGGCCTTGAATGTCATTAAATGGAAAGGCGAGAAATCCAAGTTCCCAAAGGGCAGGTTCTGGAAGCAGCTGCAGGTGGAAATGCCAGTGAAAAAAATTAGCAGGAGTTTAAGCCTTGATGGGTTGATGCATATCTCTGAAAAATGTTTGACACAATCAGAAAACAAACCAAAACACCACAAGTTAGGCCAGGGAGTGGGAAGGAACTCAGGGTTTTTTCCATGAGGGACCATGTCCTGAGCATTTCAGAGGATAGTTATGTTTTTCCTGCGGCTTTGATATTGCTCTGTCAGTAGAGAGACCAAAGATGCAAACACCTCCTCTCTGCAAATGTATGTCCGTGTTATCAACCACACAAGCCCTGGGCTTAAGGTCTAAATTTGCTATCCCGGTGGGATGCATCCAGCACCTTGTGACAGCATGGCCAGTACTCCTAGATCCAGTTCCTATGGGACCTTCATTAGCAACCAGGACAGAGCTTCTTTCCTCTCCTAAGTGACTTCACTCCTTTCTGGTCCTCAGTCCCTGTTGCAGAGGCTAAGGAACAGTTTGCAAGGTGGCTCCAGTGTAGAGCCTTTGCTGCATGTCCCGGGTCTGTAGTCCCAATCACTTGTGGGATCACAGACTTCTGCTGCGCTGTGGGGAGTGTAGACTCTTAAGGCTCCTCATCTTTTCTCCCCAAACTTCCTTTGAAGCAGATGCATCCAGGTAGTTTGGCAATGGGAAATGTCTGTTACAGAAGCATTAAAAAGCCCCCCACAACTCTACTGGGTGCTATTTGTATTGTAGCACATCTAGTAACAAGTGGTCAGTCTCTGGGACTGCAGTCTCACAAGTGCTCCAGATCCTTCAGAACTACTTGTAATCCAGGGAAATCTCTCATGAGTACAGGCCAGGGAGCACATCTGAGAGATGTTTCTTTGTAGAGTAAACTCAGGGACTTCATAAGCACTACAAGGAATCCCAATGTACTACTGAACCTGCCTGCTGTCTCTGCCACTGGCTGAGGGAAAGCATCATAAAAGGTGCTTCCAAGACCTCTGGGATGACACTGGATATAAGTCCAACTCACCAGGACACCCTACAAACTTATTTGAACTTACTGAAAACTACTGCTTCTGTCCATGTAGGTAAAACTATGAGGACAGGCTGAGAAAGCTGGGGATGTTCTCTCTGGAGAAGGCTCCTGGGAGACCTTATTGTGGCCTTTCAATACTTAAAGGGGGCTTATAAGAAAAACGGGGACAGACTTTTTAGTAGGACCTTTTGCAATGGGACAAGGGGTAATGGTTTTAAACTAAAAGAGGGTAGATTCAGACTATATTTAAGGAAGACATTTTTTACAATGAGGATGGTAGAACACTGGCACAAGTTGCCCAGAGAGGTGGTGGATGCCCCATTCCTGGAAACACTCAAGGCCAGGTTGGACAAGGCTGTGAGCAGCCTGATCCAGTTGAATATATCCCTGCTTATTGCAGGGGGTGGCCTTTGAAGGTTCTTCCCAACCCAAATTATTCTATGATTTTATGAAGACTCTGTCTTCTCTGCCTGGTTATGAACAACGTTGCCATTTCTAATTCAGGGCTTAGGTTTAAATGAGCTTTGACTTTACAAAGCAAGTCTCTCCCCATCTTGTTTCCAGCCCAGAGTTGCAGAACAGAGGATGTATCTCAGCTTCTGCAACGTTTGCACAAAATGGAAACACAAAAACCAGCTGTGTAGCTGTCCTTGCTTCAGCGGGAGAGGCCAGGGCAGGTGAACCCCCATCACACAGTTCATGCTGAGGAGGGGACTTTCCTTTCACTTGTAGGACAGACTAAAGCACAGTAGGGCCCTGGCATAGACTGGTGCTATGGTTCACAATGTGTTGAAATAAAACTACAAGCTCTGGGGGTGTCTCCACACTCCTGTAGCTCCCAGTGCAAGGACCTGCCCACTTAATTGTGGAGTTCAGTGTTACACACACCAAGTGCATGCTTATTTCTATTGATGATAGTTGCTCCTGAGTCACCTTTAACTCATGCATTCACTCTGTTGGTGTCCAGTGGGTGAAGCATAAGCACTCATAATGATACTATAAAAGCACTACAATTTGCAGTCTATGCACTATTCACTCAGCTGAGCTGGGAGCTTTGAGGGCATCCCAGTGAAAAGCCCAACCTTAAAGGTGTGGGACTGAATCCTGGTGTCAGGGAAACCTCTTGCCCTTAGCATTTTATGATTAATAATATTATTCCAGGGCTGCAGGGAGCTACAGCCCCCCATGCCCTTGGTCAGGTATTGTATGTTGTGTTTAGGAATGGTACCCCACAATTCAGTGCTCCCACTGAATCCATGTGCCACTCATTTTCCCCCCTCCCTCCCTCTGCAGAGGGCGGGAGAGGAGAATTGGAGGCACAAAAGGTAAAGATCCTGCCTTGAGATAAGAAAAATTTACTGGAAACAGCAATGAGATAAGAAAACAAACAGTAACAGCAACAATGCTGATGACAAGAAGGTACAAGAAATGAATGATTCACATGGAAAAAAGCCCCAACAATAGGCAATACCTGGCTGCTCCCTATGCTGCACTGCACTGGCCCAGGAGGGACCCTTTCTCCCCAAAAGAGACCCCCTGCCCCCTGCAAATGTGAGTTGGTGTAGAATAACTTCAGTGTCCTGGACACTGCAAAAACTAATCCTGTCCTGGCCGGAACCAGGGCACTGTACAAGTGTGGAACAAATAGGGATTCTTTCTTGCCATCCTCTTCATCCTCCCCACCCCATGTAAGCTTTGATTTAAGCAGGTAAAATTGCAGTCAGCTTCACTGGAGGCAGTGGAACTCCTCATCTGCTCAGAGGTGCTTAAAAGCTTTGTTGTGAGCTTTTCTATTGTGGTTGTCTGTGGAGGGACAGAGCTGCTTCCCACACTCCAGAAAACTTCATTTGTAGGAGATAGCACCCAAACCCATGCTCGGCTGTGTGAACCCATTGCAACTGTGTCATTTTGCCCAGCTTCACCTTTTTGTTTGTGTTTTAAGCATCTCTGTAATCAGCTGCCAGATCTGCAGGCAGAGGGAAGGCCTTGAGGCCAAAGCAGAGCTGTGTTAGATTCCCATATGATTTTTAAAAAATTGACTCCAAAATACTCATAAATTGAATTGACATCCCAGACCTCACTATATCACATCTCACTTTTGGCTGAGTTACCAAGAGAACTTCTACTGATGTTTTAGTAAATCTGATTATTTTTGGAAGTTAAATCCACCGCATGTATTTTGCTGATTTTATGAAAAGAGTTTTCCAAATAATCAATAGACCTGGACTTTCTCTGGCATACACTGCAGTGGCCTTTGGTGTCATTGCAACCCCAGAACAGGATTACTGAGAGACATCAGCAGAGCACCCAGAAGGTGAAAGCTGTGGTTTGGAAGGAGCCTGAGAGGTCAGAAGGAGCAGTGTGGAAGGAATAGTCCTGGAACAGGTTCCACTTGTCCAGGAGCTTTACCACTGGCTTTGCTGGGATCTGTCAGGCCAGGAGTAAATCCCAGTCCCAACTGTAAAGCAGATCTGCAAGCACCTCAGATACGCCTGTCATTTCATTCTATGCCACTTGTGGTTTCCATTGTGGGATTCTGTCACAGCATCTGTCTGAACCAGTTGATTCATTTGAGTTTCTGTGCTCTAACCTAGCATTTATCAATATGCAGCACATGCAAAGTTCCTCATTGTTATTTCATGGGGAAATAGCGTGGCACAAATTGGAAAAAATATCTTCCCTCCCCGTGCTGTTTGATGTTGTACAGCTGTTACAGAGTTTTCCCTTTTCTGTATGTTTTTGCCTTTGTGTGATTTGGTCTGTGAAGTGTCAGTATTATTTTATTTTGCTTTTCAATAAAACATTTTCACTTTTGCATTTCAGTCCTTGTGCATTTCTCATAAGTACCATCTTCCCATTATGTCTGCAAAATGCTGTTAAAGAAAGATGATTGCGTGTAGTCCAAGCATCAAGATCATTTGGGGATCCTCCTTGGAAGGGGATGTTTTCCTGGCTGTTTCATGCTGTGCCTGCAGAGGCACCTGAGCTCCCAGGGCCATCCAAGCAGAAACACAATGACACACAGCATCCAAATGTCTCATGCACACACAGAAAGTCTCTGATCTGAAGAGTCCTCACTTGGCAATCACAAGAGAGAAAGATGGGAAGGAAACATAATCCCTTTGCTTTAAAGATCAAATCAGAATCTTAGAAATCTGCCCAAACCACAGAAATCAAACTCGCTCTCAGACTACTTTGCCCATCACCTTCTAGGTTCAGTCAGCTTCATATTTTCTCATGCAAGTCACTTTCTTGTCCGTTTCCCGTGTTTACCTGCCTGCAGGTAAGTTGAGAGACAGCCCAGCACTTCCAGACCACTAGCAAAATGAGTACCTGTGACAATCCATGGATTTGGGGTCTATGGGTATGGGATCTGTGACCATAATCCTTGTAATCTCTGTTACATCTTTGGGGTGCATTGGGGAGACACAAGTAAACCAGTAAAAATATGCAGTGTCTTTTGCAAACATTTAATAAAGATGGAAAGTTTTTTAGTATAAAGCAGATAACCAAGAGTACTGCATCTCCAAGCCCCTGCAGTGTTATTGCTGCCTGTCCCATCCAGTGCTGTGTCACTGGGAGGGAAGATCCTGCCTGCACACTGTGAAGTGTCTGCTCAGGATTTTTTCTGAGCTGGGTAAACATTGCAAACTGAACATCCCAAGGTATCCTGGTCAGCCAAGTCTAAATGCATCCCATTCTCAGAAATCAAATATATCTTTCGAAATTTGAGCATTTTCCCTGCAAGTCTCAAAAAAATGTGTCTCAAAAAAAAAAAAAAAGTGTCTCAAAAAGTGTTGCAAATTCAAAATTGACAAAAGAAAACCAGCATTGTCACCTCAATCAAAACATTTCATTTCAGCAGCATCAGAGTCATTCATGTTAATTGAACCTGGGCTTTTTGAGCAGGCAGGTAGAATAGGTGACCTCCCAGGGGCTGCTTCTGCTTACATTTTGCTGTGGTTCTGTGATTCCAGTTTCAAAAAGAAAGACCTTTCAAACCAGCAAAAGAGCTTTTTCTTTCACAAACTGTTGAAGCCTGGCTGTTTTCAAAATAGATTTCAATCAGTTGTAGAAAAATTTGAATGAGGTCTGGACTCAGTAAATTGGAGATTGCTTCCAATTCTTTATGCCTTTGAAATAGGGTGGTAAAGATGTGTCATGACGGTAAGTGACAATTCTGACAGAACTGACTACCACTTTTGGTTTCAATGGATCCGTGTTTTCCTGTGTGTGTTGGGGGTAAAAATCCCCCCAAACCTTATATACAAGAAAAAAACCCTTTCAAAATTATTTGATTTTAATTCCAGTATTTTGTTAACCAAACAGTGCCCTACTTTCTCCATTAGGATATTAGTGTATGATCATTTTTCCTCTCTTGGTCTCCAAATGATGTAGTGGCAATGAATTTTACAGCTGGTCATACTTCTTTGAAAAGTATTTCTCTGTAAAATATTAAAATCAGGTGCATCCAGATGCAACACAGTGCACCTTCTGCTGTGAGATAAGAGACACTCAGGTGCTGGAAGAATAAGAGGCATTGCCATTGCAGGGAAGGAGCAGTATTTTTATTCACATAAAAGATCAGTGTTCCACTGTCAGGGAGAGAGCAGAGTCTCCAGCCTGAGGAATGAAGGCTTTAGCAGTGTGAAATGGAAGGGAAGCAGCAGGTAGCTCTTCTTCCCAGAACAGCTCTTTGAAAGACATTCCTAGAGGCAGATTTTTCTCTCTGAATGTGCAAGAGCTCTTACTCTAATGGTCCTTGTCCTGCTTGAACACCAACTTGTCCTTGGGTCCCCTCTCATCTCAGGCACCAGCACTTAGCAAGTGTATGGGGTTTTAAAAGTTTTTACTGTTTTATCACTCAGCTTTTGTTAATTTGCTGAGCACCACAGCCCTATAATTCCCATCCTTTCCACTGCTCACCCTTTAGCCACAACATACTCAATATGCTTTCTGCATCCCAAGCCACAGGTAGAAGTCCAAGGACATCCTTCAGGTTTGCTGCTTTTCAAAATTTGTAATAAAAGAGATGCTGCTCTTGCCTGGCACCATTCCAGCTAAGCTTCTTGCTGAGCTTTACAATTTGCAACTAATCCCAAGAAATGCTTTGAAGGACAGTATTTCCACCCCTCATGATGCCTAGGGGAACTGGTGGAGGGGTTTAAGGCTGACATTTTTGCTTTCTAAATTTGGAGGTTTCCACTTAAAGATGGGAGAGCATGACAGGGGGGAGGTGGGTCAGCCCCTGCAGTTCGAGCTGTGGCAGGATGACATGATTGCTTTAATCCCCTGATGCAAAGGGCTGCTCAAGCTGTGGGCAGGTGGTGCCCAAACAAGACCACCCTTTATGAAATGCCTGCACTTCCCTGGGCAGGACTGATGCTGTGCAGGGCAGAAGTCAGAGCACAGTCATGGTACATCCTGGCTTCTCATTTACCGCCTCAGCCTTCTCAAAAACCCCATTGCACAGCAAAAATGCTGCCAGCAGGAGTGTGGGCAAGTCGAAAGTCACAGGGCTTGTTCCAGGTTTCCCTCTGTGGGAAGAGGGATCTGTGCAGGTATGCCACCAAACAGCTTCCTTAGCTTTTCTCTCCCCACTCCCTTCTCCTTGTGCACCCCAATTCCTCTGCCCTTGTACTCTTAGATACCACTGAAGCCGTGTTCGACTTCATCCAGAGGAGCCGCAGGATGATCGTGGTCCTGAGTCCTGATTACTTGACGGAGAAGAGCATCAGCCTCCTGGAGTTCAAGCTGGGCATCATGTGCCAGAACGCCATAGCCACCAAGCTCATCGTGGTGGAGTACAGGCCGCTGCAGTGCACCCACCCCAGCATCCTCCAGCTGAAGGAATCTGTCTCCTTCGTCACCTGGAAGGGGGAGAAGTCCAAGCGCTCCGGCTCGCAGTTCTGGAAGGCGTTGCGGCTGGCGCTGCCCCTGCGCAGCCTGAGCGCCAGCACCGGCTGGAACGAGAGCTGCTCCTCCCAGTCCGACATCAGCCTGGACCCCGTCCAGAGGAGAAGGAGCCGCTTGAAAGGACAGCCCGACCCACGGGGTGCCACACCTGTGACTCTCAGCCACGGAGGGACGGCCTCGGCCTCCGAGTCAAAGGCCAAACACCGAGCCAAGCACTTCCTGACGTGCCGGTGTTGTGGGACCTACTGCAATGGCAGCAGCAGACTCAAGCACAAGCACCAGGCTGTGGCTGAGCCCAGGTGGGACAGTCGTCTCTGCAACCCGGGCTCGGGCAGGCCCCCGGCGCAGGGGCTGCAGGGCAGGGGTCGAGCCGAGCCCCCGCCAGCACAGGCCCCTGCTCTCGCCCTCTGCCATTACAGTGACCTGTCAAACAACAATGACTTCTACGTGCTCTAACCCACAGGCTGAAGCACTGCTGGTGCTGGGCCAGTGAAAGAAACTCACTGCAGCCTCAGACAGGATATTTTTACCATGTCACAGGCTGGCATGATGCCATTAAGTGTCGGTCCCATGCCTGCATGGAGGACTGCAGCAATATCACTGCTGGTGACCTGAGCCAGGGACCTGCAGCCATGCACAGAGCAGCGGTTGGGGGCTTCCTGCCCGGGTGCTTCTCCTGAATTTAAATTGCAAAGTGGAGCTGAAAATGTGTTTCTCTGGCGTTGCTTTTCCCACACCGTGGCTGTGCTTGCGGCAGGGCTGCTGCTGGGGTCGGGTGCAGGAGGGCAGGTTCCCAGCTGGGGCCCGGGAGGGAGGGAGTGGGGAGAAGCCATCCTGCTGGCAGTAACCTCTGAAGAAAGAGGAGCAAGCCTGCATTTTGCAAAGGCTAAAACTTTGCTAATGAGGGTAACATGAACCCCTGCCACTGCAGTTATCCAGTGCGGTATAAAAGAACTTGCTCAACAGTTTTAAGGCAAGCCCTTTCTCTCTAAATAAAATTGATTTCTTTAACCTGCTGTTGTAAGAAGTTCCATGGGAACTGGTAAATGTTGAAGCATTGTTCACCAGGTGGTGCTGGGGGATATGGTTTGCCCAAGATGGCTGAGGTCTCCTCCTGTTCCCAGAGCTTGCAGTGGGCTCCTGGACTTGGTCCCTATCCTGGCTTCATCACATGATGAATTTGTTCTGTCAGTTGAGTGGCCTTTGATGCAGCAAGAAAGAAAACCATTACAAATCCAAGGAAATATGATTTTAAAAATTCTCTGAGTAGTCAATGAGCTCAGGGATAGGAGCAAGACCTCAAACGCTCACAGAAAACCTCCGGCGCTGAAGCTGAGGGGTCAAAACTCAACCACACTTCATTAAATAACCAAAAGAGCCTTCGAACAGTCTCCCTGGGGCTGCTGTTTCATCAGTCTGTCAGCAGTGTTCCCCACTCTTCTCCTGCAATGAAAACTTCATTTGTCTCATTCCACATTGTGTAAGGACTTCTCTCCCCACTGAGGAAGGGTGCTAATCCTGGGAGTCGGCTGCTCGCCTTCAGCCGATGCTCTGGCATGACAGACCTGGTAATACACTGCATTTGTTTTCTTTCTCAGAAACCAAAAAAGGTCTCCTTCACCACTCTGGTCAGTCTAGTAATTGCCTATCAGGTTGACAAGTAATTATTTTTCTTCTGCTGTGAAAATATGATCTGACCCCTTGGGGTACAGGGTCTGGTGGCCCCCCAAACCCTTATTTGATGTCCTCAGGTGAACTTGCTGGAGCTGTGAGGAAGGAGGGGCCATGTCTCACCCATTTTAATAGTGCTGAAGTCCCGTTATAATTCACATATCACTTTCCTTCCCTCAGCAGATCCCCTTCCTCAGTATTTCCCTGACATTTTTGATCCTTTCCTTCTGAGATCAAGCAGAGCTGACAGTTTTCCTGTTACAAGTCTCTGTGAGCTGAATCCTAACAGCCTGCTGCAACAGACTGAGAAATAGAAACCAAAAAACCTGATACTGAGTCAATCTAAATAAAACAAGGGCAATAAACCCCTACCAGCTCATAGGAGTTACAAATTCAGACTCTAGAGAAGTTTCCAGGTGTGGATTTCTCTCTAATTTTCATCAGACACATTGTAAATTGCTCAGAAAATCTTTGTCCGTACGTGGCTATTCTCAGTGACAGAGGAGAAGCAGGAATGAGATATTTGGAAAGCAATCTGATACATTGCAGGATGCTTTGTGAGACATAATTAAAATACCATGAAATGGTTAAATAATTCCAGTTGCTTACAATTAAATGTGGGATGGTATTGTCAGTGAGTCTGGTAGTGCTGAAAAGTGCAGCTACAAAATATAAACAATTTGTAATCAATCAGCCTCCAGAGTCAACATATTTGTTATTTGTTGGCATTTAAACAGCTTTTATTTACAGACTTTGCCCTTATTTGAGTGTGGTATTGTCTCGTTCGACTACAACAATGCAAAGATAGAGGAAACAACAGCTGGAGCTCCTCACAAATGCACAAAATGGCCAAATGCAGCCTTTTGGGGCAATCTGTCATCTCTTCATGAAAGAACAAATGCACACTAGCAATGACCATTGCTTTTCCTGATGCTTCAACAGAGTCAGTGCAATTTTACCACTCCTTTTCTGACCTATCAAATAGACCCAGGGTCTTGTTTGCTCTCATAACAAATACTGAGACATGGTGGATTCCAGTGTGTGCAGAGAATCTGTCCCCCAAGGCCAAGGTCCCAGAGGCTGAAGACACATCACATTGGACGGGTGTCTGAGCAAGGACATGGGGAACAAACCCTAGAACCAATTTCCATTGTGTTTGTCTCTCATGCTAAGGAAGTTGTTCGAAATACCCTAAGTCCCAGCTTGATGTCCTGCTTTAGGACCAGAACAAACTCTTTGCAGAGTTGAGTTCTGCTCTCTGAAAATCTGATAAAATCTGTTCATGTCCCATCTGACACTGACTGGTGCAGATGGACTGTAGTCACTGCTCTCTTCTCTGGTACACATGCATTTGCCAGTTGAATACAAAAATGTAATAATTTCCAAAGTTAACAGGCAGCACAGTATTACAACCTCCTTTGCCCCACATAGTTATTTCAAAAGAACAGTTCAGCAGAAGCAGAGTTAATATATAGGTAGAATTTCTACTATATCCTAATATAAAAACATTTGTACGATGTTGAATATCCTACCTATGGCATGCAATGGTAGAAGGCTACCAGGTCGTGATGTGCAGAGCCATTTGTACAGTATTTCCCCTTTTACCTAGAGGTTTTTAAACTGTGGAAGTCTGGTGCTGTCATGAAGGCACTGAACACGGGTAACTACACAGTTATGGGACACAGACAAGTCACTTGGTCCATCTCAACATCAATCTGTCTTCACTTTAAGGGACTGCAAAGGTCTGGTACTTAGGACGTCTCTCCCTAGCAGGTGCCACTGGGCATGCCAATAATGGGCTGCTCCTGACATCTGAAATGTTGGATGAATCACTAACCTGCAAGAACTAAAAGAAACTCTCTTTCTAACATCAAACAGATTTTTGTTCTCATCTGTTACACTAGATGCTGATCTCAGAGCATCTGATCTAAGTGTATTTATAGCAGACATTTTCCCAAACAATGACAAGATTGTGAAGGAACTAACAGATGCCAGAAATAGGGAAAAAAAATGCTTCAAACCTTTAATCTTTGCTCCACATTTGTATTTTTTTCTTCCATGGTTGATTTACCACCAATATCTAAGAAGGGCAGCACCACCTCTAGGACCATATTTGCCCTGTGTGACATACCCAGCCTGGGAGTATAGCTCAGAGGCATGTCAAGCAGGGGAGGGCAGACATATGAGGGTGCATAGGGGGATGTAGGTGCTCCCTGATCATCACCCAGGCATTTGGCCTCACCTGGCATCCAGAAAAATGTGATGCTGTTCTGAAATTTCACAAGTCAAAACACTATGGACCAAGCAGGGAGAAACATGAATGACCCTGCAGCTGCCTGCCCAAATCCATGTGAAAGAGGTGCTGGGGTCTGACTGTTGCTCACATGGGTGTTTATGCTGGATACCATCACTGGTCGTGCTGGGGAAAGGCTGTGGCTCTAAAATGACATCATAAATGCACCACGCAGGCTCCTTTTGGAAAGATGTTAATGACACATAGAGATGCTGCAGGAGGCTTTACAAAAGAATATGACTTGAATTCTTCATAGCACCAGACACAGTAATGGCCAGACATCAGGGGACACAACATTTACACTGATATGCCTGTAATCAGGCTAATGATTTGTACTTCACTAAAATGTGTCTGCCACAAAGTCATTTGACTTGAAAACATCAAAAAGTTTTCCAACTCATCAGTATTTGTTCAAGTGAATAATCAGTCTCAGGCTTAATATCCTGCCTGATTGTTGTGTAACCTGGATTTTGCTTCCAGATGGGGTGATGGTTCTACTCCTCTGCTGCAACAAAGAGACTTTTTGGGTATTTTTCTGTCTGTGGGACTATTTGCACGCTATTGCCAAGTCATCTGACAATCCATTGCCCGTGAAAGGACTGTTTTCCAAAAGGTTTTCTTCCTTTTCTTTGCTATTAATAATTTTCAGACCATAGGTGGCAGAGTGTCTCTCCTGTTGCGCGGGCTGCACAAGGAAGTGAAGTCCCTGACCTGCAGTTATTTGTTGCTTCCCACTGCCCCTCTTCTTCATCCCACTGCATCTCAGTGGGAAACTGGACTTGATTGCTTGTCGCCTCCAACACCTTTCCCAAGGAGGTGCTGTGGCTGAGGTGTCTCCCGGCATTCCACTGGCATGATCTGAGATGAATTTTTTGTTGCAGTGCACTGTGCCTGCTTGGGGCCAGTTCATCAGGCAAGGCAGATCACGTTGCATGCTTGGTGAAGCGGGAAATAGCGATGACAGGCAATCCTTGTTCCATCTGCCGTGGTTATTAGCAAATGATGTTTTATTTATCTCCAGATCAGCCATGAAGATGCTGAGACACTGACTCCCATCAGAAACTTGTTCAATAACGAGTTCTTACCTTCTGAGAGCTATAGGTTAATGGATGAAGAACCAAAACCCTGCTATTAATGTGTGCAGGGTGATGCTTACAAAACATTACCACATCTATGTACCCACAGCTACCAGCCACGCTGGAAGTACTATTGATGGGAAAAGGTCATTTGGGAGTATCTGCTCCCATCGAGCCATTTTCACTGGCTACTATTGATTACAGTGACACCTTGAAATTCCACATGTGGGCAGTTACATATTGACCACTCTGGGAATGAGCCTGCAGTGAGCTGTACAGATTCACAAAGAACTTGAGTTTCCCATTCACAGCAAATCCCATTTCTTTGTTTTTGGTTTTCTTTATCTCCTCTCCTGTCCTCAAGCAGAACAAAATCATCACAAGACAACATCAAAATTTTCCCTGAAAATGGAAAACGTGTGATTCCCATTTAAAATTATATTTTATTTAGCATAAACATGTTTTGAAAAGTTTTTAAACAAAGCTCAAAATGTGCTATACTGAGAGTGTCAAAATCAGTCTGGTATTTCACTTCTGTTTTGCTTACAGCATGCTTTGTTAAGACTAGTGCCTTTTAAAACATTTCAGCTTAAATGAAAACAGTATTTTCCTTTGGAAAGCAGCTTTCACTACAAACACATCAGATCTGCATTGGTTATCAAAATTGCCCTTTTCTGCATATTGGCCCAGCACTCTCAGTTTTCAGTATTTCCAGTTTCCCAGTCTGCTAAGATTTTTTAAAGATTTAGGTCAGTGATGCCATGAGCTCCCTAACCAGCCCTCTAGCAACTGAAAAGCCTCAAACTGTATTCTTACAGCTTGCTGGAAAAAAATCAACATGTTTGCATATCAGATTGTATCAGTTCCTGAAATCACACTCATGTTTGTGTATCAGGTCCAAGAACTTGGCTGTGGATAATACCTTACTAGCTCTCTCCTCTGTACACTGCCAACACAAACGGGGATGTCTCTGCACACAGCAATCCATGCCTTCTGCTTTACTCTCACTCTTTCCATGTACACTGTCACCAGTGAAAGAAAATTCTGCTCCATTCATGCTTACATTTTAATTGCATGCTCCTCTCTGGAGGCAAGTAAGAGTAACATCTATAATTTTGTTTCACATCTCTGCCTCGAAAGCATCTGCTCCATTTGGGGATGCAGGAGAGAGCAGCAGCTGCTGCATCCCATTCAGTATCAGCCTCCCTGGCACATGTTCATTTACCTGCATTTAACATCAAACAGCATTTCAAACTCACTCACTATCCCTTTCAGATCTGCGTACATGAGAAAAACCCACTCCAAACCAGCCAACAAATATCTGGCATTTTGCCCTGATATCCACATCTGTTTTGGCTGGTTTCATCCACTCCAGCAGCACAATACTGTCAGAATCCTATCTGGCCCAAACAATAGTTTGGCCCATTTGGCACCAAGCTGGACCTGAATGAAGAAAAGTGAGGGTATCTGGGCTATGGCAACACACAGCTACCACCCAGCTCCTCAAATAACCATCAGACCCCTTACTGGGCTGCTCTGTTAATGCTGAGTCCAGTTTTCCGCTGGCTTGGCTTTGTGCTCTTTTTTCCCTTGATGACTTCAAGGATACAGTTTAATAAATTCCCATAGTGTCAGCAGGATCTGTTCATATCACTAATTTTAAGCACTTATTATTGCTTTTCTGGGGGTTTAGGTAAGAAAATCTAAGTAACTACGCTAAGTTACCCTTTTCCCTGGGGACACCTTGCACTTCTGTTTCTTTTTGTTTGTTATCAGTGAGCCAGACCTCTCCCACATGCTGCCTCTCACTCCTGCCAAGCTCCTACACACAGATATAATTGGGAAGATGCCCAGAGCTCACTTCAAACTTAACGCTTTGCTCAGTCCAGCTCAACTGCTTGCAATTCCTCTTACATGAATTTTATGCCAAGGGGGGACCCAAGGTCACCACTTTGTAAACTAGATCAAGATGATTTAGCTTCCTATCCTCATTTCTAATTTAACTACCCCTCTGTCTTGCCTGTCTTACTCTAAAGCTTCCTGATAACCATTGCCATGCACACAAGCAGCATCCAAATATTTCCAGCTGCTCTGCACACCATCCTGACTATGAGAGGGAGAGAGACTTAGCAGGTGGCTGGGACTCACCATCTGGCTGTACTCCATCCCAACCTGCTTGCTTGCTTTCTCTCACTTATTCCTCTCTGAAGTACAGCAGTTTAACTCCTGCCCTTACACCCTTCTGCTCCATCAGTATCCAGATAATTCAGCTCCAGCATATTCTTCCTCTCCATCCTCCATGGGTAAGGAAGTGTGTGTCAGGTGCTGCGCAGATATCAGAGGACCCTTTCTATAAAGGGGCTCTGCTTTTATTTTATGCAATCCCAGCTGTCTGACAGCAACTTCCTCAAGGTACCTTAACTTTGTTCAGTTTGACCCTGCTTCCAGTGCAGAGGTCAACACAACAGATGCTTTGGAGCACTGACTTCATCAGCAAGCCTGGTCCAAGCCTGTGTGCAGATGTCTGTCTGCCAGTTACCAGCAAAATGCTGGAGCATCCAGAGCAGAGCAGCCTGCAGGGTGTCACCTCCTGTCACGGGCTGTTTCAGCTGGATGAGTGGCTTATATTTAGTCCGTAGTAGGTGATCTTATGAAAGGATATGGGACAAGGAAAGATGTGGCAGAGAAAGTAGATCACATCATTCCAATTAAAAAAATGTATTCATCCTGGCATTTTCAGTTGTACTTTCATACTTTTATTTATGATAGGATTATTTTCTTCTTTCTTTCTTTCTTTCTTCTTTTCTTTTTTTCTTTTTTTTGGAAATACAGTACTTGGCAGACAAATAGCAGCTCTTCATTATACTACTACAAAGTGAAACTGTCACCACTCATTTCACAGACTAAAGGCAACCTTTATTATTCTCTGTTTAGCCAATGCTTTTATAGAAACACTGGAATAAGGAGAGAATTGCCCAAAAGCAAGATCTAGGGCTATTGTTGAGAATTCCTGGCTGCCTGGCTGACACCTTTGCAGCATTCCCCACTGTCACCTTTATCACTGAATTGGACTTACTACTTCATTATTTGATTTTTGTTGCTTTCCTCTCAGGTTGGCATTTGGCCTTTCTTTCAAAATACCATGTGCTGCAACCTCCCTCCTGTTATAACTAGGGAAAGTTTGAAGCTCTTACCTCTCATTCCTGTCTGCACAAGCAGAGCAGACTAGATTAATATTAGATTAGTTACATTAATATTTTCCTTCATTTTTTGAAAGATAGAAAGCACCAAATAATTAAGTAACATTGCTGGCAGGTGGCAGGGAATATCTTTGTAACAAGTACCACCTGCAACAACTCCTTTACTGCCTCAAGCAACTCCCTTCAGGTCACCCCATTAAATAATCAGTCAACATTTATTACTCCCATCAGCTGTGTCTGATGAATACAGCCAGGCAAGCAAACCCTCACAGAAATTACTGATAAGTGGGGCTGGGTTGAGATATATTACCAGAAGGTCATCAGAGATCACTTTTCCTGTGGCTCACTATGGTAAAGTATGACTTATTATCTCCCTTGAGAAAAGGTTCTGAAAGGGGGATATCTGAGTGCTTCCAAATACCTCAGTCTAGGTAATTGCCCCTGGTTACATGCAGACTTCATAGCAGAGAGAGAAATTTGTGCATCCATTAAGCTCAGTTTGTTCAGTTGAAATATGACTTCTGTGTTGTCTCTGTGGAAAAACTGAAGGAAAATGTGCTGGTGCTTCCCTGCCAGTTTCAGAACAAGCTCCTTTGAGTTTTGGGGATCCAGATTCCCAGGAGCTGCAGAGCAGACTAGACAGGATTGCTCACTCACATATCCTCATGTCCTATTGCATGCCAAGTGTATATTTTAACTAGGGAGCTGAATAGTCTTCAGTGTTCTTGCTCCCTCTCCATGTTTTCGTGAAGTTAGCCCTATTTATGAAGTTCCCCTACACTAGCAGTTGCAGTGCACAGGCTATGCTGGACAATCCCAGTCTGGATAAATACAGACCTTTTTTTTTTTCTTTTCACCCCCTCCTCCCAGTTTTTTCTACTTCTTCTCTCCTGAACTGTTTGGTTTTGAAGAGACACACAGAATCTTGCTAAAGCTTGTCACTGTGTTCATGACTTGCTCTGCACAGAAGTAATCAGAAAAACAGTAATTCTAAATACATGGAATCTGTACCAGTGTGTACCTTCCCCGCTGTGCCATCAGCCATGGCCAGTCGGGGCTGTTTGACACATTGCCAGTGTATCGCACTTTCCTGAAGTGCTTCTGGGGTGGGTGGAAAATGTGAGTAGGTTATTTTGTCATGTTCTGCATTTTCAGGGATGTTTGGGCTCCTAGTGTATGGATTCATCTATGAGACTGAAATGTTCCTCTTTTCCCTCTCCCCTCCCCCCCGTAGCTGAAGTCTTCTAGCAGCTGTGCTTCCCTGTTAACCCTTGCTATGTTTGCTCTCATCTATAGAGATTCGTGGTGTTTTCTACAGATGGAGTCCAACAGGGCCCTTCAGGTGCAGAACAAAAGGCAGGTTATGCCCACAGGGGTTACAACCTGCAATTCCCTCTGCATAAACACATCAGAAAGGTCAGGAATTGCCTGTGAGGGGGCCTTTCAGACAGGCTGGCAGCTCTGGGCTTGCCTGGAGATCATCCTGCTCAGGGCACTTCTGCTGGCATCCACCTCTCGTGGGCACGGGGCTCATTGATATTTGTGCTACAGCACAGCATGCCTTGCCTCTCTGATGAGGCAGCTCTCTGGAGACGTCTTGCTTGCTCTGGACACTGCTGGGTGGAGGCGGCGGCTCCGGCCGCGTTATCGTGCGCATCAGGAGCGCTGTGATATTTGCTCTGTGCTCCCGATGGGAGCTCTGCTAGCTTCCCCCACCTCCTTCACACACAGATACACACACTTCAAGCTGTCCAGTGTATTTCAAGAGAGCAGAAAGTATTTGCTAAAAATATTTATGCAGAAGTTATTTATGGCCTGGCCCACATCAACCCCGTGGCAGCCGTTACACAACGCGGCACAAAGGAGCCCTTATCTGGAGGAGCACACAGCCAGTTTTGCAGTCTACAAGTCACCAGGAAGCAATTCCAGTGGCTTTTCAATCAAATCAGGAACTTGAGGCCAGGATGTTCAATTTAGATGTCAAGTCTCGTCAAGCAGGCTCTGCCAAGCTGCTTTCTCATGCCTCCCAATTTGAAGGGGAGTCTGCTGGAAGGGATTAGAAAATGCTGCAGCATTCCAAGGAATGGCAGCTTTTCCTCAAAAACCTGGAGGTAGGCAAAGCAGGTCTCTTTAGCTGGAATTTGGTTCGAGATTAGAATTATTTTTTCTTTCTGCTTGCTGTGGAAAACATCTCAATAGCCTATAGAAGGGGAAGGAGACTTGCCCCTTGGCTGACACTGGGCACATACCCACAAGGCAGGGCACAGAAACTGGATCTAGTTCACAAATGCACTCTACTGCTAGAGCAAGTATTTAGCCAAGGTGGCTTTTGGTTAAAACCTAATAAAGGTGTGAGGTGTTTATAAAGCCCTTAATTTTTTTAAAAAATGCTCAAAATTCAGTGCAAGGTAGTTCCAGCCTTTTGTCTTGGACAATCTCCACTTTCATATAGGTTTTTTTGACTACATTTATGATCTGCAATGGCCTCATGGGTGCTGATCTTTAAAGGTCTGTACTAAAACTCCCAGCCTCATCTGTTAAGGTGGGGATGTGATGCATGAGCTTGTGTAGGTAAGAAGGCAGAAGATGCTTTTGATGCAATGAAACAGGTGGGATGCAAATGTACCAGAGGAATGACAGGAATACCAGCACTTCCCTGCCTTGCTCCTAAGTACCAGTGCCATGAGCTGGAAGTGATTACAGCCTGATTCCTCAGTTAACTTATGAGGGGAAAAATAAATGAAAGTCAGGATCTCAAATTAGGATCACACACATTGGTTCCCTCTTCTCCATCTGGTCACTAACCTTCTCAAGGACTTCAGGTTGGTTTTACACACTTGTTTCCATCAAACCCCCGGTGGCAGGTCCTTACGGTTTCATTGTCCCTTCAGTACTAATGATGGGATGCTCTGTAACCACTCACATGTCCTGGATCTTGGAAAGGCTAATACCCAGAGCCTCTCTTTGCCCTCTTCTTAAGGTAAGTATTTTGCTTGCCCTTTTCCATTCCTTTGAGACCTCTGATGCAGTCTTTCCTTCCTCAAATGCAATCACTAACGGTTCAGAGGTTTAATTAAGCTAATTCTTTCTATAAGCACTCCAGGGGGAATTTCAGCAGCCCTTGCCAGCTTGAATACATGGAGTTTTTTAAAGTCTGGATATTTCTTGAAATCATTCTCTCACTATGTTCCTTCAGAGTAACCTATTTCATCATACAATTTGCTCTGCTGGAATTTACTTGTTTGTGAAAAATAGAACAGGATTAATTTTAAGTCCTTCTGTTTTAACATGTTTTTTTCATGTGTTTGCTCTTTTCCCCCACAAAGCAGTAAGTCAGTAGCATCTTTTGTCACAGCCTATTCCTCTTTCCCTGCACCTCCAACTCCCTCCTTTAGGATGATCAGGGCAAAGTGTTGCCTTTTCAGGACTCTCATAAAAAAAAGGGACACAAAGAAGCCTTCAGAGCTGGAGAACCAGGTGGGATGTACATGCTGATAACCCCTGTCTACTGTTGGGAAAAGCTTCATGGGACTGCAAGACTTTATCAGCAGTATTGGGTACAGTTATTGGGTACAGGATGACTCTGAAGACAGTCTGTGCCCTCTTACAAATTTTATTGTTGTTTTATCTGCCTTGAGTAGATTTCAGCAGTCTGACTAAACTTGTCTCTGTGTGTTATCTGGGTTCCCCAGGCTGAGGGGAATGGCATCCTTGGAGCTCCCCCCAAGGAACCTCATTGCTGCCTCAGCTGTGTCCAAGTCTTCCCTGTGGCTCTGCAGTGCTGGAACTGCCCAGCAATACCCAGGTTTTTTGCCACAAAGGACACATCTCTGCATGAAACGGGCACAAAATTGGCTCACTTAGGTACAAATATGGGAACTCAGAGGAGAAATACTTCTGATTAATCCATTCTATTGCTTCCTGGCATTCCTGAGCTGCAGGATGGCTGTTGGTTGTCACTGTTCAGAAAGGAACTACACTTTTTTTTTTCCTGATACTTTTTCTACCTCTTGGAGTTGTCAAGAAGAGCTGAGAACTACGATAGATGAAAATCAAGTGATTTCATTCTAGTTTTACAGATCTAAATCAGTGATGACCTACTAAGATCAGTAGCAAACCAACATGCAATAACAAACTGTGCCAGAGACTATCAAATATCTGCTGCTGTGGTTTTCCTTCCTCTGAAGCACATGGTTATTATCAGAAGCAAGATCTTGAACACTTGGTTATGGAGTAGCCACACCTATGTCTCTAAGGAGTCAAAACCCAGAAAGTAGTTTTTAAAAGCCTCAAAATCATTGTTTTAGCCTATCAGCATTTTCCAGCTGACGTGACTTTGGAAGGACTGTCTGCATCAGTGTTTAGTCCTCTGGGATGGTAAAGCCAAGCATGGATAGACATCTGCGTGTGCTGTAGATGACCGTGAATGCAGGTAAACAGTCCGTCGGCATGAGAGCAGCCCACGTCTTTCGGATGCCTTTTGGGTGTACTGGCTTCAAACCTGGTTTCAAAACGAACCTGTAAGAGTAGGGTACCTCGCCTCTCTGCAGGCCATCTGCTGGCTGCCGGGGGAAGGAGCGCTCAGACAGGCACTCGTGCAACAGCCCATCTTTTGGGATTGGTTATTCTTGGAGTAATAAAGTTAAAAATCAGGTAAGACCACTCTTAGTCATCTACTGGCATGAAGCAAGCCACCGAATCCATGTCAGAGCCCAGCATAGATATGGGTCAGCAGAGTTTGGGCAGCTGTAGCCTAGAAAAGCCCAACAGAAAACCATTTATGAAAGTGATTTTGGGGTAGAAAAACCACAGATGCTAATGTGAATCTCTGGGTATCCAGTATGGATGCAGACCTGACAGACAGACAGTGGTTTCAAACAGGATTACAGACTTTGTGTGAGTCTCCCCCAGTTTCTTCCAAGTCCTGCAATATGTCCAAGTCATTAAACAACACAAGCTTAATATTTTTCCTCCACCAACAGTATCCCAGCTGATGACACAGCTTTGCAAAAAATCCTGTTTAGGAGTGAATTCTTAGGCACAACTGCAGGTATTGTAATAGTCAGCTAGAAATCAGTGACTGAGCAAGTCATCTAATGCAGCCTCTCCTCTTTCATTCACAAATTAGCTGGGATAGACTTTGTCCTTTTTTATATTCTTGTTTTGTTTTGTGTGTTGGGTTTTTTTCCTCACTCTAGTCAGTGGTGTGAGAGAATGGCTTCCAGCCTGCCTGAAATACTCCTGTTAATCAACCTTTGCATAAAAGCTCAAGGCTATTTCTAGGCTTAAGTTTTCTGTTAAAATTCATTTATGGTCCCCAGGCTTTTTTTTGTTGAGTGAGCATTAGAACAGAAAATGTCTCTGTCTGAGTATTTGAGAAAACACTAATATCAAAGCATCTGGGCTGAATTTGAGTTTCTGTAAAATAGTTTATATATAAATACACAGGAAAAGTATTTTTCAATCACATGATCATAATCCTATTTGTGGTCACAAAAACTGGCTGAATGAGAATTTCCAAATGGAAGTTTGATTTCTTTTAATTTCTGTGATACTAAGGAACTTAACTGCATTTTCTTTCTTGGATTTCTTGGGTTGTAGCAAAAGTCTCTGTATTTAGCAAAGATAGACTAGCATCTTCAAAATTGAAAATAAAAGAATTTATTCTTAAGTTTAAAGGAAAAGTTTTCTCTCCAGTGTTTTCCAAGAGTTTGCTTTCCATAGAGCACATCAATTGCAAAGATCTAGATATCTATTCTAATCCCTCTCTTCCCCTGCTATTCTTTAAACAAAGATCAGTGTTGTTATTTTTCCAAAAAAGAGCTCTTTTAATAGTCACACAGATCATATCTTACAAGGTCTATGGCCCCATAGATCACAAAATATGAGCTCATGTTCTGATGAATTGTCAATTGTTTGCAAAGAGTTTGTAGGCAACATGGCTTTGGAAAGGAATTTGGAGCAACTATTTTTGCTTCCATTATTCATCCATTCCTTTTCCCCCCAAATAGTCTCTTTTCAGTTCCAAGGCATGTGCAGACTAGAAATAGCATCAGCCCTGGGGGGATTTTCCTTTATCAATCCCTTGGACATTCATTTCCCAATTTAGGGTGTCTGTTCTCAACTTTCCAGAATAGCATCTCCTTCCCTTGCTCCATCCCACACGGACAGCAGGGACAGGCTGCCTCGGGACAGAGAGATTCTCAACTGGGCAAAGCAAAGTCAGAACAACCCCACTGCTTGTCTCCCAGCCAGCAGATGCAGCCAGACGTGAATTTTATTGATGGGAATAGATGGTACAAAATTTCCTGGTTTATCCTTAATAGTCACTAGGGGGCAAAGCAGGTCTCCATAAAGCAAACCTGCAACCCACAAGGGAGGCTCCCTGGCACTTGCCTTTGTCTCAGGCTCTGGTGTGGTTCTGTCTGCAGGGACAGAACTGGGCAGTCCCAGCCTGACTGCTGTCTTACCTGGTTTGGGACATACTCAAGTTTGCCCAGAGACTGCAATTCTCATTATTTTCTGGTTTTGGACACAGTGTTGCCATCTATGATATTGTTTTGCTTATATAAAAGCATCTTTCGAGGTCAAGGTCCTTGTGGTGTAGCATCCATCCAGCCATGCATGTTTCTTCTGGGAGATGCCAAGGGTAAAATGCATTGAGCTGTTTTCCCTAGAATGTCCCCCCAGCTATCTGTGGCTTAGATAATTCAGGATGCAGAGCTTAGACCTTTGTAGATAATATGTCGTTTTCTTCTTTAATTTCTGATTACTTTTTGCATCCCAGTAGCCCTTAGGTATTTACAGAGCTCTTGCACTGAAGTCCTGAAGTTTACGTGGCATTGTGTGAAAAAAACACCTCCTTTGGTCTCTCTTGAACGTGCTGCCTGATTGCTTCACACCACGTCCCCCCATGTTGATATCAGAAGCAGCAAGCTGCAGCCACCTTTTCATTCTCAGCCAGTCCATTGTGAGTTGTAGCTGTGCCATGCTCTCACCTATCTTTTTTCTCTTCTGGGGTGAAAATTCCTACTGTATGCAGTGGTTTGGACATTGATTAAGTCATTCATCCTGCATGGCAGATCAGGAATCATCCCTGGAAATCAGTGTAAGGCTAACCAGGGAAAATTTGACTGAGAGAGCATAGAAAGACGCTGGGAGAGCAAAACCTAGAGATGACAACTCCAGGGCAACAGAACAGTTTTCTTGGCATGGCTGTAGCCTCAACATATGAAAACCCACCTAAGCCAGAACAACAAGAGATGCCAATGAAGCCTTAAGCATCTCATGTGTAGGAGTAAAATCTGTTGACATTATTCCAAAAGTAAGCTGTTTCCAGGTTGGTGTGCACTAAAAGGCCTTTGGAGAGTGTTTATGCAACAAGAAGCCCTGACTCTTTAAACATGAGACTTGTGCTGCTGAACTTTATGATTCTCAGCATCTTGGTGAATATGAATGCTTCTGAATTAAAAGCTGATACATTTTGGTGTTTCAAAAATAAATGTTGGGCTTCAAGACCTGCTGCCTGGAACATACTTCAATCTAAAGTGGTCCAAAGTTGAGTGAAACACTTAAAAACACCTTCCACTGTTCTCACAGACTCGAATCCCCATTTTTCAACTGATTTAGCTGGAAGTTTTAGAGCACCAAAATTGAAATCCTTGTCTGCAGTCAGTCTCCTTCACACTATGCTCTGCCACTTACTGAGCCTTGCTCATGTGGAGAGTGGAGGTTGCTGTGGGTCAGCCTACATGGCAGGGACAGCTGGGCTGATGGCACCTGGTGCCACAAAGGTGGATTGAGCCCCATGTGGAAAAAGCCAGCCCTGAACTGACCAGATTCCATATCAGCAGCAGGATTTCCCTTTCCAGAGGGGCAGCCTGTGTTTTGCTGTGCAGGAAAGGCTTTCCAGTTCATAGATGTGATGGCAAGCTCATAAACAGCACCTTGAGCGAGTCAGTCTTGCCAATCCTGAGCCGAAATCAACAAAGCCCATGCTCAGACCTGGCTGTTGGGAAATGATAATTGCTTTTTGAGATGTGGACGTGTCCTACACTGAGCTGTTTAGCTGAGATCTTCCATTACCCTGAAACGAGCAGAGAGGATGCAATGATCAGGGAGATCCATGACAATCCAAAGGAGGTTGGAAAGGCCAGGACTTTCCAGTCAATGGGATGCCAGATTTGCACCAGTGGACACCCAGCTTGGATTGGTGCTCTCAGCAGAGACTGGTGAACCAGTGGTGAGCAGCACGTGTGATGCAGAATGGGACCAGAACGTGCAGAAGCTCCTGAGCCACTGGCTGAAGCTACTGTGTTTTTGGGAAAGACCAATTCTCCCAGCTCACACTGAGAGTCCCATGAAAGTCAGTGGGAGGATGTCTTTTATTTTGGTGTATCGACGTTTGACGTTACTGCAGGAAGCACAAGGATCTAAGACTTGAGGTTTTTTACTTGTACCCATTTAAAGTGAGGTAGCTGAATGCCTTGTCTGGACTTTTTGTTTGCAAAGCAGCCACAGCTCACACTGAGCACAGGGATAATTGTAAGTTCTCATCACTTCAGGAAAATGGGCCATTAAATAGGTCATTAAGTATAGCATTAGCTGCCTCATTTCAGCCACCCAGGCTGAAGAAATTTGGCTGTTGCAAGGCAAACAGAGGCTCAGATTAGTGCTGGGTGCAGGCTGGCTGACCATGCTGTTGTCTCCTGCTGCACCACAACAGCACAGGCAACCTGGGAGCTTCAAACATGTGCCCTGAAGTCCACACTGGCATTTTATAACCCCCTTTCTCAGGAGAAATGAAACTTTTCCTGAAAGCATGAACCCAGAACACAGAAGAGATCCACAGCCCCACAAGACCTCTGAAAGTAGCAATCAGAGTTTTACGCTTTTAGATCATTGATCACGACAAGTTCAGGTTGGAAGGTCGTTCAAACAGTGGCTCTTGGTAATCTGCTGTGGAATGAGCTGGCTTTTGTCCCTTTAGGAACCTGTTTGCCCACAGGAGAAGGTCCCTGTGAGGTACCCCGTGTAAGTGGTCTCCTATGAGCACAGGGGGTGGCCATGTCAGCTCAGTCCAAAGATCCAGCTATTGCAAAGTGCTGTATCTACCAGTGACAAAAGAAATCCATGGAAAAACATGTAAGAGTTTGGCAAGGACATATGACTCTTCCAAATGCAACTATCTGCTGTTTAGGAAGGGTCAGAGCCAGAAGGATTTGCTGTGTCTTTAGCAACTCTATACATTTCTATTTCAGGAAGTTTCTCTGTCCTACTCATTCTCACATAGACCTGTTGCATCCACAGCACCCTTAGACAGGAACAAATCAATGTGAGAATTGAATTGCAGAGAATAGACATGAAGAACAGTTGGAAGCAGCAGCAGAAAGCAAGCCAGCTTTTCTCTGGCTCAATTCCTCCTTGATGCAGCTGTAAGGAGCCCTTTTCCCAACATGCTGAGTCTTTGCCACAGCTTTGGATTTGCTGAACCAAATTTGTGAAGAATCAGGAACATACAGAAAAAAACATTAGTGAGGTATTTAGCACGAATGTGAGCAAAATAAGCCAACTGTGGGGCTCTGGGATAACCCCACCCAAGTCTGCCTGTGTTCTATAGGTCCCGGAAACAAATGTGAAGGCTCAAATAGCATCATTGTGCTTCAGTGTGCTCTCTTTTGAGAAACATTTAATGATAAATGTTTAAACAGCTGCCCTTGCAGGATTCAGGGAAGGAGAGCAGTAAGGCATTGTCTTGCATTAAAGCCACAACTGGACTTTGGCCAGAGCTGAGGAATTTGTAGGTGACATGAGTACATTTTTCATGCATTTTGCTGAATCCCCTGCATGGCGTAACTTTCTCCGTGGGAGATTTCGCCAAACAGTCTGAAGAAAAGAAAGAAATGTGGACAAACCAGCTTCTGTGATTTATTGCCTCAAAGCCATTCAGTAGAGATTGCCCCAGCTGGTCATAAGCTACTTATTTCCTACTTCAGTGGAGGGGAAGAAGGGTACTGGATGCACATTTTGCCCAGATAGAGATCTCTATTCTTTAATTTATCTCACACACTTAGGACAAATGAATAGTAGTGTTGATCTTATCTCATACTTAATTTATTGTTTATTTATTTCTTTCTTTTCTCAGTCCTCTTGTCCCCACCCCTCACC
>VZTJ01006262.1:663179-694873 GCA_013397795.1 Orthonyx spaldingii | reverse complement strand
CCCCCCCTCCCCCTTTTTTTTCCCCTGCTCCCTTCAAGATGGGTAATTTTTAACATTAGCTTTATATGTCACTGGAGAGTTGATAAAACACTTAATAACTTTAGTAACCACAATGCCTCATCTGGTGCAATCCCAGAGAGTATAAGTACTTGAGGACTACTAACTGTGTTTTCTTTCCCAAATATCAATTGAGGTTACAGATCCAGTGATTAAGACTGCTGTGGAGCCCTGAGTATGTGTCTGCATTAGTGTTTCAGTTCAGATCGGGAGCTCCCTGTAAAAGTAGTTTGGTTTGCATTGTGGTGCCATCTTAAGGATGCTTGAATTACTGTCCCTTTGAAAGAAACTTGTGTGGAATACGTGGTCCCCTAATCCATTCCAGGCACCATTGGGAACCAGGCTGTGGATGGCAAGAATTAAAAAAGAGGAAAAAACCAAACAGTAAAGCCCCAAACAATAAAAGCATGAAATGCATTTACTGTGGATGTCAAGTCCTCAGCAAAAATCTTCCTGGTCCTTGTCTCTGCTCCTCTTAGTTCATCCTATTTGCTAATGCAAACATAGTCTTAGAAAATCCACAGAGGATCTTCAGGAAATTTGAAGGCTTCATAACTAAGCACTTCCAGCATAACCATAAAGTAAATGTCCAAAATTAAATGAGCCCAGCTGTGTTGTGTGTTACCTGTCTGCCTGCAAGGTCTGTGAAATGCAACTGTTTCTGTTGGTACAGATAGGAATTGTTCAACACATCAGTGGCCCCTTTATATTTTCATGTAAATAAAATTCTTATTTCTACAATATATTGAGTTGCTGGGGCTGGGAAACCCTCACTGGAAAGGGAGCAAATCTGCATTTCCTCTGAAGTTTAAAGGTGTGCCATGGGACTTCAAGGGCAGCTTTGCATTATACAGAATTCCATGCCAGAACATTTTCCACATGTCTAGAAATCCATTTATCATCAATGAATCCTTTGGAGTGTGATCCTGCCCACCTGCAGCACCAGCATCCCCATACTGATGACGGTTTGTTCTTCAGCCTTGAGGACAAAGACCCACTGATCATCACACAGGTGCAAATCCCCACATCCCATCACCTCCCACAACCTTCATCTCTGTTGCCCCTTCAGACGACTCTAATTAAATCCCTCAGTCATCAGAGCCTCCTAAGGTGCAGTGAGTGCAGTGTTACAGGGGCAGAGGGCGAGGCTGCACTGGTAGGAGTGGGATTAAGTGTTCCTCACCATTGTGCTTGGATGTCTGTGCACCCCACTGTCTCGCCTGAGTGCACACTTTGGGTTTTTTTCTGGTGACAAAGAAATGAAATCAAATCAACTGAGACTGACTCTTCTGAGAGGGAGAGAAGGAAAAGCAAGTGAGATAGCCTGACACACACTTGATCCTCACAAAGCTGCTGTGCAGGCGGGTGGATAGGCAGTGATTGTCAAGCAAGGTGTCCTGCGCCAAGCTCAGTCAGAGGATGCAGAGAGCAAAAAGCAGAGGCTACCTCTGCCACCTCGCTATTCACAGGGATTAAATACGCCCCAGAAGTGACCTGCTGGATAATTTTGTTCAAGTATTGCCAAGATCTCTGAGCTTGCAGTGGCAGATTGTGAAAGGTTTATTTGTTTGTTCCATGGGGCTTTCCATAGAACTACTGAAAGCAGGTTTCTTTATCTTTCCCTCTCTCACAGATACTTGCACACAGGTGCTAACACCCCCACCTGCTGCTACCCACATTCGAGTAATGAGAGAGAATCACTTTATCTGCAATTTTCTTACCCATAAGCAATGCAGTTACCGTGAATATTTAGAAGGAAGTTCATGATGGTGCTGTAAATCAGGACTTGATGTCCAGATTTGATGTCCAGATCTGCAATACATTTTTTATTATGACTATTTCGTAATTGGAAATAGAACCAAGCAGAGTTCTGTAAAACATCAACAGTCCTGATCTTTTGCCAAACAACCCTTTGGCTGAAAGTTTGCTTTCTATTATGATGTGTTACTTCTTCAATAACACAAGAGGTTAAATATTCTTTTTGTAGGACTTTTAAGGAAATTGTGAACAATTAAAATGTAAAGGATTAACAACTGTGACAAAATTATAGCGTACTGAATTTACTTTGTTCTATTTAATTTTTACCTCTGTGAGGCCTCATGCACTGAAATGCTGTGTCATGAGCACCCAATACACTAATTTCTGGGTTTTTTTTTTAATGTGTTACACCCTCTCTGGTGTAATCTGCAGAGATCAATGCATGTAACTGCAGTTGCCCTTTAGTAGGTGTTTGAATTTGGGGATCTATCTTTTTCCAGACCTTCTAAGTAGAAGCCTTGTCCTCTTCTTGGCCACTGTTTTACCAGGCCCTTGTGGACACAGATTTCATGGAAGGAAAAGTGATACAGAGAGAATTAATCAGTCAACCGTCCTTACAGACATGAGATCTGCATGTGGAAAATTGTTACACACACAGACTTTGAAACTCAATGTCGGGCTTTGGGATCTAAGGACATATTTGAACTTAGCAAAAATAAGCGATTCAGTGAATATGAATAGTCACAGCCTCCGTGTTTGCAGCTTATGTATCACTTCTGCAAACACCGTGGTTTATAATTGACTGAAGGGAGAAATACATCTTGCAACACCCACCAGCTTCTGCAGCGTGGGTGATTTCCCACCTGAGCACCTCACTAGTCTATTTTTATCCTGTGAAGAGGTTACAGCACCATGTTGGTCATGATTTCCTTTACCTAACAGGTGCTGGTCGTACTTTATTTTGCAAATGAGGCATTTCGTGAATTATCATGAGAGTAAAGAATTACTAGAGCTGAGAGGGCAGGGGTGAAATGGAAAGAAAGGGAAGGAGGGCAAAGAATGACTTGTAGATAAATCCTCCACACTATTGAATCTTTGCTGGCACAGAAAAAAACTCCAAACATCAGAAAAGTCATGCTTCAGTTCTCTGCTGTTGCATTATCTTTTTTCTTTTCTTTTGCTACTTCAAAATACCTACAAGTATGCTGCCCTCCTTGAAGCCAGCTCCTTGAAAATGAAGTGTACATTTCAAAAACTGTGTGCAATATAACTCTTTGTGTTTGGCTTGGCGAAATATTTGTTGGGTGGAAAGGAAAAAAGGAATTTAAGTAGTTGGTAGTAAGCAAATGTTCCTCCAATACCTGCTCAAAACACATTGAAACTAAGGACGTGTCTTGGCCGTGCTGGACAGAAGTTGCATCTTGTGATGTTAGAAGAGTTGGAGCTCTTGACAGGGAGTTGCAAAATTAAATACCCCCAAAACCTGTGAGGCACACATCCGGAGATGGGTAGGTTCACACTTGTGAGGGTGGGAATGCCAGTGTGGAGATGACAGTGAGAACTGGTTGCCTCAGCATCTGTCCCCTGAGCAGGGTCCCGAGCTCCTGTGGCACATCTGTGCTGCTGGCAGGGCTGTCACGAGCTGGTCTGAAGAGTGCTGCACCCGCAGTGGAGCAGCAGTGAAAATATCTCATCTCGTCTGGCATAAAGCCACTAAAGCAGCAGTAATAGAGAAGTCTGGGACACCGTTAACTTCCCAATTGTTTTGCTCCCAGATAAAAGCAAAACATTCTCGGTCATTTCCCTGAAGTGGGACCATAAAGAGCATATCTTTAACATCAATGATGGTTAAAATTGGATGAGACTGTTCCTGTGTTATGGCAATAAATTCAGCCATGTTAGGCACTGCTGCTGTCAAAGGCACTGTGTTGGCATTTAATTTCCTGTAATCCACAATTAAATGCCATTTCCCATTCGGCTTTTTTACTGGCCATACAGGAGCGTTATAAGGGGAATGAGTGGGAACAATCATTCCATCTTCCCTTAAGTCTGATATCACCGGGGAAATCCCTTCTCTGGCCCCCAAAGGGGGTTTTACATCAGTAACCTTTGAAGGAGGCAGAGTGGGGGCAGCAGCTTGCAGCAGGTGAAGTGACGAAAAATCCAAACCAAAACTCCATGGCCCGCCCTTATCATCAGTCCAAGACCTGCCCTGTAAGATGAGTAAGCCTTGCCTCTTTATTGTCTCAAAACTTCTTTCAGCCAGAAAAATGTTGGTATCCCACGTGTACAGATGCGGACCCAGGGCCAAGAGGGAAAATTGAAGACTGCTCAAATACTGCTGCCAGCTTGTGCTACAAGTTGCTCCACAACATCCACCGAAGTTACCACTGGTGAAACAATGAGAAGGGTTTTTTAATTCCAAACTTCAGAGTTTGATGGTAAATTTCCCTTTTTTTCCCCCCTGGTTCCACACAGGAGCCCAAAGCTTCTAAAACAGAATTTGTGGTGAGCTGGCAGGAGAAATAATGATGAACAAACCCTCCAGGTGACATGGTCTACCTGCTCTATGCTCCCCAGGCAAACTAGGGAGGACAAATGATTTGGATCACCTTTTGTTTGCTGAGTATGTACAGATGAGATGATTAGCTCAAATAAGTGGGTAGGACTGAACTTTCTTAGCATATATTTATTCTGTCCTCATTTCTTTTCATTTGGACTCAGGTGCCAAAGCACGTTGGCATGATGAACATATGAAGGTCTTGGAAAATTAGAATTAAATATGTGTATTTTTTGTAAGTTGAGACATCATAGAAAAGGGAACTCTAAATCTAGTGTAAATAGCTATCAACATACTTCTGTTTGTTTTTCAGTCCAATTGTCTAAGCATGCTATACCTCACGTTTTAAAATAATACTTGAGCTGAGCCGATGCCAGGCTGCATCTCTTTTCTCTCAGGATTCCTACGCAGCACGTACTCAGCCAAGGAGAACAGGATGGGCACTTGGGTCTGCTGTCCAAAGCTTCCATGCACCACCCACCCAGCACTTCATGGCTGGGCCAGGGGTGAAACGCATCTGGATGTATTGTCTTGCTGAGCACTAAACAGAGCAACAGAAGAGCTTTGCCATGCTTTTGTGTTTTGTTTTGTTTTCCTTTTTTTGTTGTTTTTCAATTTCCAAACTGTCATGATTTCCTGTGAGTCAGCAATTCCCTGGGCGTATTTTGGAGTTAGCATAATAAATTTGGGATTGCTTGAGCCAAGACTTGAATTCTTTAATCTACATTCAGAGAAGATGGAAGACTTTCCCTAAGTTTGTTTGAAGCCTCAGGTTCATGCAACTACCTAAGAGAAGCTCAGTTTTATGCATGCAGAAGAGGTACCTTGATGCTTGAAATAATTTCCAGGGAATGATAATTTCTCACAGTTTATTTAACTTTCATCATCAAACAGTCAAAAAGTTACTCAGTTTTTGACTGATTTTGGCCTGAAGCTGTCCCACAGCAGAAGAAGTCATGATTTCAGCATATTTTGAATTCCAGACTAAAAACAAATGTGGCTTCCCTTGAAAGAAGTAAAAAACCAATTATTATTTCATTTTGAAAGACAATTTGGAAATAAAAAATTAAAGCATTGAATGTAAAAGTTCTTCAATGATTTAGAAAAACATCATTCTATTTTTGGCTTTGCTACACTGCTTTTCCATTTAGATGAAAATTATATTTTGGTTGACAAGTAGCTCAGTTAAAACCTCCCCTCTGGCTGTCTTCATGCTCCTCTCCTGTACAAAACACAGTCAGCAGCAGGCAGAGGAACAAGATCAAAACATCATCTTGATCTGTCCAGGCAGAGCGTGTATCCTGGGTCCCTGCTCTGAAAGGTGTGCAGCTTCTGCAATCACAGTGCTCCTTTCTTTGACACCCATTATGAAGAATTTCCAGTTAACACAGGAGCAGTCACTTTCCTGCCCAGGGACCTCTGAAGTGAGGTATTCATTGCTTGCTCCCATGGGAAATAGAGGAAGATATGGCCAAGGAAATAAAAAATGGCCAAAGTCAAATCTAATTAAAACGGTATTTTCCTTTACAGGAAGGGGAAATCAATGTTATTTGACATCATTGTGGTGAGGAACGCCACAAGATACATGAAAAGTCTTGGACTCGAGATGAATGTGCACCTATCTCTGCATGGACACCCACACACATATCTCCAGAGGTATCCTAAGCAGTTCCAAGATACTTGCATATAAAATTAAACCTTCTGCCACTCTGTTTGTGCCATGAAGATATTTAACCCTTATCTGTACTAAACATCTAAGTTCCTATTGAAGTCTAGGAGCCCAGATAGGCTGAAGGACCCTCCTGTAGTCCTGCCATGGCGTGTGCATTATTCCAGCTCAGTTACTGTGGCCGGAGTGCTGCAGCTCCGAGCAGAGGTCTGCTGAGCCAGCCTCGATGCTCCTGGAGATGAAAATGTGCAAGCAAAACACCTGTCTCCCCACAGAGGCTCATTTTTGGGTGGAGGAGGGCCAGGCTGCCTACACTGGAATCGTGTCCATAAGGCAGCAGGTTCCAGTGGAATTCAGATACCTGGGACCTTCCAATGAGTACAGAAAAATTTGCAAGTTTCAAAGCCACTGAGAAGGAGTGAGTCAGATCTGATAAATTCTTTGTTAGAGGCTTGTTCCAGTTCTAATTAATCACATTCAATAACAATTCAATTAGTGCCATGAGTTAAAAATTACCGAGTGAGCTGCACATACTGAGATGGACACATTCAGAGCTGAGACAAAAATAATGTGGCAGAAATGAGAGGCATTGAATAAGGCAGCGATCTCCTGGGACATTTCTGGAAATTGTTCATGGAAATTTTCCATGTCCTCATTCTCCAAATGCTTCTGGTATTGCTTTCCTTCTCTGACCTGGCTCCTCCATGGCAGATCTCACACACGTTTTCTCTTGGTAATGGGCAAGAGTGGAGACTGCTGGTGTGAGTGGGTGCTGTGGTTAAAGAGCAGACTGGATCCTCTCTTAGAAACCCAGCCCCACTCTGCTAAGAGCTCTCTGTAAACACAACAAAAAGAAGCAGGCCTGGGAAAATTAATACAGACAAAACTGCAAGCAAAAGGAATAAAATGGAATAGGATCCATCTTCCTGAGAGCCAGTGGTCCCTGCAGTTCAGCTGTCAGCCCTCAGGCTGCTGGACACCACACTCATGGCTACCAAGAGAAATACACTGAGCATGACCATCCCTTTGACTTCTCCTATCAGCCATTTCTTAATGTATTTAATCCCTTTTAGTTTCATGTATTTAATCCCTTTTATTTTTTACAGCTTTTGGATTGGGTTCACTGCTTATATTGCATCAGTTTTAACAGGGTTCTGACTTGGACATTCTGGCTGCTAAAAAAGGAGGTCAAGTGAAAGTTATCATCCCACACTTTATAGTATTAAAAAGTTAATGATGTAAGTATGTTGAAAGAGCAGAGAAACTTCTGTCAAGAGGAAACCTCTTGGATTGATGGATGGATTAATACAGATGGGCACCAAGCAAGCAGGCGGCTGCAGAAAGCCCCCAGGATTCCAGACTAATTCCATCACTGCCTTCCAGTGGAACTGCTGAGAAAAGTGCCATCACTGTCCACAAGCTGCTGCTTCTACACATGTTGGGGCCCTGATTGCACCAATGGCTCTTCATTGTCCTGATCAGCCTCACCTCCACCCACAGCCCTTGCTCATCAACCAGGGATCCTATTTAGGCTCAGACTGGGCCACTGAGCTCTGTTTTGAGCTATGCTGTGGGACTGTGGTGGTCTGCAGTTTGGCCATGCACTTTCCTGGCAATGAATCCCACTGATCCCGACTCCAGTGCACAGACTGACTTCTGCCCTGGCTCTGGATGTGCCTTCCTGCTGTGGATCCACCTGAATATGACCTGTGGTTTGCCTTCAAACCAGCCTCATCACCATGGATTCCCCGGTGACCTGAATTCTCCGCTGAGCCTGGCTGCTTTCTGTGGCCTGCCTTGCTTGGGTGTTGTGGATGGGCTCCTGGTTGGTGAGGCCCCAGTGCTGCCAGAGTCCTTGCAATTGTGCTGGGCACCTTGGATGCAGAAGATCTCAATGCAGTAGCTGCATTTCCTCAATCAATTGTTTTAGCCATGGAATTGTCCAAGCAGTTTTCAGTGTGGGTAAGTAATATGCCTTTACTTTGAGGGTTTCCTCTCTATTCTGACAAAAGGGGATTGAGGAACATACTGCTCCTGCACCCCGTGCAGACCCTGCTTTGGAGAGGGAGCTGTTGCAGCAGTCTGTTTTCAGCCACTGCCTCCTCTGCACACTCCTGAGCTGGGTGCAGTGCAGGAATTTGGCCCTTGACAGGAGCCTGCACTCACTGAAGCCAGCCTTGGCACAGGGAGTATCAGGTCTGTGACCCTTGCAGATGTCAGTAGTAGATGAATAGGCATGACCAAGACTTAATATGCCAAGTCTGTAAACTCTTTTTGTCAAGGACTGTCTTTTCAGTGCATAAGAGGCACCTACCTTTGTGTGGTTTTGGTCATGATTCCAGGTGCTGCTGTAATGTAAATACTTACTAGTGATATCCAAGCTCCGGCTGCTTTTGTTTTGCTTTTCATAACCTCACATACCAGAGAGGGCTGGAATTCAGGATTTACCAATAATAGACCCTGCTCTAAAGGGGATGCTGTTGTCACTGGCAGTGTGTAAAGGTGGGTGAGGTATGTTAGCAGGTAGACATGGTTACTTTTGGGAATAAATAACTAGGAATGCTTCTGTGAATGCCTTGGGAAATGTTTAACTGTCCTGCTTGTTGAAAATACTTGAGTTTACATAATCAATTAGGTTGAAATGATCTCTGAGATCATCGAGTCCAACCTTTGATCAAACACCATTATGTCAACTGGACCATGGCACTAAATGCCACAGCCAGTCTTTATCTTAAACACCTCCAGGGATGGTGACTCCACCACCTCGCTGGGCAGCCCATCGCAATGTTTAATCACCATTTTGTGAAGAAATTCCTCCTAATGTCCAACCTGACCTCTCCCTGGTGCACCTTGAGACTACGTCCTCTTGTCCTGTCCCTGGCTGCTTGGGAGAAGAGCCTGACCCTCACCTGGCTACACCCTCCTTCCAGGGAGTTGTGGAGAGTGAGAAGGTTCCCCCTGAGCCTTCTTTTCTCCAGACTAAACACCCACAGCTCCCTCAGACTCTCCTTATAGGACTTGTGCTCCAGACCCTTCACGAGGTCCAGTTGCCCTTCTCTGGACTCGCTCCAGCACCTCAATGTCTTTCCTGAATTGAAAGGTCCAGAACTGGACACAGGCCTCAAGGTGTGGCCTCATCAGTGCTGAGTACAAGGGGACAGGTTGTCCAAGTTCCTAGTTCTTGAAAGAGCTGTGGGGTTTGAAAAACTAGTTTTTGTTTCAAAATCTATTTTGTCATGTGATTTAAATGAGTTATTTCAAGGGGAAAAATTCCTTCAAATCAACCTATTGTGTTTTGAAACAAAACCAGAGCCCTTGCTGTGCAAACAGTAGGGGCTGCATTGCCAGCATCTCCCCTGCCTCAGCTGCAACAGACCATGCACTTTATGCTGCTTGACTGGAATCCAAACTGTCGTGTCTGAGTGTTCAGGACAAGCTGGTTAAAGTGATCTGAGATCAGAGAACAAGGCTGAGGGCTGCACTCCTCCAGGGACAGGGATGAATCCTGGGTCTCAGGGTGTCCTGTTGGCTTTGGTAACAGTTTGGTAATATGTGAGGGTTGTAGCACTCGTCAGTGTGTTCCTTCAGGCAGTGCTTGCACAGCCATCCCAGGGGATGTCAGTCTTTAATTCAGCACCAAACAGACTAATATCTAAATCTGTCATATGTGACTGAGTTGCTGTGTGAGCAAGCCCATTTTTTCATGAGCTGCTGCTTTATCTCTCTCTTCCTTTCCTCATTTTCTTCTCTTTCATCCTCCTGTGACTTCTGTTTTACTTTTCCCTCTGGCCAGCCTGCCTAATCCTTATTTTTTGCTTGAAAGTCTTTTACTGTCTGAAAGCTGAAATTGTGGAGCATATGGGTACTTAATACAGGCCACCTGCATGCATCCAGGGACTCTACACAGTCCATGAATTGTGTGCTTGATAACCTCAGTGTAAAATGCTCTGCAACCACAAACTGCAGATATGAGTCAGTCTGCTGCCAAGACATGGTGGAAACCCTAAATTGTTCTGTGATTCCTTTCTGTCCTGTAAACATTGTTTATTTGCATAAATTCAGAGGAGCCTCCTGGATTGCCTCAAAGCTGCAGCTGTTGCACTGAATTAATCTCAACCACCTCAACTGTTTCGTGCTGCAATTTTGCCAGCACCCACTGCAGGCACAGCTGTAGGGCACAGCAATTTGTTTCCATGTGTTCTTCATACAGCACATGTACTAGCACCCAATGGTGCAAAATATTACTAGTGGGACAGATCCAAAAATTTTAGACCTACTTATTAAGTATTTGGAGTTTGGTCTTACAGTAATTTTGTACACAAGTTAGGCAGTGGAGCTTAAACCTGCAAATACAATGCAAGCAGCAGATAGTCATAATTATGGTGTTAATAAGTGGTCTCCTGGCAAGGCATCCTGTGTAGGTTGTTATGCAAGCCATTTCTCCTTTATTAATTGTTGCTAATTATGTTTTCACTGTGAATGATCCATTAACTAGCTTAGCAGGGCAGAGTTGAACAAGAAAAAAGTATTGCATTTGCTCAGAGAATAAGTAGAAAACAACATAATTCTTGGCTGGGGCTCTCACTACTACTTGACCTCCTCAGATGTGTTCCCCATCACTCTTTAGCTTTCAGGCCTCATGGGCTGTACAGCTTTTAAAAGGAGCACGCAGGTGATATCATTTGTTCCCTTTCGCTATAGTGCCAGTCATTCAAAGTCTAAATTTTTTGTTCAAAGTAAAAAGCAACCCAGCTTTTGCTATATGTAAAAGCTTATTACAATGATGGCCAAGATGTGATTTGAATGCTTTAACCAGTAACAATGGCATCAATCATCCACTTGGAAGGTGGAGTTGCTTTCAAATTCTGGATACAACCTCTCCTCAAGGTACACATGAAGGAACTACTGCAGGTTTCCCTTAAAACAAGTACTTGTTTTATAGGGCTTGGATACAATTACTTATCCAGAAAACCACGGGCATTAGTGGGTAAAAACTTTAATTGAAGACTGATGTCTGTATAAATATATACAAGAGGCAGCCTAATCTGATTTGGTTACTTCAAACAAAAGTATTCTAAAATAGTTACTGAGTAAAACAAACTCTATAAACAAATATGACTATGTATTTAGATAATCCCCATCTTTGTCTATGAACAGTTTACATAATTAAGACGTAACCCAAAGGGAGTAAGGATTTATGAAGATGCTTGTTTGCAAAGCAAGAATATACAACATATTGTCCTGAAATCCAAGGCTCATAGAACAAATGGGTCTTTGAAAATACATCATGGTAAAAGACTATGAGTAAAAGATCAAGCTTTTAACCAAGCCGTTACAAACAAGAGGTGGAAAGAAACAGTCTGCAGCTCAGTTTAGTTCAGAACTGGGAAAAGAGCAGCCAGGCTGAGACTGTTGAAGAGTGTCAGCACTGTCACAGTAGCACATGATGAAAAACACAGGGATTGGAAAACACCTGCAGGAGCAGCCCCCTCACTGCCTGCATGTGCTGCTGCTCCACAGGAAGGACTCTCTTGAAACATCTACAGAGAGCACAGGGAAAATGGGCAGTGTGAAGAATATCTGGGAAAGCATGAGCAGAATTCCAGTGTTGTGTTGTGCTGGGGAGGATTTACAGACCCTCCCAGTTCACCTGGAGCAGCTCTGACTCTGTACCAGTCCTTGACTCAGGTGTGTTTCTGCAAGAGAAGTAGGGAACTTGGTTATTGCAAATACCTACTGCTATGATGCTTGTGGTTTTCTTCCTTTATCCTGCTATATTTTATTCCCTTTGGTTGAACTTAATTACGTACTTTGTTCTTTTCTTGTTATTCTCTTTTAAATTTCCAGTTAAACCCTCCAACTAGTTTAACTAAAGGCTAAACACAGCAGAGCTTAGGGATTGGTCAAAAATTGTCAAAATTCTTATCGATTCAAGAGGTGAGATGTGTAAATACACAACTACTTCTCCATTGGGGTGTGACTCATGGCCACAGGGCAGGTGCTCCCCTACAAAGGTGTAGACAACCAGAGGGTACCCACATTTCTCCTCTCTCTTCCAGTCTGCAGGAAGAGCTGGACAAAAGCTCTATGGACTGACTCTTTATCTGGAAATCGGAAGGAATTGTTGTGTGTATTTTAAATGGCCTTTAGGTGAAGCTGCTTGGGATGATGTATTCAAGATGGTAAAATACTGAAAAAGCTGATTATGAGCATTGCTCTTCCACAATGATGCAGAGAAAACTGTTCTCAGCTTAGACAAAGAATCTTTCATTTGTGCAGGTGATTCCAAAAGCAGGAAGAACTAAGGACGTGGAGAGTCACTTTCCATCCAGTTGTCAGGATCAGATTGATAGTGATATATCTTCTCCACATCAGCTCCTATCTGTGTCTATTTGGTGTATAAACATAAACTTTCAGGCTGACTGGGATTGTAACTCTGAATAGTAGGGCAATAGGTGCACAATCAGACCACTGCAAGATGTGTGGTGCATATGTGCCAAGCCTATTTCAGCCTCTGGATCAGACATACATGGTGTGTTAATGTGAGTGTTGTTCATTGAATATAGATGTACTAGCCTAGCCCCAAAGATTACAGTCTGCTGGAGGATACTGGCTTGGAAGAGATTAGATTAACTAGAGAGTGATTTTTAAAGGGTATTTTTCCTTTAAGCATGATGAGGGTGTTTAAATGATTGATAACCATTTTAATATAACTAGAGTCACAGAAAGAACTTGGTGGATAAATGCCATTTAAGATAAAGGTTTCAGTGAGATTTGCTTTCAAATACCTTCAAATGTATAATTTTTCACAGAATCACTTTCTGAGCAGCCATTCCAGCTGGATGGTGATTCCCAGATAGATGCTTTCATACCTTTCATACACAGTAGCACTTACTGCAGCCAAACCAGGGCTGCACTTGTGCAAATTGTGCACTGCAACTTGCATGTCTGTGCCCTCCACTGCAGCTCGTTTTAGCAAGAGAATACACTACACTGCTCTGGCCAGAAGATGGCAATGAGAAATGAGGTTTTACGCTTCATTTTTTTTAACCAAGTATTGTACTGTGATGCTTCAGGCTGATTGCAGTTTATATGTCAAAGCCTTCCAGGCAGATTTTTTGTTTTAATAATTAAAAAATACCAGCTTCACCTCTACACAGATGAGCCACCAGTGGGCTCTGTCTGAGGACATCCAGCAGGAGGTAATGTAGGTGGCAGTTTAAAATAAATTTTCCCTTAATTGCCCTTTCATATCTGGTTTTCATGGACTGCACAGTGGTTTTAAAACCCAAAAATGTTTAGCAGCTGTGTTTTAAGGACTTGGGGTAGGCCAGATGGCTGAAGATTCACTTCAGCACTGGGGTCCCAGGGCAGCTACTCCCCTGGGGCTTCAGCTGATGGGATTGTAACAGTGTAGGGGAGATTTGTTAGAATGTGTTGATTTCTAAATTAGGCGTTCAGTTTTAATACAGGTTCATTGCCAGAGATTCCTCAACACCAGTGAAAATGAAGCTGTGTAATTGCAGTTCAGGAGCTGGCGGCACAGGAGAATTACTACTCACCTCTTCCAGGGACAGGAGGGTGTTGTTCCTGGTGGGGCAGCTCTGGATCCATCACAAGATGTATCCCCCAGAGCATTTGGTGCTGCATTTATTTTGGTTTTACTCTGGCTTTGGTTCTTCATACAAGATAAGAACTTTGTGGCAATCTTCAAAAGATGTTTCCCATTAAACTCTTGCTGGTGTTTTTCTCGTGCTAACTCCCAGTACCCATCAGAGGTAGCAGAGCTGGCAGTGGCAAACTCAGTAGCAGAAGAGGAAGCTTCTCTCCTCCTTTAGTATTTCCATGACTGACTGCAGAGCTGTGTACCCAAAAGTAGATGTGTTTTACTGCTGGAGAATAACTTAGAACGGAGCAGTTCTTCTGATCTAAGTGAATGATCAGTTCTTTCAAACTTCCCCCTCAAACAGAAACAAAGATAATAAAGTGTTCGTAAACTTTGCACAGTCTCCTTTGCTGATGCCCAGAAAGTGAGATACGTTTCCAGAAGGAAAATGGACAGCAGGAGAATACTGAAGAGCTCAGACTAGTAGAGAAGTAAGACCACCAAGGGGACAAGGTCAGAAGTTAGTGTAGGAGCCAGGCCGAGAGCTTCCCTTATTGCCTAATCCATGTTGATTCCCTCAGATGATCTCTTGAGACAGGAGCTCATACCCCACCATTTCACAGTCCTGCTGAGCTTGTTTTACCTACATCAACTGACTGTAGCTCCTGCACCTGCTATTCTGCATCTCCTTTTTGGGGTAGGACAGCATTTGAGGCTCTGCCTGTAGGGTAAGGGAGGTTTGTGGTGTGTGTTGTGCACCATGATGACAATTTATGTGCAAGTAATTAATTTTAGCTTCCTTGTTTGCTCTCAGTTCAACAGTTATAATGAAGACTCTCCAGTGTCCTCTGCTGTTCTTGAACAACTCAACCAGACCTAGTGTCAACAAGGAAGCAGCTAATCAAAGGCTGCTGGCGTAGATGACCAGACCCAGGATAACACAATTAATGCACACGCCTCCACAGGTGCCACACGCCCACTCTGCCTTGCCTTGGTTTTGCATTAACCTGGCACTGTCATCCTTGTCCTGTGTGGGCTGATGACCACAACTCTATCATTTTATGGGGCTGGAAGTATCTGCATGCACCATTTTCTCTGCTTACTCTCATTTGCCATGGCTGAGGATCAGCTTTCTCTAGGGACAGTCTGCAGAGGTTATGTCCCCAGAGGGAAAACTTTGGTTAAACAGTCCATATTGGTTGGCTTGTTTCATGGGACACATTCTGACACCGTAATTCATGCCTGGGGAGGGTTGATTGCAGTGGTAAATGGCAGGATGCAACATGAATGGGTTCATTCCCCCACGTCACTCCAGGCTGAATTCTGCTTTTTTTGGAATTACTCTGTCCCTCAGTGGTTGCTCAGTGCTGGGACTACAGGAGAATGTCTGTGGAGCCAATGCAATCATTGTTTGTGTTGAAGGCTCAGCCAGCAGGATGATAAATGCAAGGGAGAAGCTGAATATTTGCTGTGAAAGCTGGGCCATCTGTCAGAGGCAAGGATGACCATTCACCCTCTCCTGCCTGTCCCCACACACCATGGACTTGGTGGTGGGAGTGGGGATCAGGGCTGGATATGAAGGTACAATCAGGAGCTGTGTGTTTTAAGGTGTGCATTCAAGATTGCCCTTCTGTGCAGACCAGGCCTGTCCCTGATCTTTGACCTTGGCATGTTTTAGCTGTAGGTTATGTGGTGCTGGGCTCTTGCCTTCCTACCTTATCTAAGACTACAGTGAAGAGGCAAATCTGACCAGGGAATTTCTCTGTTAAGGAGACGTGAACAAAACCAGAGAAAAGTGCCAAATTCTGCAAACATAGGTTCATTGATAGAAAAAGACAACAGGAAGATAAAACAGAATCATTTCTGTCTTCTCATTTTCCCATTTCCCCCACTGTTTTTCTCTAGTTTCTGCTTCTTTACTGTTTATGTGCCTCATTCCAGCCTTTCACATGCAAATGTATTTTGGTAGGAGCTGTAGAGACTCCACTGGACTGACACAAGTTCCAGTCCAGCAGGTACTTGCTGAGAAGTCTGCTTGAAGTTGAGTCTGCAAAAGTGAGTCTCAGCATTACAGGACATGCACAGATAACCACCATGGATGGATGCTTTCTTCAATTTTTTTTTTTTTGACAGAAGAGAGGTGCCAAACAATCAAAACCTGTTTACACCATGGCAAGTAATAAATCAAGGCTCTGATATTTTAAGCAGTGGGTTGTGTAACATTTATAAAGGAAGAATAGGAGTTCTGCCAGCCATGCTGGTTATTCATCATCTTCTCCATCAGGTTAGCCAGTCTCAGGTATTCAGGTTGTTCCTTCCCTCTTTTTATTTCGTAGTAAGCATTACTTTATTTTCTAGGGAGCACAGAAATAAGAATAGAGAATGAACATAATGATGACAAATCGTTGCTTTGGCCTTCTCTGGGAAGACTGTGATAACCTTGGTCTGGTCTTTGTGTGCTCCTTGTGCCTTGCCATATGAGTTCACTGAGGTGGCCCTGGACTGGCAGAGCTCCAAACTGGCGTGTGTCTGACATTGTTCAGTGGGAACACTCTGTGCAGACCCGGGCACGCTCCTCTCCTTGGCATTGGAGGAAAGAGCTTTCAAGACCTTGGTTCCAAGTTTGTTGGCTTTATCAGCACACATGGTTGCCTCCTCCATCTCCAAAAGCTGTTTCAACCCCAAAATCAGATCATTGGTACTATCTGGCAAATCCCTCTTCACTTGCCAGCCATAGACAATTGGTGTCCTTGGAGCTGATGAGTAATGCTTCCCTGCTGCAAGCTGGTTGTGAGCATGGAGAAAATGCTGAACATCCATAAATCACTAATTATTTTCTCTTTGTCTACCTCCTTGCTTAGCTAAAGCAGAGTTTTTGTGCAAAACTGATTCTTCCAGGGCCTTTTTCTATGGGCAGCTTGATCTTCCAGATGAGAAGATATAATGGATACTACTGATTTTGAGAAGAATTCTACCTCAGCAATAAAATACATCCCAAATATGTTCTACTTCAAAGCCTTTGACACAAAACTTCTTAATATTCCTTGTCCAGTGTTTTTTTCAAAAAGAAAACAAAGATTGTTATCATTTCAGTGATCAGCAAAATGGAATCACCTGTTTTCAGCTCAGCTTTAGGGAGAATTATTCAATCTGGGTAAAGATTGTTTTTACCAGATTTCTCAGGTTGCTGTGAAGGATGAATTACTCTGGAATTGCAGACTAATGCAGTCTGAGGAGGGTCTTGCACCCATGCTTAGCTAGTGCTTGTTACAAACAGTGTGAGAGGAGAGGCTTCCGATTGTAAAGGCTTTTTCCCCGTGTTGAACCCATTGGCTGGGTGACCGACTGGGAAGAATTAAGTTGACTGTAAGCATCTGGTGCCTCTGATCTGTGTTAATGGGGGATAGCAAGAGACAAACTATTATTCCACTCACATTAAACATTAAACATGAAAGAGTTGCATTAAAATGCCCTAGGAGAAAGGAATTACTTGTCTTTTTGATCAGTGGGTGGTTCTTCTAGATTTGACACTGGCATGTGTCTGAATTGGTGCACACAGCTATATTTTTGAACAGCAGTAGGAGTTAAATTATCCTTTCAAAAGGGAATGAGCACACAGCTGAGGTTAATGCAGAAACATCAATAAATGGCTGTGCTTTGAGATGCCTGGGGAGTAGCTGCAACTTCTGGATGCTGCTCCCAAATGCATTTGACAGAGGTAGAAAGTGTGAGGATAAAAGTGAAAATCCATAGTCTTATTTTATAGGGGAGAAAGGAAAGTGGTGGATCATACTCCAGCTAAGGCTGGTGAGTGCTGATGGATCTTCACCTGCAGGTGGTTAGAATATGAAGAGATGGCTGATCAGATGTGATTTAGAATCACTGAAATATTGAAATTCTGAAGGTAGGAAGAGACATACAGAGGTTTTCTGATCCAACTTTCAGCTCAAAGAGGTAATTTCAAAGTTGAATTGGGCTGCTCAGGACCTTGTCCAGCCACCTGCTGACTATATCCAAGGATGCACATCAACTACCTAAATCCTTGCTTTAACTGTGAGGAATTTTGTCTTTATCTAGAAGTGTATATATCCTTAGTTGGCTCTGCGTAGTATAAAGAGAATGGAAACACAAAGACCAACATAAATATCTCTGAGGGTTTCCTAAAAGGGACTTGAAACCCCTCAGGAAAGGAAAGACCAATAAGCAAATGCTGACGCTCAGGAGATGAGATTCAGCTTCAGGGCAAATAAGAATCAAAGGGAAAGATGTCCCTCCCTTGTAGCTAAATAAAAAAAAGAGCTTAAGAAACCAAGAAAACTAAAGTAAAATAATCAAATGCCTCTCACCATTCAGAGCTGTTTTTCCTTCATGAGCATTACTTAGCTCCTTGCTTCCCTGCTCTTGGTTTCCTGTTGCCTTAGAGTCAGAGAAGAGAGGCCTTAGGGAAGCACTTGAATTCCATTCTCCACTTCAGGGCCTGCCAGGGAAGGCAATGGGCTTCCAGCTGCCCTGGACAAGCCTGGTTTGCTGACCCCATGGGCTAGTGGCCAGTACATTTTCTTTGTTCGTTGTAGCCTCCGTTGGGATGCAAAGAGAGTGCCAGCCATGGATTTCATTAATTCCACCATCAGTAGGTCTGAATTCATTGCCACTAATACAATGCCTTTTTTCTATGTGCTGTGCCAGGGGTATTTTTTTTTGACACCATGTGTGACCTCCTGTTATTTCTCAACAAATGTTGGCAGGCGCAGCACAGCTGGCAGAGCAAAGCAGCACAGTGTATCACAAACTGCTGAGTGCATCCATGCTGAAATGAACAGCCAATTCCAGAGAGCTCTGAAAATTAAATCAATAAGAAAGAAAAACATGCCACTATTGCTCCCCTTTACTCCAGCTTTGACTGCTGCTTCCCATTGCACATGTTAATTCTTCTGACTTGGACTCAGGCAATAGCCAGAAAAAGGTTATCACAAAGTTTCAGTTATATTTTTATAGCTGTTCTGTCCTTCTAAAACTTCTGCAGACTTCTGTAAAGCAGGTGTTCCTAAACCATACACAAGAAATTTAGCGATGAATTCCTTGCTCTGAGGTGATATTCAGACTCTGCTTTTTGATTTTACAGGAGGCCTTGACCTGTTCAGATAATACATTACAAACAATAATTATAGTAAATGTTCATTGTTTCCAACAGCGTACAGCCCCCTTTTCCCATCTTCCTTTCTTCTTTGGGGTTCTGTGCCTCTCCTCTGTTGCTGTGGTGAAGTGCTGCAGTTGGGCGTAGGCAGCCTGAGTTTGCTGGTGACAGAAGTAGCTGTGATGGTTTAAACTGCTCAGGTGCAGGACAGAGGACTGGGTAGTGCTGCAGAACATGACTGTTGGGGACACTGGGTTTGTTTCTGTGTTAATAAATCACTGTCATGTGCTAAGGAGCAGCTGTGCCATCCTAGGAACTTGCCCTGCCCCAGCCATCTTGGAGCCAGCCCCAGCCTCTCTGTTTGCCTCTCTGCTCAAGCCACAAAAGAGGGCTCAGACCCCGCTGGCAACCCAGGGCTCAGACCCTGGGGATCACCCAACCCTAAAGCTCTTCAGCTCAGGGTGGTTCATGGATTCAGCCCTGTCCCTCGGGGTGGGTAACACACAAACACATTTGGGCTCCTGTCTTATGACAGGATTTTATTGAGCAGCTGTCATGGTAAACTTAATTTGACCTGCCTTAGGATGACCTGGTAGCAGGCAAGTGTTCACGGGGCAGGTTTCTGCTGGGATACCCTCTGCACTCTGTCAGAGCCATGTGTATAATTTTGTGTGCTCAGTATGGCACACTGGACTGGAGAGTAGGGGGGTATGTTCCCTGCCAACAGGCCTCTCAGGATGGCAAGGCAAAAAGAAGTAGCTTCAATACAACTATCCTGCAAGCCTGGTTCTTCAGTGGATTGTCATTTTTTTGGCACCAAGGAGAGCATTTTAAACTGATGAGAAAATGCAATAGACTGATTTACTTGGATGCTTTCAATGTTTCTTTGACTTTAGCCAGGGGAGCCCATAAGGGGGGTAGAGAAAACCAAAATATAATGCTGCACAAGGCTCGTTTGTATGCACTGGGGCTTGCAGACACTCACTGAACTTGTACCTGCCTGTGGCCAAGTGGAAAAGGAGGGCAGGCAGAGAGAATTTTTGCTGTTGCTCAGATTAACAACCACTGCCATCCTCCCCAGGTGAGGCCATGCAGCTGGGAAAAGTCGAGAAAAGTGTGTGTAGCTTATACCTGCTCTCTCTGCAGTCACACTGTCTTGCAGAATTTCTGATTGTTGTTGGCCCTCTGGCTCACCCTCCTCTTCCTCCCCACAGGGATGGGTCTGTGGAGCTGGGCCCCCCAAGTGGCACTGATGAGATGAAGTGTACTGTGAGCAGGAAGATAAAACCCTCAGTCCTAGAAGGATGGAAATAAACCTATTTCTTATCTTTTTGGGAGAAAATCTTGCTTTTCTCTCTGCTAAAAAGCCCATTCCAGAGGAAAGCAAAAGCTAAGCAGAGACCCTAAGTTAGATGCCCCAGGGCAGTGCTATGTTGTTAACAGGAGCATCCCATGCTTTTCCAGTAGAAGCATCTCATTCCTACTCTATTTTCTCAAATTGGCTGGTCCCTTGTCTCCTTGGTGTCCCTTTAAAGACTGCTGAAGAGGTCTGTAAGCCCCTTGGGTGACACTAATTGTTCCTCTGGCTGAAGTGTTTTGATGGCAGAGGACGGGACAGGCAGAAATGAGGACGTGAGAATAAACAAGTCCTGACAAACAAGCAGTGCTATTGGTGGCTCTTAGAAATGAGGAAGTGTGACCCATCCTTGTGGCCTCAGGGCTGGCACCAAATCTTGTACAACAGAAAGCCGAGGAGAAGGAATTGCAGTGGCAGTGCACAGGAGAATGGTGCCAGTGACCCAGTCCTTGGTGGCTGCTGCTAAAGCTGAGCATGAGCCCATGCAGTTGCAGTTGTTGTTCTCATAGAAAAAGCCAAGTCCTGGAAGACTTTAACTTTCAATTTGCAGTGCATTGAGGGAACTCATGTCCTTGCTGTGATGGGGAGCCCAGTGCTGCTTCTCTGGAGCAGTGACACACAGCATGGCTGTTTCTGTGGCAGCTCCTGGACTTTTGTTATAGCACAAAGACCTGGATCAGTCCTTGGATAAGGGCTGGCTGATCTTGTGTTCCATCATGCTGCTGCCTCTAATTATACTCAGTCCTATCTTATTTAATGAGACTGGAATTTACTGGCTATTCCTTTTCTCTGCTGCCTGTGTCATTAATAATCAGGGGCTCAAACTCAAGAGCACCTGCTTTTGCAGCTCTTTCAAATTTCTGATCACATCTTCTGGAGAACTAGTCCAAAGGCTGGATGTTGGCAACTTCTCCCTTCTTGGATGATACAGTAAAAATGTCGGGAAGTGCTTCAGGTTTCTGGAGTTGTGGTACTGCAAGTCTTCCCTTTATGAATTCTGGATTAAATTAGGACTTGCTTTACAGGAAATTTTAGGTAATGTCTGCCTGTATTCACAGCTCAGTCATTTATTTGGGCGTAACCCAGTAGTCTGAATAGCCTGTGATTTACTTCCACCAGTGAAATGAAACAGAATCACTTTCTCTGATTTATATCCTCTATTGTAGTTAAATATTTACACAGTATCAAGATCTTAGTAATTGAATGGCTTACAGATAGGCAGCAAATGTTTATATACCTCTGAAATGGCCACAGGGCCATTGAGGTGATGATATTTCATTCTGATAAAAGGTCTTTTACTAAGAAGAAACTTAAAGCTCTCTCAGCTCCATTTTGTTCTCAGGGGTCAGACTAAGTCATGCTGATTTCAGGGGGTCACTGCAATTTTTACAGATTGTGAAAATGACACATTTCATAAAAACACTTTCGTTTAAAAGAAGCGGTCGTAGTGGAGGAACATGGCATCTTTAACCCAGCAGTGTTGTTGATTTCTTCAGGTAAGAAGGCAAGAAAAATTACCAGGCTAATATCACTCTCTGAAGGAATTTGAAGCTGGTAGGTTTGAACAATACCTATGAGTATTAAATCAGTGTTTCCCCATTCACTTGCAGAAAGGTATCACTAAATATTTCATGACTGATAAGTAAACAAAATTAGCCCTGTTCCCTGAAGCAAGAAGGGATCCTGCCATTCCTACTTGTTCTGTTTGTTTCTATCTCCAAGTGAGGGAACTGGAATTCAAAGCAGGTGTAAGAATTACAGCTGAGTTTGAACATCTCTGAGCTGATCGTTGCTTTACAGTAATATTTAGGGCTTGGGAATGAGCTGACCTGGATTACACTATTGGTGAAGCTTTTGTCTAGACCTGAACAAGAATGTATATTTCTTAGAAGGAGGAGTTGCTTGTGTCTTGGAACTGTGTGGTTTTATAACCAAAAGAGATGTCAACTTTTCTTAAAACCAGAGTCTGTATAGAGGCTTTCCATCAGCATAGATTTTCCTTTTTTTTATCATTGTTTGACATTGTCAGATAATTTTCAGCACCTGGATTTCAAATTGGACTAGATGAGCAAAAGGTAAGAGAGCAGCAGAAAGGCAGTTCTTACTATATTCTGTCTATTGATTACTGAAAATCATTTTAGCAGCTGTCTTTCATGTGATTGCAGAGTGGATGTTGGAGAAAAAACAGAAACAATATATGTATGTTTTAGGTCCTACTTATAAGTGTAACTTGGAAAAACCTTTTAGAATGAGGGAGGCTGTTTGAGATCCTAGTGTGGGGGAAGGAGAACAGAATTTACTACTGAATGATTAACATTTTTGATATTATATGGTATTTCCCATATAATGGAGACCATGTTCCTACCTGGATAGTCTAAATAGCCCTATAACAGAGTGATGATTATTTTTAATTCTGTAGTAACAAATGTTTCTGTAGAATGAAGCTGATACCTGGAGCTTGATGCTCAATCAAACATGCAATGCTTTAGAGGCTACAAAGGATGCTCTTCTAAAAGGTCACAATGATTTCTTGGTTTCTCTGTCCCAGCTGGGAGACAGTTGATAATCTCTTCATTCTGTATCTGGGATAAACTGCAGTTCATAACACTAGTAAGGGGAGCTTTCCAGTTGGCACTTTCTCTGCGTGCAGTGACACAGAGTACGATACTCTGAAATGGTCCTGCCTGTTACCTCACGGCCTGGGCAGAGGACCCCAGCACTGTTTGTACCTGTAAAGTGTCATTTATATTTACCAAGGACGTAGCCCCGTGAACGTGGTATTTCTCCCTCGTTCCTACACCCCAGACGTTGTTAGGTAAAGATTACCTCGAGATCAAAGCAAGCTCGCTTTTCTAACCAACGCCGTCACGTGTGACAGCGTCCTTCAAGCGCTGGCAGCTGCTGGTAACGGGACAGGGCTTTCGCAGCTGTCGCACCCCGTTTGGGGGGGATATCGCGGCTCTCTCTGGTGAAGACCCTTGCTCGCCCTGATGCTCTCGCACCCCGTGTCCGCTGCGCGCCCGAGCGGCGCGGCCGTTTCAGCACCTTGGCCAGCGCCGGGGCTGCGGGCGGGGCGTGCCGGGAGCCGGCGGGGGCTCGGTGGGCACCGAGACTCCCCAGCTGGGCACCGAGACCCCCGGCTGTGACAGCCCGGGGCCACAGCGGGAGTCGGCACCGCTCCCACCTCCGGCTGTAACTGCGCTGCTGCAGCCTCGGCTGTGCGGCTGCTGCTTTCTACACGGCTGGGCTCGCCTGGCACATCTGGGACGCTGACAGCACATCTGGGACACTGACAGCACGTGTGCGCTCTCTAATGTGCTTTTAGGCCCCTATTCTGCATAGCTGGGAGCTGGCATTCCTGGCCTGCATTCCAGCTCATTAATGACATTGTTTGTGCCCCTGAAAGCATCACAAAGCTCCCAGTTCCTGACCCTGTGTTCTGTGATCACCAACAGGGAACACTGTCATGGTGGAAGATGTTATACATGCAAACATTGTTTAGTAAATGAATATTTAGAGTGATCTTTGACTAGTAACAGCTTTGGAGGCAGCAGTTGTTGGGATTTTCAGCTAACCATGCCAATACTACAGCCACACTTCGAGTGGGATTTTTAAAAATAATTTAGGGAAAATGGGAACCTCAGACCTCCCAGCTCTTCATGCTCATACTGATTTTTATAATCTGTTCCTTGTGAACTATTATTATACTGATTTCCTTGGGCTGTACTGCGTTTCGGTATTTAGCCTTGAAATAACTCAGTGATGCACAACTAATGAAGCAGAGGAATGGCTGGAGAGATGGCATTTTAGGTGAATCACAGCTCATTCCACAAATTATTTATAGACTGCTCTCTCTTTATGACAGGATGTCAGCTACCCGGCAACAGGCCAGAGTGTTTATGAATCATCTCATAGACTTAGTATGGCTTCTAGATGAGGGCAAAAGAGATTAAGGAAGGCTCACTTTGTATCTTTTCATAAGCAATAAGCCATCTCCATTCCAATGAAAAATCTCTCTGGTCCCAGCTGGTGCATGGTTACCAATAAACCTGCTCATGATCAGAAGGGAAAGTTAATAACTAACACAGCTTTTCTTTGTTGTCAAGTAGAGTTGAGTAGAGGTTTGAATTCTTTAATCAGGCTTTTCTCTCTCCTCTCCAGTCTCTTTATGTGACACCTCAGTGCCATTTTGCAATTCATCATTTCAGAGTCAAAATCAGGAGTGCTCCATAATGAATCGGGTTGTCCTGGATCAGGATGTTCAGCTGCCTGGGGAGGTATAAGTCTATTAAGTGAGAGTGCCAGATGCTGCAAAAACAACAGACAAAAAGCACAGTATTTCCCTCTGCCCTTGCTGCTTTGTAGCATGGCATCTGTTTCTGAGCCAGATCACTGCAGAATGCTGTGCAAGCCCAGGCTGAAATGAGCACACCTGTGGCTGTCAATATATTTAGGTCTGGTATCATAAAAACATGGCATGTTCTTGTGTGGACACTCGTGATTGCAGGAACTAAAGGTCCCTTTCTGTCCTCTGGGGAGATGTGTAGGTGCCAGGTGGATGCTGTGCCATGTGAGCAACAGCTGCATGGTTTAATGGGTGCTAAAGTGAGCAGAAAGAATTGCATCAATTGGAAGTTAAGTTTTATTAGACATAACTTAGTGACACTGGTAAAATTGACATTTACATATCATCATGCCCTTTTAAAATCACAAAAATCATGAACATCAACATATTAAGTGTTAAATTAACTTTCATTTCTGTTAGTGTACCTTTATAGAGACATGGATTATTTTAAACTATGCAGCTGCACGTTACATTCACATAATAAAGCAAAAAACCCTTCAAATAAAAAAATAAACCAAATTGTGTTAATACAAGATGAATATTTACAGATGAGGAAGTTCACTGCTGCTCAAGGAACCACCCAGGGCCCCATGGCCATTCAAGTTATAGTTTCCCATCCTGGAGTTATAAGGGTCTGGTACTGATCCTTGGCAAGAGGGAACTTCTCACAGTCTGCAGCAGCAAGAATTGTGTTTTCTTTTTAAATAGCTATGAGCTGGTTCAGTGGTGGACTACATAAAATCCAAAGCACAGAAATTAAGTCTACTACAAGAGGCAGTATCAGAACCCAGACCTTTTGCCTCCTGGCTCTCTTTTCCAGCTGCCTGTTTTTTCAAACTAGAAATACAGTACCAAGCTGAAACTTGTCTCTGCTATCTCCTGGCTACCTAGTTGTGATGGCTGTGTAAAGAACTGGATTTTGTTTCCACTTTTTGCTTTCATTGCCATTGAACTCTAGCTATCTCTGGGGCATAGGAATGTGTCACAGGCTCCCCTGGGCTTCTCCTTGCACATTCCATGAGCAGGAGGGTGGCTTTGACTGTTTCATCCATGGGGAATGGATACAAAAGGACAAGCAGGGAGGATCAGGCACAAAACAAGACTGAACGCCCATTTCAAAGCTCCATCTAGGCTTTGTACAGTCAAAACCTTCTCCCCCACATCTTTGCAGGCCAAAGAACTGCACCACAATAATGCAACTTCATTGCTTCCAGGCCCAAGGAAATCATGGGGACACAGCAAGTTAAACCAACACGTCAACCCAGCCCCAGCCCAGTCTGTAACTGCCCTCACATCCCACCATGTGGCAGTAATCTGCCATGAGATCTCTTCAGCCCCTTATTCATTTTCCACACCTATTATACCTGTGGGATTTTCAGAGGAACCAGGCAGTTTAGAGTGAGGTATGCTGAGCAGTGGCTTTCCTTTAGGATCAATATTTATCTAAAGGAATGGTTTGGTCACTGGGCTGACTTGCCCAGTGTGGGTTGGTGTTAGACACAGCTTGTTTCTATTATTCTTCACGTAACTCAGGAAATACTGCTTCAGCTGGTGGTGTCAGGGTAAAACAAATCGCTCTTATTTATTTGTTAAAATGCTTTGGGGATTTTTCTGTTTCCTTTCCAGCATGCTCCTTCTGCTCCAGTGCCCAGCAGCATTATTACCACAGAGAACTTTGCTCAAGCAGCTGCCAGCACCAGAAATTTAAGTTTTGCATGTGCAGGTCAGGAGCAGCACCATGAGATGCTCTACCCAAATGAACTCCAGTAAAGTCAGGCTCAGAAAAAAGCCCTTCAACAGGACTCAGCTCCTTCATACAGAGTAAAATCCAGGAACCCACAGGAAAAGAAGAGGATTCATTCAGGTAAATTATTCCCTCACATTCATAATTTATTTGCTATGAGACAAGGGGACAGTCACCCCTGTAACAAAAGGCTGGCAAAGGCTCAAGCATCAGTTTGTTCCTACTGAACCCCTACTTCAGGATTGTAGCAAAGATCTGACACTTTTGTTCTGGCTCTCTGCAGGAGAAGTTCTCACATGCAGTGATATAAAAATGTGGAAAGAAAATGTCAGGTAAATCGAAAACTTTTCTCTCTCTTCAAAGAAAAAATCCTGATTTAAGATTTGCTGGTAGGACAAAAGCACTTATTAGTGCTGCTGACTCCATAGCATTGAAATTCTTATGTAATAGCATTCTATAGTGTTAGAAAACATAGATGCTTCTCTATTTCTGTTTCACAGCTGCTTTGAGAGATGTGGCATCTACAGCTGTGCTGGGTGTAGTCCTCTGGCCACACTGTCTGTTCCCAGCTTGCTGTGCATCTCCCACATTACCCATACCAGGGTTTCCCATCACAAACTCATGTTAAGTTCAGGCATTTTCTACACTACCACACACACTAATAAGTGACAGGAGTATTTTCTTCAATGCTGTCTTATATAGTGGGGCAAGGGGAGAATAATATAAAAGAAATGCATTGAGAAAAAAAATGAGTTGTTTGTAGGACAGGATTTTTCTTCTGCTTTCACTGAACAGCAGGAAAGTGCTACAGAAACAGTGGTCTTGTCTGACCAGTCTTCATCAATTGGCCACAATTTTATGGACTACAACAAGCCTCCCAAACAAATACTTGTATTTATTCCATGAGCATTGTTTGGTTGGGTTTGTTGGGTTTTGAGGTTTTTTGTGGTTTTCTTTTTCAGTGGTTATTGTGTGGGTTTGTGGTTGGTGGTTTTTTTTTAGTTTGGTTGGCTTTTTAATCCAGCAAAATAATGCCTACAATCAATGCTTTCAAATTGCCTATTCTGGAAGTCTGCCACAGTTACTTTAAAGTAACTACCCAGAAATAAAGTTTGTTTATTTAGAAGTCCTTTGGGAAATCATTACTGCTCCTGATGGAGTGTCTCAAATATTGCAGTTCTAAGGCACAACAGGCTATTAGGAGATATTTTTATCCTCTAAAAACAAAGGAATATCCAGTTTTCTATAGGAAAATAAGCCACTGGAAGAAAATCCTCAATTTTGGTTATTTTTACTTAAGTCCTTCCTTAATGTCACTGGCATCACTCTGAAAGCAAGAATAACCAAGTCAATCTATTTTGAATACTTAGGCATCAAACTACTGTAGAACACAAGACACAGGTAACAGAAAACAGTACTGGTGAGCTTCCTTCATGTCCATTGACTTCATATCATTAAATCATTCATATCATTTAGTAGCACTACTAAAAGTCAAGTCCTGTGCAGTGCTAGCACCTTCTCTCAGAGAGTTTTAAAGCATTCTCAAGGTAATGCTGGTCTTACTCTCAGCCCATCACAGTCTGGCAGAGACACAGAGAGGCACGAGCTGGCATTGAAGGCTGTGGTTCCCAAAGACCCACTCCAACCATTAAGTGATACTGCCTCCCCGAATGTAAACTCCCTTTATTGACAGACAAAATACCTTTAAAACATATTAGTAAACACATCAGTCTCTTAATCCCACCTCAGGAAGGTCCCCTGAACTTGCTGAATCACTTGTAACTAAGTAGTCTCCAGGCATGAAAAGTAAATCCTGTTTATTTTGAGGCACCATCAAAGGTTGTGACAGCACCATGAAACTGCAGGTAGCTCAGCCTTGTGCAGCACATGAGGCAGCCATGGGTACTTGTTAAATTCAAGGTAATCTGTGTAGTCAAGACAGACAAATCATGTAGAAACTGCTGATCCTCAGCCTCCAACCTATGCCTCCTTTGTTATCTGTGGATATCTATGAGAGGTGCTATTTCCAAAGTGAGAGAGGTGTATTCCCAAAGTGCTTTCCAGTTTGGTGCATGTGAGAGCGATCATCAAAGCTGAAAGCTCTCCAGCCTGGAAACTACCAGTAACAAGGAAGAGCTGATGATAAAAACCCAGGAAACAAGTAAAAGCAGGTATCTCAACACAGGCACAAGAGAAAGGAATCTAGTTTGTCTATCTGGGGCAGATAATTGTCTAAGTGCAATCTGGAGTCACATCTCTGAAAATATGTGAGGGAATGAGGCATGGGTTAATCACAAAGCAGCATTTAAAGAAGCCCAAAAGGGCCCCTTTCTTGTGCCTGAAGCTGTCTCATGCACAAGGTGAGGTGTGTCTCCTATATCCCCTATGGCTGACCCTTGATCCAGGAGCATTATTCAGCCTGCTTGGGCACCCAGGTGAATCTCCATCCCCCATCGTCGTCCCTGCGCACAAAGGCCTGTCCTTGGTGGAAGCTGTGTGTTCTCACATTGCAGTGGGGACTCAGGGACGTTGTGAAGGCCACTTCTGTTTTGTTGGGTGACAAATCACCAGTCAAGTAAGGCAACCCATAGGCTGGCAGGGAGGAAATGCTTGGCACTGGTGAGGAGACGCATGGTGCTGCAGAAAACTGAGGGGGGAAGGGAGAGTCCTGGCTGCATGAATGGGCACTGCTGCTGGCTGGAGGCACGTGGCTGCAGCTAAACACTGCTGCTGGCCCTTCCCTGTGCTCATAGTCTGTTGCTCCCCCAGGGCTCAGGCAGTACGTGTCTTTTCCGAGCTCTGGCGACAGGGCACTGTAGTTAGCTGAAGCTTCATCAATGGTGTTCACGTCTTTTAATCCTAAGGTCTGCAAGACCCAGCTGTCCACAGCAGGGCTGGCTTGCTCTTCACAGGCAGTGAATTCATTGAAGAGGTTCCTTCTGGCTTTGGAAGCATGAGGAGTTTCTTGAGGAACAAAGCAGTGGTCCTCTTTTAATCTCCTCTTAGTACTTTTGAGGATAGCACAGGTTTTTTCTCCATGGCCAGCCAGGAGTTTCTATTAGAAAAACCCAAATCAACAAGGAGACAGAAGATTAAAATTTGAATTTCTAGATACCCAAAAGCAAAATGTTTCTGACCTCAGATGCACAAGACACTGTCCTTACAGAGATACTTTTTTCCCACTCTCTGCTTAAACATACAGATACGACCAACCATTTAGTGCCTTTCCAGCATCGGCAACCACCCAGTCCCGAAAGAGAAGAGTGTGACCATGTCAATAAGGCCTGTTGTGCTTTGATGGCATTCCCTGAGACCCCACCTGGCTCTGTGCCAGCAGGGCATGGGGGCAGAGTGGCAGCCTGACAAAGAGGGAGGATACAAAGGTAACTCCTGCTGGGACAGGGCTCATCCCGACCAGGCAGTGCTCAGAGCAGCAGCCTGAGTGGCATTGCACCCATCAACTGACCTCAGCTGCCATTACCCCAGAACAAGGCCCCCCTCAGGCATCCAGGGATGGTCAAAGGAAGGCAAGAATAGACACGGAAGGTCCCCAGCACGTCATGAATTCACTGCTCAGATATCTCCCATGACAGTTCCACACTGGACCCTTCTCCCCATGACACAGGGGGTGGCCATAGCTCCCTGCTGTGCCCAGTGAAGGAGACCTTTGCTACTGCCAGGAGGCAGGCCTGGCCACGGGAGGGAGGACATGTCACACTATCAACTCATCAACAGGATGGAAAAGTAAAGTCTGCTATGTTCTACAGTCTTTTTTACCACATGCCCAATCCACAGAATTGAGCAAATAACCAATAGTTCAGTTTCATGGGCAAAGCTGGAATAGCAAAAAATGTCTTTAAGCTGACACGAAACAATTGTTTTCTTTAAGATGAGACACAAAGAATTTAAATTTTAAAAACCCCACCCTTCACACTTAGTTTAACAGAATGTTTCATCCAACCTGAAATGTTTAATTTTGTATTTCACCATTAAAAAAAAATCCCACACAACTTTTTAATTAATAAACTGGAAAAAAGTCCTTATCGAAGGGATAATTGACAAAACAGATATTTAAAAATATGTATTCAAAATTGAACTTTTTTCTAAAAAAAAGCATTAAAGGGAATAATTCTACCTTGACTATATAATCTTAACTTACTTATAGCTAACTAATAAATTAAACTTAATTATTCTGGGTGCTACATTCTCTCCACAGTCAGAACCTGATAGGATATCATTCCTGGGGGAAACTGTGACCTTTGTGAATTTAAATGTGAGTGTGAATTCCACTGCAGGTTTTCTACACTCTTAGATTTTCCATATATTTTACTGGCCTGTACCTAATCAATCTGTTCCTTCTGCACACATCTGTAAGATGGGTTTGAACACAATACCTTGGCTTTTTCTTCTAAACACTTAATCAGGGCAGAATTCAGGTACTGTCGGAGGTTATTATTTTCTTCATGTAACCTAGCAAGTTCCTCTTCCTTCTGAAGCAAAGTATCTTGAAGCTGTGGAATAGAGATACTGATGAATAGATGTTGACTCTGTAACTTAATAGCAATTGCCCTACGGTACAAGCTGCTTGGATTTGATGATTTGGGTGTTTGCTTTGTGAGCTCAACCCACCCCCTCCAGCCTCTTGCCTCTATAAATCTAAGTGGCATGACTGTTCAGTTTTCACTTTTGACTTCCTTTAATCTTTAGTGAGTATTTGAGAAGATTACTCTGAAAAAGCCTGCAACCGCAGAATAATAATAGAAAAGAATTACAGGTAGCCCTGTGAGCAGCCAGAAACGGTCACGGGCATGACAGCAGCTTCAGAATCTCCTCCTGAGCTGCAGTAAATATCCCTTTGCACCCCTCCTTCCTATTTATAGTTGGCTGGTGCAAAAAAGGAGGAGTTGCAAACTAACAATTTATGGGGGTAGAGTGCAGAAGGAAGATGCAGTTGCCATTCTTTAGGATACGGCAGTACTTAGTGATCTCTTCAATTCTGGACCCTGCTGTGCCAGTCCTGGTACATATACAGAGTTGAGATGGTCCCTGGTCCCAAAAGTTGAACAGGAATGGCAGACACATAATGCTTTTCCATGGGAAATCTAAGTGTTTGCAGATAGATTCTTGCCTCCTGATCATGGCTCTGGAGACTTCTTTAGGAGGACAAAGAATCTTCTGCCAAGGACCACAGGCATCTGCTGAGCACAGGCTCAGACAAGAACAGACTTCAGTGATTGAGGTAGAGCCAAAGAAAGAAGTATACTGACATCTAGAACTGAGGTTTCATTTCAGGGACTTTTAAGTTAATATCTGAATTTTCATTGACTTCACTGTGTCAAAACATCATTCCAAGTACTTGATCAGAGTCATCAATCTGGAGTTCCTTCATCTAAGCTCAGAGTTTCTTCTGTCTCTTGTTGGGATTTACAAAAAAAAAAAAAAAAAAAAAAAAAAAAAAAGAAAA
>VZTJ01006262.1:544959-663132 GCA_013397795.1 Orthonyx spaldingii | reverse complement strand
ATGGTGGATCCTCCATGTAATTAGGCAATCCTGGTGGAATCATTTCCAATGAAGTTAAACCTGTGGAACCAGAAGGACACACACTACATATGTTTAGCCAACAGCATCATCAGAACCTGAGGGGCCCCGTGTTCATGCTCCTGGTTTTCTCTAGTGCCAAGGCTCCTGGTGTGATATAATCTAAGACGAGAGTAATGGACAGAGAACCCCACCACAGTTGTTCCAACTTCACAGGACAACACGAGAGAGACAAATACTTCAAGCAAGGAACAAGAGTTTTCTGTCACTTCCCACATCCGTGCCAGTGAGAGGGAGACATGCCATAAGCCATCCCAGAAGGCGCCATACGTGATACAAAGTTCGGGAGCCTCGTGGGGTGAACCGGGGTTGCTGCGGTGACTTTACCTGCTTGTTCCTGTAGAGCTGGGAGGACAGCTGGTCTCCCTGCCACGCCGCGTCCTGGGCACCGAGCTGCGGGCTGCAGAACTGGCCTGGGGAGCAGAGCGAGGGTTAGCCCGGCCCCGCAGCGCCCGCGGCCCCGCAGCGCTCCCCCCGCAGCGCCCCGGCGGCAGCGGAGCGCACTCACCCGGCGGCCGAGCCTCCCGCCGGCCCTGGCTGTGCGGCGGCTCCGCGGCGCAGACGGCGGCCCAGGTCTCCTTGGAAACTCCGGCGGGGGCGGACCAGGGGCAGGCGCAGCCCGAGCCCCCGGCGAAGTCCGGCTCCGGGCACGGCCGGCCGGCGCTCTGCGGAGGGAAGGGGCCGAGGCGATGGGGCGCTCGGCGGGGCCCCGAGGGGAGGCGGTGCCAGCCCGGCCCCGCCGCGCCCCGGCAGCAGCGCCCCGGCGGGGTAGCGCTCTCCCCGCCGCGGTACCCGCCGGGCTGTGCTCAGGTGCCGTCGCGGGGCAGCCCCGCCAGCGCCCAGCCCTGACCCGGTGCCCGCTTTCCCGGGGGCACCGCGCCGTGCGCCGAACGCGGGCAGTGCCGCCCCGCCAGACCCCGCAGCGCTGGCGCTCCGAGCACAGCTGTGCCAGGGAGGTGGCTCGGTTTCCTGCAAACCCTTGGGAAATGCCACGGTTTAGAGTGGGTTTAGGGTGAAGGGAGGTCCCAGGTGGTCCTTGGCCAGATCGTTCCTGCCACCTTGGGTGTTTGATTCAGCTCTAAAGCAGCAGCCAGCAGCCGCCTCCTGGCTGCTCGCACTCTCTTCTGCCCCTGCAGTTCTGCAGGAGTCCCAGACTGCAAAGGCTGGGATTATCGCTGGATTCACCCTTTCTCACTCCTCCAAATAAGCCTCATCTGCAGCAGCTCTAAATCTCTGCAAGGAAGGCAACGGCAGAGCTTGGAGTCTCAATCAGGGAGTCTGCCCACCCATGGGAAGGCACAGCAGCAGAGACTGCTCTTGCAGGTAGAGGAGAGCCCTCTTTCTTTCCCATCTTAAGAGGGCACAAAATCTATTGCACTCCCCCAAGGGAGAGACCAGCTTCTCCTCCTCTGCCTCGAGGTCGAGAGAAATGCAAAGAGCACTTACCATATTAGTGGCAGAATGAAATGCAGGTCTTGGGAGCACGTTTCTGTTAAAGCCCCAGAGAGGTTTAAATGGCTCTGAAGGAGGGGGAGAGGGGGGAGACCGGGGAGGCGAGTTTAATCTAAAGGAGCTCCCAGTGACGCCTCAGAGCTCTCCTGAAACCCAGCAATCTGATTTGGTGTAAAGCTGTCAAACTTGTGACGTGAATAAACAGCAAACTTGCTGAAATCAAAGTCATTCTGGTCCCACAAATCAACACAAGGAAGGAGGGAAAAGAAAAGGAGGGAGAAGAGAAAAAAAGCTTCCACACAGTTCAGGGCAGCAGTGAACCGGTGTGTCTGAGTTTCACTCCAGGAAATGAACAGGCATCCAGGGAAGCATCCCACATGTTCAGAATAATGCTGCTTGTGTTGCTGGTGAGTTTTTTTATTTCTTTTGTTTTGTTTTCAAGCCTTGTTTGCAGTTGTAAAATCCAACAGGAAGAAACAAGTTTGTCCAACCTGCCTGGCTGACGGGAGTGGGTTTTGCCCAGCTTCTCAGAGGTGTGTAGAAGCAAATTTGATTCAGAGCACTTCTGTGGACAGTTCTGAGGAATAAAGTGCAGCTTGCAGAATAACACAGTCTGCAATGACAAGCTCCTGCAAATGTCTCAATATACTGGGAATATTTTCTGTCAAGCCCCAGGCTTCCAGAAGATCTCAGGATATAAATGTGGCAGTGGTAAAAGGTTTACTATCATAACATTGCAAAAGCCACGCACAGGTGTGTGAAAGACAGAGATTGTCTCCATATAGTTATTTCTGATTCATATCAGATTTACATAGCAATCAAAATCCATGGACCAGCTTGAGTTTTGCCCGGGGGGGGGCGGAAATCAAACCAAAAATCTTCACTGAAGGTCTGTCTTTGAATAGCATAGGGGATGGTGGGAATAAAGCCAATAGCAGAGCAGTTGTTCCACCAGGATCCTGTCCCCTGCCATGGCGAGGGCTATTCCAGGTCGAATCCTGACCCATCTGCAGCCAGCAAGGATGAGGCTGGGCCGAGGGCAGGCCATGCTGGCACGCAGGATGGGCTTTCATTTCTCCCCTGGAGGATGCTCAGTGCTACTCCCCCATTAGCAAGGCTCAGGGACAATACAAAACCAGAGGGCCATTTGCCTTCCATTCTTTTCTTTACTGGCTATTTTCCTAGGTTGCTGCCCAAGGTAAACTGGCAGCTATACCAAATTAAACCACTGCCATCTCCTGCCTTTATGAGGGTTTTTTTTCCAACAGAGGCGTTTTAAAAAGGCCATGCGCTCCAGACCTACAGTGGCTTGGGACTACCCTTTAGCTTCCTCAACCCGCAGCACTGCACATTTACATTTGATAACTGCTGTGATAACCCACTGCCTTCAGATGCCAACCCCTCCTGCATGGCCGTGTCATCTGTTGGCTGCCAAGGCACAGAAGCTGAGTGACACACGCCCAACACCTGCCAAGGCCCAGCGCAGCTCCTTGGCCGGGTCTGGTCCCTCTGCCCACTGCTGAGCTGCGGCACCGGCGGCTCCCTCACACCGGGCACACCCCAGGCGAGCACCGCTGCTCTGGGGCCCCGCGGGCGGCAGCGCGCTGGGAGGGGGCCCGGGGGAAGCGGGTAAAGCCGGGAGAGGAGAGGTGCTGGGGCGGGCAGGCTGTAGGAACCCTCATCGCCCGCAGCAGCCCCGTGCGAGTCGCGAACGCCCCGCGGGTCCCGCCCAGCCCCCCAGCGCCGGCCTGGGGCCGCCGGGCCGCGGCCATGTTGGGGCTGCCCAAGATGGCGTCATCAGCGCGCGCCGCCCCTGGCGCGCCGGGTGCGAATGGCGGTGCCACGGGGGGAGGCGCGGCCGCTGCTGAGGGGCCGGGGCTGCCCCGCTCCCGGTCCCCGCGCCCCCGCAGGTCGGGAGGTGCCGCCTGGCCCCCGAGGGGGTGGGGAAGGTGCAGAGGAGCCCGCAGTGGTGAAGAGCAGGGATTCCTTTTGCACGGGGTGCCCCCCGTGTGGCCCCGAGACACCTCGCGGCTCATCTGTCGGGGCAGCGGCAGAGAGAGGAGAGTTGGGTGTCAGAACAGCACAGGGAATAATTAGGGCTTGGAGCATCTCAGTTATGAGGAGAGACTGAGGGAACTGGGCCTGTTAAGACAGAGGGCATCTCCTTAATGCATATAAATATCTCAAAAGGCGGGGGTCAAGAGGGAGGTGCCAGGCTCTTTTCACTGGCGCCCAGCGTCAGGACGAGGAACAGTGGCCATAAACTAGAACACCAGAGGCTTCACCTCAACATTTGGAAGAACTTTCTGTTGAGGGTGGCAGAGCACTTGAAGAGCCGCCTAGGGAGGGGGGAGTCTCCCTCTCTGGAGACATGTCAAGCCCACCTGGGTGCCCGTGGTCGCTCCGCTGTTGGTGTGGTGTTGGCTGCGGGGCTGACAGTGCTCGCATTTCTGAGCTCAGGGAATTCAGGCCAACTCACCAAGGTCGATATGCTGGGGAGTGGAAGGTGGTACATGGATAAAAGACCACCAAATCAGAGCCCTGGCGGGTTTGGGGAGATACCCTTTGGGTGACTGTCAAAGAAAGAAAAATGCTCTTGTAGGAAACACCTAATTTTGCAAAATGGTGCGTGGATGGTCACACATGATGATGGAAGTGGTTCAAGTCACAGTAGCAATCACATGATGTGTGTGTAAAACAAAACTAAGTAACAATTATCTCCTAATTTTCCTCTTCATCTGGAGCCCTTACTGCTTATTGCAGTTAATGATGGACCTCTTTACTTGGAAATAAAGTTCTGGGGTGAAATGCTTATCAAGATTACAATATTGCTTCAGTGGAGATTTCACTTTGAATGTCATAGCAGCTCTTTTCTGAACTTCCAGGAACACACTTAAGTGTATTGAAGGGTGTTATTTCCTGTATGTTCATTGTACTTATATTTTCTTTTGTAATTTCCATGATGTTTCTTGTTTAAATGACAGTGATGAAGCTAATCCTTCAGATTAAAACTAAAACCACATTTTTTTCTGGTTTATCACATTTTTTATGTAGAAATGGCCTTAAAACTGCATTTCTGCCATAGTAAACTGGTTCTCAGAAGGGATGGTACACAGAAGAAAAATAATACCTACAAATAGTTTAATTCAAGTTTTCTATCATATTTACTACAATTATGAGTTACTTTGCATGCCGACACCTGCACAGGTGTCCAAACCCACCCCAAATCCTCTTCACTTATCCTGCCATATTACTGCTACAGTGCTTCTTATCCCTGTTAAGAATGGTTAAGTGAATCAGTGGCAAAATAGAGGCTCACTTAACAACTCAGGATATTAACCTATAGACAGGTACACACAGGTATCTGGCACTTGCATGAATCTCTGATCATGTCTGGGAACCAAAGGTGAGCAATTAAACCTGATGAGACTGATTTGCAAAAATGCTTTTGAAAGGGTATTTATGCAGATACAGTTTCTGGCTGTTTCTCTGATCAATCTTTCTCCTTGAACGCAGGACTAAAAGGCACTTCCCAAATCCAGTCCCCTGCTGTTGAGACATTCTTAAACTTTTCAATCTCCCTCTTAAAACTAATTAGGTTATTTTCCTTATGTTATTCCCACTGTGAGGCTACACCATACCCTGAGCTCTGATGGCTGGACACTTTCTAGTTTCCAGGCTGAATGTATTCATAGCAGGTATAATCCCTTTTGTCCTTGTGCCAAACTCTTGCTCTGCTTTAGACACTTCATCTCCCTCTCTAGTGTTTAGCCTTGATGTCTTTGCAGAGCGCTGTCACACATTGTCTTTTCCTTTGCTGTTTAGGTCAAAGAAAGCAGGTTCTTTTACAATCTGTCCTAACCTTAGGAACCCATCTCAGAAAATATTCCAGCTGATATTAACCTATGATGGATGACCAGACTTACTCAGGTTGCTGTGTAACACACCATTGTTTTAAAGAAAAGCATGGGGAAATCTTTCTCTTAATATCTTTCTGGTATATTTTAGGGCAGTCTTTACCTTTTTTATTGCTCTCTCACACCAGCTACTAGTTTTGAAATCACTGTCAGCTGGCAGTGAATACACCTGTGGGCTTTATTGCCTATAAAATACAGTGAAGTCAGGCTGAGTCTTTAGTGCTGTTGGGCTTCAGCTCTCCTGTGTTGATACTTTTTAGTACTGTGGAGTTTCACAAGTATTTATAATAAAGAAAGAAGATGTCTATGAGATGGAAAAAACTGCAAACGCCTTTGTGGGTGTATCTGCAGTTTCTCACAGTAAGAGTGGTAAGTCTGTGACTAGAGGATATCCTACCTGTGTGCAGTTCTTGTGGTGGCTTCAATGCTTTTTTTTGGTTTGAAATGAAGGCACACTGTGTATGTCAGGTGTATGTGATTTTGTTCCTGTGTTTTCTGATGTACCCTGGATAAGATTTATCCTTGATAGTCTTAGAAGGAAATTTGGTATTACTAGTGCTTAGTTGTCTGTGTTCAGAAAAGGGTTTTTTTGTCAAGAAAATGAGTTTTATTTTAGCTGCTGTATGTAAAAAAGTAATTTTTTTAGTGATCTAGAAACTTAATTTGAGTACTGGATATCATCTGTTGGAATTTATCTGAAAAAGCTGGTTTTCTAAATAGGTAATGGCACTTTTATTTATAGACTATCCTTACAGATGAAGTGTGTAAGGGCCATGTTTGAATAACATCTGTGCCATGTGTTGTGTCCACAAGTGCTCACCCATCTGTTATCACCTCTGCTAACAGCAAATCTTGGGTCTCTTCTGTATGTAGCTGTTGTTTCACAAGGGACAGCAGATCCCTGCTTTGAAGAGAGATCTGTTAAGTAAAGCACAGATAACTGCTTGTGAAGATCTAGGACTAGAAGACACTTGCTCTTGTGATGCTGGTACTGCTTTTTACTCTTCATAATTTCATTCTAGTTTCCAATCTGAATTTGTTCATGGACATTTGTGGCTTTAGCTTTTTCTGTTTTGCCTTGTGTGCCATTTGATGTGTTATAAACAACAATCTCTGCTGTGTTTGTCTGACTTTGTGTAATTGTTTTTTTATTTTGCCAGCCATCTGAGAAGCAGTCCTCTGAGTCTGGACTTGTTTACACCCCCAGGTACAGGAATGAGGTTTTCCTGAAATGGAAAGGCGGAAAAAGTGCAAGTTTTAGGAGCACAGAGTATGTTTACAGAATTCACTGCTTGGAGAATGTCATTGAGAGTGAGAGGACTGTGATAAATAAATAATGATTTTTATAATTCTGGGGTTTTCTTTTGAATATTTTCATTAATTCTACTGGGTATATTGATCTCTTGTCAGAGCAGGACATTGATTGCACTGGTTTAGTATCCTAAGGACATATTCTCTCAGAACTCATCCCAGGCTCTATTTCTTGCCTGTTTCTTTCCCCTTCCTTTGACTGGAATTTTGTCATAAGAGAACTCTGAGGTCCTGACATCAGGATTGACTTTTGATGAGCTGGTGAGTTCTCCTGAAAACTGCAGGTGGGAATTTGTTGTTGTTGCCAATCTGATTAGTGTATGGAAGAGAAATGTGTTCTACTCCTGGGTCTGATGTCGTACAGTTTTATAGCAGCACTTAAATGCCTGAAGCTTCAGAATATCACCCATTTATGGTATAGACCTAAGTCAGTCTCTGCATCTTTGTTTCAGTTCCTCATCTATCAATCAGGACTGGTATGTCTGCTTAGATTTCACAAATGTCGTCATGTAGCCCCTGGCCAAATGAGTCCCTTTGTTCTTGGCTGAGACCAGTTGGCTCCAGAAGAGCAAATTAATTGTGAACTGATAATTTTTTCTGATGTTTGGGAGTTAATTGGGTGGGAGTTTTTATATAAAACATGAGGTAGTCTTGGAACCGAAGCCTGTTCTTGGTCTGGCATGAGCAGCATGCTGCTGCTGTTGATGTCCCTCATTCCAGAGGTTCCCACTGCTCTGAGCTGCCATGCTGCAGCTAAGTAACCTTCACATCATAGAAAGTGATTCAGCAGTGCAAACAAATCCACTGAGGTAGTCCCAGGGTTAAATAACAGATGGCAGAAACAGTTTTCCTTGAGTGTGCTCTGAGTGTTGACTATCGTGGTTTGGGGAAAATTCTTGTGCCTACAAGAGAAAGACCCCTGTGCTGAAAAGCCATGTTTTTCTCCATGGTGTTTTCTATTGAAGTCAAACTATTTTGTGGGGAGACCTGCCAGAAAAGCTTAGCTTATGCATTTAGTCCAAATTAGGATGAATTTTAATGGGACCAGATACAGAGCTGAATGGGGCCTTGTGTCTGATCATCCACTCATGTGTGCATCTGCCTGCTCCTAACCTGGCCTGTGAGCTCTCCGTGTGTGAACTGTGCTGCCAGTACCGATGGACTGGGCTTCACCTATTTAGCAGTGCTTTTCCTCTTGGCTGTGGCTCAGGAGTTGGCAGTCTGGCTCCTCTCCATCTTGCTTTGGGTGTAGAGCTGGGCACTTTCCTTTCTTGGCTGGCAGTTGGGATGTTTGGCAGAGATCTCTGATCTGAGTAAATATGTGTGAGGGCATGTCTTCATTGCAGAGCTCTATGGCATTGCCTTCCCTAATCAATAATGAAAGACAGATTCTAGGACGTGTGTAAATGTGTTGGGGGTCAGAAGGTGAAGGGTGCTGTTGTCATGAGCTGAGAAAGATGTCAGGGTTTTTGTGCATACTTTTCAAAGGCTGAGTTAAAGCAATAAGTCACTGAGGAGATACCCTAGTAAAACAGCTCTGTCTGTATACACAAAATTTCCAGCTCCTAGTCCATGCAGGTAGTGTTCGATGAACTAGTGATGAAAAAGAATTAGTTGGCTGGCAATTCATCTAAAAGATTGGCAGAGGATTTTACAGGCTTGCACCAGAGCTGGCTGGAGACAATAATCTCTTTTCTTGAAGAATGCTGAGGTCCTGACGCCCAGCTCGTTGGAATGAAACCTGAATGCTTTTTAATTCTCTGTGAGAGATTTTTTTTCTTTCCCCTTTTTGGTTTTTGTTTTTAGGAAGGAACAAAATGTTTCATTGTGATTTTGTCAATTATTTTGATATAATGGATTAAAAGAGTAAATGTCTTCCAAATCCCAAAGCCTTTTAAAAGAATTCCATTCAAAACACATCAGAGCTGTTTTCTTCCCTGAATTTTTGACGAAATTTAATTTTAACCAAAAGTTTACACACTTCAATGGTAACATGACTTCCCTTGTAGCAGTGATGTGCAGTAGGTAAAAACTGCAGACAGGATTTTTTTGGTCTGGTTATATTTTATGCTATTCTAGAGGAGAAAGGGGTGGGGGGAGGTTTGTATCCATTTGGCAGCCTCATACTGTGCCAAAGCAATGCAAAAAGGCCTGAGAGTGAATAAGAAACAAGAGAAGTATTTGGTTTTTAACTGCTGCTGGATAAGAGAGCAGGATTCATCCATGCCTTACTGTAATTTTACAATTCCATTGCAAACTGTAATAGTACAGCAGGGAAAGAAAGAAGAGGTTAGTACAGTGCACCAGAGCAGACTTCAGGGGGGAGATGTTCTCTCAGCTCAAGGTTCTTGTGTCCAGGTCTCCTGAAGTGACTGGAAGGAACAGAGACTTAAATGGCAGCTATTGAGCTACCCAGAAGCTCATGTGGATTCAGTTTCATCTTTCCTTTCTCTCTTTCTAGTCAGGCAGAAATGAGACCTCTTTCCACCGACAGAAGCTGCAATGACTGGTCTGTCATCCATGGCCAGCACTGAAGCTCAGCAGCCTTGTGACATGCACACTGGGACCTTGTCGGCTCTGGTCAATATTTTCTGACCTCCCCCTTAGAGCTCGAAAGGTGTACTGCTGTTTGAGAAGTTGCAGCTTCATGTGAACAAAACTAATTTAATCTGGGATGTTGCTATTAGCTGTTGGATGTTGTTTTGCAATTCCACAAATTTTTTAGACATTTTTGTGTTCAGGGGCAGGGCTTAGATCTCTCTGTAATCTCCAGCACCCAGGAGATACAAGTCTGTATGGAAGAGTCTGGGCAAGCACCCTTGGTGCCTTGGGCACAAAGGAGTGTGGCCCCCTGGAACAAAATACTTCACTGGGAAACTGTAAGACCCTACGGTGCTCCATTCTGGGTTGGCTGCTGGCCTGCAAAGTGCCCTTCAATAACTTGCTTTTATCGCTTTGTTTACCCTAAATGTGTGATGAGGAAGATACTATGTTAGGTGTTCTTACTGAGGAATAGCCCTCTGTAATTGCTGGCAGTTTTATTTTTGAGAGTAACACTAATTCTAGACTTTATTCTTTCAAAGATGTAGCTTGGTACCATGAATTTGGAGGGTTAGCTTATTGCTGAAAGTGTTTTGATTTTCATGCACTCCTGGACCCTGGGATGTTTTACAGAATGATGTGATAGGTGGACACTAGAGGGCTTCCTGGCATTCCTCCCTCTGCTCCCACCCGGGCACAGCAAGAAGATTCAGGTTAAGTAAATCAGGAAGCCTTCACTCAGGGTCTTACAGCTGCATTTAAGTTTTGAGGATGGAGGAAACTGAGCAACACAGAGGAAAGGAATTCTTTTGTGCTGCATATTCAAAGCTCCATCGGCTCCTGGAGAACAATAACACTTACTCTGCCTTATGGCAATGACCTTTTCGGGTGCATCTGCAAGCAGATAGAAGTTGCCAGTGGGAGCACTGCAAACACAGGCAGTGTTTCAGTTAAACCTCCAGGCAGGCAGAACCATCCCAGGAGCAGTTAACTACGGACATTTCAGCATTTAGTTGTGGCTGATGTTCAGGTTTCCTGTGTGACTTTGAAGTACAAGGAGGTGTGAGGACCATAGGAGAGGCAGGCTCTGGGTTTGGGTGTTGTGAACTGCTGTCTAGAAGCTTCCAGCACTCTCCACTGCCCATAGGGAATCTGCCTTAACACCAGGCAGTGTGACAGATGCCATGTTCTTTCCCAAATCCGGGAATATCTGATGTCTCACAGCACTTTGCTCAAGTTGAACGCAGCGCTGTGTGAGCGCACTCACGTTGAGAGCTGGTGGTGTGTCCAGCCAGACTCATCCTGGCACCGCTGTTGCCTCTCGCTGTGCTTTATTTACTATTTAGGCTGCAATTTAACAGTGTTTGGCTGGTTAAAAAACAATTATAGCACTGGGTTCCCCCCTCAGCATGTGCTAAGAAGCCTTTGACCACAGCACTGGGGAATAGGAGGCAGGATGGCTCTTATTAATTACTGTGCTGCCAGCAGCCAGCCTTGCAGCAATGGGTTAAGCAGCACCATCCCTGTAGATGGTCACTCACCAAACTTCTTTTTGAGTTGACCTGCTAGGATTTCTCCCTCTCCTCCCTCCCCTGCCTCTTCTCTCTCTCTTTCTTTCTCTTTATTCTTTTCCTCAGGTCTCTTGATTTCATGCTGGCTTTCTAAATTGAGGATAAAATTAATTCAGCACACAATGCCACAGCTGGAATGAAACATGGCCAGTCGCCCGTGTGGAGGGGAGGGCTCCGTGCTGGCTGGGGGTAGTTTGTTGCATCTCCTAAGGCCACTACGGGCTGTCACTGATTTATTGATAGTGCTTCTAGCAATAAAGCAAGAAGTTAAGTGTGAGTTGAACCATATGTTCATAATTAGTTGACTCAGCAGCCACCTTGTTAGCCTGGAGCTGCCTAGGTGTTCAGAAGCAGGAGAAGAGGGAAGTTTTGGGTGGAAGGTGTGGTCCAAAATCCCACTGACAAGCCAGAGGGAGACTTGATTGATCTTAATCTATTCTTTTTGTTAGGAGGCAGCATGCTGCTGTCAGGAACAGCTTGGCAATAACAGATTTGTGGCCTCTAAGTCCTTGTGGTTACAGCCAGCATGCGACACTCGGTCAGCTCCTTGCATGCTCCGTACTTAATTGGTCTCAATGGTGGGGTCTGAAATGAGACCGTAGTTCAAGGTGCAACACATGCTGTACCTGAAAGTGCAGCCTGGGAGCTGCTGCACAGATGTCAGCTTTTTACCAGTGGGCTTAGCACTGGGGACCCGGAGGGTCCGCACAGAAAGGGACAAGGGGTGCCTGAGAGGACCCTGCCGATTTTCAGTGCTTAATATGGAATTAATTAGAGGAAAACTTTAGAGAGAAAGAGTGTGACTGGTAGAGGAACAAGAAGGGAGGCGCAAAGAACTTGTTAGGAAGTTAATCAAGGTGGATTGCAATTTTGCCTGCATTGAGTGGTCAGCACACATAGTATGGACATAGGAGAGCCTTTAATGGGAATTGATACCAGCCAGAGGGGGGAGGAGGGTGTCTCTTTCTGTCCATCTGTTGGTCTTTCACAAGTGAATTGGTCTATGCCACAGGATTCAAAACAGTGTAGTTAGAGACTGGGGTTTTTGTGGGTGTACATGGTCTGCAGGAAGAGTGAGCTTATTTCTGTCCAAAGTTTTAAAACAATTTTAGGGTTCTTAGATTTCACTTAACTGAAAATTAAGCTGAGTGTAGAAATAAGACTATTTTAATAATAGGCATCAAAAAGAACTCTAGGGATTAGTGATTTGACACAGCCAACAAAAGGATTATTTTATGACTACCTAGACAAAGCAAAAGTGGGCAGAGAGGGCTATCTGTATGCTGGGGTCCATTAGCAAGACCACAATCAGCAGGCTGAGGAAGATGGTTGGTGACCACTACTAGGCACTGGTGAAACTGCATATGAAGTACTGCATCTGGTTTTGGTCTTGACAGTGCAAGAAAGTTGTTGTAAAACTGCAGAATCAAACAGGAGGGCCACTAAGCTGGTCAGGATGCTGGAGCACAGGAGGGTGAGGGAGGTGGGCTTGCTAAGCTTGGAGAAGAGGGCTGAGGGAATCTGATGACACTCTTCTGCTGCTGTGGAGGTATGTAGAGAAGACAGAGACCAACTCAGACATGCACAGTAAAAGCAGTCAAAGTATTCAAAAACTGGGAGAAGTTATATTTCAATTAGATATGAGAGGAAGAAAAAAGAAAACCCAGACATGATAAGCTAGACAGGTCATGAAATCACCATTTGTGGCTTTTTTTAATAACTTGCCTGGGCCAAGTTCTGAGCAGTGTGATCTAAATTTGGAAAGGACTCTTAATTTTCCTATGAGCAGGCTGCTGCTGGAGCATGGCCAGGGCCTGGGACAGAGGCACATGGCTCACATTCTGTCATGTGCTTCTGTGCTGGCTGGTCCATGGCTCTGGTGTCACACCACGATGTACATGGCAATTATCATTGTTACTTCTACAGTGTAATGATTTAGAACAGTTAATGAATGGGTAAAGTTGATCTGTACACAACAATTTGGAATATAATTCACCCAGATATAGCAGCAGCCTTTCTTAGCAGAGGCTGTGCTTTGAGCTGTGATTAGAGCTGGTTAGAGCTGAAATTATTTTGGAGGCTAAATAAGTGTCCATCCCTCATCTATTTCTTATCTCCTACAAGAGGATGCTGCAGGTGAGTTGAGGACCAGAATGTGAGAGGTCCCTGTGAGATCTCATATTGCTGCTGAAGATGGTTTGAGTTCACCTGGCTGAACTGCACTGCTGCAGGCTGGAAGCATTGATGTCACTGGTATTACAGGTTCAGGCTATTGACATGTTCATCTCTAGTTATCAATCATCTAGAGGAGGTGGAGGGATAAACTATCAGACTATTAAAGCTGCTTTTATAGTGTATTTCTGGCCGAAGCCTTGCTTTGTGTTTGCCTGTGAGGATCTTCTCTGGCTGAAATCTTTGCCTGCTGTGTAACCAAATAGGAATGGTTACTACTTACTGAGGCTCCAATGGCAGCATCTGTGTTGTAATATATGCATTTTTAAAAAAGCACAGAGACTAAGTGTTCAGCCTTAAATTCTCAATAAGTTTTTATTGGTATTGCTCTAATAGGGTGAGAGGGAGAAATCTGAAGGAATGGGCACTTAATCCTTGCATAACACTTTGTAAGCATGGTGCAAAGCAGCTTTGGAGGAGAGAAGAACCAGGATTTGGTGCTTCCCTGTCTCTCTTGGGATCATCTCTGCTGTGTTTCTTGACCAGAGAAGCAATGTGCTACAGTGGAGACCTTCTTGAGGTAGTGTTGTCATTCCTCATTGCAAAAAACAGCCACTGCTTTGGTTTGTAGCAAGTGCAGGTTATTTAAAAAGATGAGATTGTGGTTATGAAAAATTCAGCTGAATTTGGCTCAGATTTGGAAGTGACTGGATCAGTTTGTGGTTCTGTATCTAACTCAAAAAGGAAGCTAGTGGTAAAGATTAGGATTTACATCATAATCCCAAAATTACAGTAAATACTCAGAAACGTGTATTTGAAGTCCAATTTCAGACTTGCTGTAAGGGAGATCTCCCAGTTGCCAAGTTAGGAGAAGCTTTTCTGATTTAAGTTTGAAGTTGTTGCACCAAGGCAGACCTGTAACTTAGTAGCAGGAGTTATTTGGTTTGTCTGGTGCCAAATGGAAATTGGGTAGCAGTGATCATAGTTTTCTCGGAACCTTTTTTCTTTGGAGTTGGCCAAAGAGGGGGGGAAAAAATCTCAGCAGAACTCCCAGTGCCAATGAATGACACCAACACATGCAGATCAAAGGCAGAGGGACTCCACAGCGAGTCCGTGCAAATTGAAAACCTCTGTTCTCTGCGAGGAACATGGTGTTCCTGCTCGACTGCGTGGGGGACTTGGAGCTTCTTTGCTCTGTGTTGGTAAAATGACTTGTTCCCTGGTGCAGGAGTTGCAACACCTGTGGTTTTATACTCAAAATTTCCTCTCCTATTTCTTTGTCAGAGAGGGCTTTACATCACTCTGGACAAACCCTTTAGGTGTGTTCCCATATAGAACTCAGTGATATTTCCCATCTGCTGACTGGGATCCGAGTCACGATGCTCCTGTTTCAGCACCGGTCGCTGCTCCCTTTCCCGCCAAATGCAGCTGCAGCCATTAGGATGACTTGCATCCTGCTGCACGCAATATGCCTGATCTTTACCCTACAGAGGTATTGTTTAAAGGGCTCTGAACATTTCGAACAAACTGGCCTGGCAGGGGGACTTTCAGCTTCCCCTCCTTTACGGGTACAACAGCCTGTGTTTGTAAACAGAGCCTTAGAGGAGTAGTGGGAGCCACTGGAGGACTGTCAGCTGGTTAATTGGATGTCAGCTCCCTGCCGGGGACGGGGCTAATGAGTCATCCTGCAGAAAGAGAATGGCCTTGAGAGAAAGGCAAGGAACTGGACAGCACTAATCACATCGACAGAGGAGTCCAGAGCCCGCCTGTTGGGATAAAGGCAGAGCAGCATTTGGGGACACAGGGCTTCCCTGTTTAGATTTTGTTAAACAGATTAAGCAGGTTCTGAGTTTGTAAAGCTGAGATATTATTGCTGGTGTGTGTGTTTAAACAAGTGCTCATGTGCATGGGCAGTGGTCTAATATACGATATCAACACTTTCAGTTTATAGGTTTTGGTAGCCTTTGTTTTTTGAAAAATACCTATAGAAAGAAATAAAAATGATATGTTAATGGGGAGTTTAATGCAGGAAATGTCAAGAAAGAATCATATAAGACACAATGCAATCACTTCTTCAAATTAGGAAGTTTATTTTTTCTTTTGAAAACATAAGTCAAAGATTATATCCTTTTTGCTGAAAACTGTCTTCTAAAACAATTTTTTTCCATGAGAACCTGTTGTTAAAACAAAGTGAAGTTTTTTTGACATTAGCATTGTGTACATAAGTTCACTTCATTTCAAAGAACATTGTGATTTGAAAATATTTATCAGTGTAGTTACATGAATAAACAGAGGGATTTATTTACATCTCTTTCAAGAAACAAAACACAAATGAGAGATGGGTTATTGGTATTAAGTTCTAAAATAAGAGTGTGTTCCCATTTAAAACTATTTTTGCCAAAGAAAAAGCGAATAGAGAAATAGACACACGAAGAAAGGTAATATAAAGGTTAAAAGAATTTTTAAAAAGATGGCTGTAAGAAATCCTGGTAAGTCATTGGGTCTCTCTGTGTGCTCTAAAATGAGCTGCCCTTTAGCTAAGCTGTGCCTGATGTGTTTACCTAGTCGGCTCTTAGAGAAGAATGGAATATCCCTTGCCAACCAATTCCAGCATGGCACTGTTCTTACTGCAGAGATTTTCCTTGATTTGAATTTGTGGTAACTTAGGTTCACTGCTTCATGTCCTGCATTCCTTGAGCATAAAATTAATTCGCTTTCCTCGTTCAGCAGCATTTTCTATTTTGATACCTTTCTTAAATCTTCTTCAGAGGAAACACCACATTTTCTTCTTTTTTCGTGGTATCCAGATCACTAATTGTTCTAGTGTCTATTTGCTATTTATTATTTACTGAACAGCCAAGAGAAGATGGGGGAGGAGGAAAGTTAAAACTGGACCCTGCTTCAAAGAGAGTTTGTTACCCAGGAGAACTTCTGTAGGTGGGAGCTCCCTGCTAGTTGGAGTGTCAGGGGAATGGAGTCAGTGCTGGATATAGCCAAGCCACAATTGTCATCCTGAAGTGTGAACACATCTCAGCTGTGAGTGCCCACCCTCATCCTGTCCTCTGTAGCACGTAAGCAGTGAGCTCCCTGATCCTAGTGCAGCTCATGGCAGTAGCACCAGGAAGACCTGTATGCCTCAGTGCTCTGAAGTCATTCAAAAATGGCAATTTGTGTGGCTGACAGCCAGAGTAAAGGAGGCATTGGCTTCTCTCCCAGTTTATGCAACATTCTGGGTTTTATCAGGGCTTCTTTGAGGTTTTCTTCATAGGCAAAAAAGCAAATGGACAAAGTGGTGTTTCCCTTGATCTGCATTCACCTATAGAGTCCAAACCCGGTCTGAAACAGTTAAGGAAGTACTTAGTTTAGTTTCTATAATGGCTTAAATATTGCATAATGGCCTGGAACTATGGGACTTCATGGATGGGGAAACTCTTCTTTTGAAGGCTGTGGATCCCTCAGCAGTGCTGACATTCACAGGAACTCCTGTTTGCCCTGGACTCCCACTTATGCCTTCTAAAAGGGTGGCAGTTTTGGAGACAAAGGTTTCTAATGAGCCAGAATGTGCAAGAAGAAAACAGAAAAGAACTTGCAGAGAGCTGTAGGGACAGTGTGGTTCCAGTAACCCCAGGGAGCATGAAGCGCTGTGTCACCTCCTTCCACATGGATAACATGGCATATTTAGGTGGCTGCTGCTTCTGCTAGATCTGATCTCTGGAGTAAAATCAAAAGGTTGTCAATCCTGCACCAAATTAAAACAGAATCAGGAGAATTAACATGCTTTATAAATGCAGGTTAAGCATATTATAAGCACACTGTAATTATAGTCAGCTGCCTGGCTCCTGCAATCCAGTAGCACTGGGCTTAGGAATTAAGTTGACTATACAGTTAATAGGAGCTTATATTAAAGGCATTAGTAGAGTTACAAAAGCTTTGTAACGAGAGTGTGACCCAGCCTTGGACAGAGACAATGAAGGTTTGTGTGCTATAATTAGCACACACAAAACCTCCCCATTCGGTTGACTGTTTTCCATTTGCCTTTTAAAAAACTGAGCAGTGCAAAGCACCCTCAGCCCATCAGAGATGGGAGCTGTGCTGTCAGTGTGGAAATATTGGGGGTCTCAGTGTTGTCCCTGTTTGGGCAGTACCAGCTGGTCAGCTGAGATAGCTGATGAAATAATTTATATACAAGGTCAGACTCTGGTCAGACCATGTCCCCACACTGCCTGAGTGCCAGGACCAGCAGGCAGCTTCTACCAGCCTTCTGAAGAGATGAATCTCCTTTTCTCTTCCGTGCTCACCTGAAAAAAAGTGGTTCTCAGTGCAGAGAAATATTTTGACCTGTTGCCGGGCCTGATGGTTAAGGGCGAGAAGCAAATGCAGGAGGGAAGGATTTTTTTTCATATATGAACTAAAGTATTAGAAGAAATCTCACTTTGAATTCGAGACCAATATGTCAGTACTTGTGATCTGTGACAGCTGGAATCTTTGAGGTCACTCTGCAGGTCTAGGATAGAATGGGAGGATTGTGGGAATTAAAAGTAACAAGCTAGAAAGGTGTCTGTAGGAACAGATTTATGTAGGATATCTGAACCTGAAGAAAGGGAAAGAAACAGAACTTGAGGACTAATGGAAAAAAACCTTTTGATGCAAAGAATGTTTAGCAGTAGTTTATTTGCTTTGAGTCCCACATGCATCTTAAAATTCAGATCATGCTTAACACAGAGTCTTTTTGGGCAATTATTTGTGTGACCAAGGTGGAGTCTGATGGTTAAGGTTGAGAAAAAGGATTAGTGTTCACCTTCAGCTCATGTGTGGATGTGCTAATTAACTCCAAAGGTACTCTGCTCATGAGACTTTCATCACTAGTGCTGTTGATCTTTGGGACAGGGCTGGGAGTGTGTGCAGACCTGTGGCAGTGAGGGATGTGAGGGTGCCCTGCAGTTGCTAAATTTCAGGGAATACTCAGATCTACTCCATTCATCCACTACAGACTGATTTCTTCTCTTACATTTTTCTGGGATACTGGGATCAAGATTCTTTCACACTAAGCAGGACTTCCCTTCTTAAGAGAGGAGAGGTGGCTGAGATCAAGTTAAATGCATGACAGGGTGTTTCTGTGCTGGGACAAGCACCTCTGAAACATGGTAGCCAGGTATGTGTATGATCCAGAGAGTAGCATGCAGTGCTTCTGCCCAACTATTGACTCTCCATTCCTCCTATTTGCTGGATGTAAAATACAGTCAATTTCTGACTAAAGGTCTCTCATGGGAGAACTTCTTTTAAGATTTTTTCACACTTAAGTTGACCTGTTCTTCCCTTTAAGGTTTGGTTGATGTCTAGTCTCCCTCCAAAGCCCATCTGTATACCCAAGAGAAGCTCTTCTTGTCTTTTTGCTGTCATCTTACAGTTTTGGGGACAGGCATTAATTTAGAGGAATGTTATTTCTGTCAAAACTTTCCTGCTGCCTGACTTTGTGTGTGGACCTGAACAGCATTCTAGTGCTCACCTGAGGCAAGGTGCAGCCTTTTCTATTTAAAAAAGCAACCTTCTTTTTCACTCACTTTTCAACATTTTGCCACTTGCAGAAAAATTTTGTGTTTCCAAGTGGCTGCAAAGAATATCAGAGTCATTGCATAAAAATAATTCCCTATTGGTTACTTTCTCTTCTTTTAACTATGCAGTCTGTTCTGGGGCTTTCTATAAAGCACACATTGCTGGTGGGCTCTGGCTTTCCTGTAGTGCACTAATATGTGATACAAACGACATCTGTCATGTTTGATTTGTTCTGGTGCTTAAGTTTGGGGAAGAATAGCTCTCACTTGTGAGGGGAAATTTTGAGTCTCTCCCTCTGTGTTGAACGGCCTTGCAATTTGCTATGGTCAGTAAAGAGGGCTGCTCTTTGCTGAGGCTAAAATAAAGTCCTACTAGTGCACTGATCAGTAGTAGTAAATACAAAGATAATGCTTCCAGAAATTCTTGACAAGGAGAAAAGTATATGGCTGAAGCAGTGCCTGCTCTTGCATTTGTTCCTGGACAACCTCTACTAGCCACAGCAGAAGACAGGTTGTAGAGCTAAATGGTCCATTGGTGCTTTTGAATCTACATATTCACAAAGATGATTTGATTATCTTTCACCCCTTCTCCTCAAAATGAGGGCAGATTACCCAGCTATGTGGTGTTGTGTTGCTTAAATTGTCCAATGTGTACCACCTCTTACCCTAAAGTTGGCAATAGCTGGAAAGTTAATGTTATCTGGAGTTATGTCAGTGATGAGTTTAAAAAGATGGTTGAAAAGAAAGGTTCCAGCCTAGGCAATTGTTTGCTGTCTTATTGTCATCTTGAGTGGTGAAAAAGCATAAAGCATCAAAATTCTTGAGTGACATTTTAAAAATTAAATCAAAAATTCAGTTAGATTTCCTGCTTCTTTTGGTTTACCCTGCAGACCTCCTCCTTGTTGCCTTAGGCTGTGTCCCTCTGTGCCACCTGGTTCTTGGTTTTCTGTTGTGTTGCTCCCTGCCCTGTGTCACAGTCTGAACTTGAGGTGCAAAAGCTTTGTCCTGTGCTGTTCTTATGACCTGGGGCTTGCCGCATTATTTTTTTCCTTTAAAAAAATTCTTTCATTGCCTGAACCTTTCACTTCTGCTAATTCTTTCATTCTTTGGTGTTGACATAATTAATAATTTTATAAAACTGTGTGGCAGATGGTTTGCATGAAGCATAAGCAAAGAACTTATTATTGTTTTGCTTAGAATTGCAGGGAAAGCAATGTTTGTCTAGATATAACTCTGATGTGCCTGCACTTCTTTGAGCAGAGTTTGGGTGTATGCTCCTGTGTCCATACGTGCATGTTAAAAACAATCTGCTTTATCACACACTTGTGTGCGCTCCTGTTGTGTGCCCCGAGTCCAGATAGATTTCATACACACAGCCTGACTGTCTGATGGTTGCTATTATGCTTCAGAGTATGTTTTGAAAAATAATTTCCTGCCACATTCTTGACTGTATTTGTAGGCTGAGTTTATCCTCTTCCCTGCTGCTCCATGATCTGCCCCTAGGTTACTAACAACCCCAACAGACAGCCTGGCTCATGCGACCTGCTGCTTAGACACAGATTAACTCCCCACCAGCCATATGGGCTACCAACTTCACAAATTCCTCTCCTTTTGCTTTCTGCTCTCAGTGAAGTTAATGGACAGTTTGCTGGTAAAGAAAACATAAAACAACCCCCAAACCTGTGACATAGCCACCTGGGTTTAACACAGCTGGCCCCTCCATCTGCCTTTACACTGGGATTTGTGCATATAAAGCAGAGTATGGTGCTGTGCATGATGCAGGTTCATCCTGGTGACTTTCCCTTCTGGCACAGGTACTTGCTTACAATACAATGGAATTAGATATAGGCATTATGTATATATTGCACACACATAACTACATATAATTGTATGTTCTTAAAAAGATCCCCACTGTTATGGTGGGCTTTAGTTAGTAATGACTCTTGTTGTCATTTCTTAAAAGTTATTAGATGGGCAGACCACATTTTAAGATGATTTCTCCACTGACTTTACAAGATTACATATTTGGGGAGGAGTGCATGCAAGGCCAGAAACAGAGATTTTATAAGAAAACCAAATCCTTCAATGCCAAGAGCTGACTTTAGGGTGCCCTTTCTAAATATTATTTCCTGCCTGTGTCTTAGATGTAGGGTGCCAGGATGCTGGGGAATTACTGGGCTGAGTCTCGGAAGCGCTCAAGTCCAGCATTAGCAATTGTCAGTGGTGTGCTCTGCCCCAGCTCTGTGCCTGGACCTGTTGTGCCTATGGCTTCTGTCCAGGCTGAGTCCTGGCTGGCTCTGCTTGGGCTTCTTGCCACCTGGGACAGACAAGGACATCCAGGCCATCACTAGTCTTGAAATACCCTTCTGTCACCGAGGCACTCTTATATTTAAGACTTCGGTTACAAGCTGCATCCGGTCACTTGTGAATTACATTTTATATCAGTAGTTTGTACCATTCCTTTATCTGCAGTGTGTTTGTGTACAGGTAACCTGATACCTATGACAGAGTATCATCTTTATTACTGCTGTTTGGATATTTGGTTTTTGCTGAAAGTTGGATCCTTAATTTAACCCTGGAGTTAAGACTTATTTTGCATCTTAGATTGCAAGCATTAGCTTATACAGTCTTTATATTTCTTTGGTAAAGGACTAAATGGTTATGGAAAGAGGAGGACTTCAGATAGCCCTATGAACAATATAATTGGTGAAACTGCTATCACAGTTGCAGCAGTGCTGGGGTTCCAAATGTGTAGTTTCCTAAATGCTTTTGGAGGGGTTCATTCTTTGAATATTTTGGCAAATAAGAAATTTAAAGCTTTAAGAAGAATCAAATGAAAAACACAATATAATATAAACTTTTAAAAGGAAATCAATTTTATTCAATATTCTGTGACTTTTAAATAGGAAAAATGAATATTTTTAATCTCTTTGGCTTTTCCATGTGTATCGTCATAAAAATTCAAAGATATCTTATTGGACCTGATCCGGCACTTTACAGGCTACCACTTATCCTCATCCCTCCCCAAAATTAAAAGGTTTGCTAGTGTTTTTTGGGTACTCCAAATTTTTCAGTCTTTGGAAAGAGGAAAAAAGCCCCAAAACGTTCTCAAATTAAAAAGGAGTGAAGTATGGCCTCTCCAGTGATAGAATGCAAATTGGGACAGAGTGAAAGAAAATAAAGATACAAAGACACTCAAGTATAGGTCGTTCTTATTTTCCAAATGATTGAGGGGGTTTCATAAAAAGACTTCTAGTATTTATTTTTAGAAAAAACACAATCTTTCCAGATAGCCCAACTTATGATCACCTTTTTGCTTTCATACTGAATGTCTGTAGATGCAGGTATCATGTGTGAGAAATACGGAAAAAAATGTGGGAGCTCCACATTAGATGGTATATTTGACTTGTCTGATGCTTTAGTTCCTGCCTTGAGCTGTAGTTGCTGCTACAGAAACAAGTAACATAAAATTGAAGCCAGAATTCATGCTTTCAAACAAATGGGATTTATAAGTGCTTTTTGACAAGTGCTGATTATTCTGAAAGAGTATATGCAATTTATATGCTGTGTTTTCTAAATGGAACTGCCTTTTATTTATCTATACAGTCAAGTGCAAGTCTTTCTCCTGGTTTTGTACAAGTTGGTAACAGAGAAGTGAGATTAAAGGGATGAGCCAGTTTCCATGTAGATTCATTGAATGATTCTGCTGGGAGTGTTACCTGAATAGAGACAGGTAGAGCTATCCCTCGTTACTGGGATAACTGTCTAGGAACATCCATCCTCACTTGCAGGTTCTGTGACTGCATTATGTCATTCTTTGCAGCTGGGTGGATTTGACTGTGTGACTGACCAGAAGGATCCTGGCTTTTCTCCCTCTGAGCTTAATGGTGAAAATCCCTCACTTTCATCTCAAAACCAGATTAAAGATTTGTGGTATTATTTGAAATGGCTGGGACTGTCCTTTGACTTGCCTGTTTGAGCCAAATGGATCTCACCCCCTTGGATCTGCATGGCTCTTCTGGCTGTCTGATGACACGGGGCAAAGGCAGGCCTGAGGGCAAGGCAGGTTGGGAAAGAGAAGCTACAAGGGTCTGTCTTTAGTCTTTGGGATGTCAGGATTCTTATTTAATATTAAGGTTTGAAATACCCTTTCAGCAATGAGGCAACTCTAAGGTGCCAACCCGTGGTGTGGCTCTGCAGCCAGCATAGAGCACACGGAGCTGGCCAAGAGCAGTGACTCCTTTGGTTATTCCCCAACACAAGCAGTGCATGAGGGGAAGGGGGTTGTTGCTGTTTGCTGTGCTCTGCAGGGTTTATGTGTACCCTTAGCTGACTGATGGCAGGGTCAGAGGAGTGGACACCATGTACAGTTGTAGGGTCTTTGTCTGATAATACACATTCAGCTTAGTCCTCTGTCCCATCCTTGTGTAATGAAAATTTCTCAGCAGGATGGTGATTTGTGCTGTGGCCTCAGGTTCTTGGGAGGAGGGGCAAAGGGGGAGGAAGAGATTTCTATATCAGCAAATACCTTGGAGGTGGATGCAGGATTTTTAGGGAGCACGTGCAAACCGCCATGTGAGCAACAGGGAACCAAAGCCTTAATGAAAGCCTTTGACAGGAGGGTAGAGCTGGCTGCCCTGGTCGCTGGCGCTTGGCTCTGGTGCAGACGCCAGCCAGGCCCCGCTGACATAATCCTCTTAGGGAAAGAAAGAGTGGAAACCGTTTCCATTTGCTCCATGTTCTGTTGGGATGCAGTGTTTGCTGTGTCCAAGTCTTCTACATTTCTCCCTGTCTTCTGTCTCTGAGGCATGGCAGGACATCTTGGGAAGGGAGAACTGCTCCAAGTTGTACCCTTCCTCAAATGGAGTGGCATGGATTTGGGATGGAGAGCAATAGGAATGGGTCTGCCTCCCATGAATCACTTTGAGCATGGGCTGGCATTCCTTACAGCCTGCCTCGCTGCCTCTGTACATCTGTGCTTTATTCCTCCTGTCTTTCTTCTCCAATGCTGGACCACACCGCTTTTCTCTTGATGTGGCTGCCTTCTTGAAGGTCTTATGTAGAGTCACTCTGCTCTCCACAAGCTGCCTTCTAAAATTCTGGTGATGGTTTCATACCTCTTGAGACTAAACAGACGCTGAGATCACTATTCCAGGATGCTTCATTTGTGGTACCAAAATTCCAAATCCAACCACCTCTTTTTTAATGTAGGGAAGAAAGTTCTGATCTTGGTCTGAATTTTGCTAATAACCATCTGAAATGAGTCTTCTTCACTTTTTTTAAGAAGGAATTACAAAATGAGATTTCCCACCAGATTTGGAGAGCCTGAGCAGAGCTTCTATCTGATCACTATCAAACAGGCCTGGAGTGATATTTGGTGCTTCAAAAGTCTCTCAAAGGAATGTGTAATACCCCAAACCCATGGGTAAGGGTTTGCTATCTTCAGTCTAAAAGGACAGGTCTCTGCATGTTCAGAAAAAGGATCAAACCTTCACACCCTGCTTTTTCTTCCATTCCTCATTTTTACTTTTATTTTTTAATGTTTTTGACACTTCATAGCGTTAAATTGAAAGGTTCATAGACTAATGACATACACAAGATTTGTAGTGCACTATCCTCTTGCTGTTCTGGGAGAATGTGGGTTTTGGTCTTTGTACTGGCCAGATCAGGTAGAGGAGCAGCATGTTTGTTTCAATATTAAGCTGTCAGCAGTTTATACCAATATATTGTAAGGAAAAAGAGGTTCCTGAACATTATTAAGTCTTTAGTTTGGGATTAGTAGGTTTTAAGACAGATTTAATTAAACAGAGCAGGGACACCCTTATGAACCTCAAGTTGGGGTTAATTCGCTCCCCTAATGTGCTCCATTTCTTGATTACAAAGATGAAACAAATTCCATGTCCTACCTGGGGAGCCCTGGATGGGAATATGAAGTTTCATCTCCAGACAGTTCAGTGCTCTGTCAGTGAGGCCATGATTAATAACCATGTCAGGGGACTCTTAGTGCTGGAAAGAAATGAACTGGAGCCACGTCTGACAGTGAGCCAGTGCCACACAGGGAGCTTTCATGGAGATCGTGGTCCTGGCTGAATGGACCTGATAAAAGAGGCCCTTCAGGGTTGCTGCAAGATGGGAGAAGATGAGAGAAGGGATCCAAAAGCTGTCAGGAGGTCATGATTAATGGAACCAGAGATAGGCATATTTAAATAAGCACCTTTGTGCTTGGCATCTCTTGGGCTGTGATGAGCCCCTTTTCAGTGAAGTGGCGCAAAGGGTCAGATGTAATTGGAGCTCACCCCAACTGCCACCGCCATGGTAACCAAGCACAAACAAATCCATTTCAGGGCTGTCTTGAATTTCTGATGGTTTTTCACTAGATGCTTCCCACTTCTGCTTATTTCTGGCCCCCATGTGTCAGTTTTCAAGTGACACAAGATTTGCAGAGGAGAACACTGTGACAGCCTGTGTTACACCTGCAGAACTTTTTGTCTTTAAACCTGTATTCATACAGACATGGACCTTACATTGGTGAGTTGCATGCTAGATGCATAATAAAAAAATCAGGCATGAGTGTATTTTGTTAGGAGAAATGAGTGAATATTTGGGGATACTGCAATGAATTTTGTAGAATTGTATTTACAGAGCTTTAAACCCAAAAGAGACCACCTTGCCTCTGACAGCATACAGCTCTGTCAGCTCTCTTAGCTTTCTCTACACTGAGGTTTTGTATGTGATTAAAACATCCTCTCCCAAGGCACCTGCCCTGATTTTGAATTACTAGAGGACAGTGTCACAGTGTAAGGGACAGTGCCACTGTGTGGGAAACAGTTCCAGTGTTTAACTGCTGGTGTTATTTGAAATCTTCTTCTTTCTGTTGTGAGTAGTGGCTTCCAGCTATTGAATGAAAGATCCTGTATATACCTGGAACTGGAAACATGCTCACATGTGGCTGTTGGTGTCATGCTGCTCTTCTCTTTTGCTAGAATGAACAGACAAAAAAGATGGTTCTCAATCCAAATGCACGACTGTTGGACAAGACCAGGGAAGAGCTCATTCCTTGTTTTGTAGTTTCATGTCTCTATCTGAAATGTACAGCTGTCAGCTCTCTTTAATAAAAAAATAGCTTCAAATCCTTAAATATTTTGTATGAACTGAAAACAGATGAACATGCAAACCAAGTTCCTGTATCCTTTGCAGTTGCTGTCTCATTTCTTATTCCAATCATCTGTATAAATTTGATGGGAGTTCCTGCTGTGGGCAGTTACAGCTGAACACTGAGTCAAGGATGAAAATGAAGTCCAGATTTTTAAAATGTTATTTTGGAAGTCCTTTACAGTTAATGCACCAAAAGCCTAATAGTAATTTTTTTCAGTCGGGCCACTTTATACACACAGTATTTGGGAAAAAATTTAAGTCGGGGAGCAGTCAGGATTTGGCTGTGTGTAGTATTATTCTGAATGCATCTTGGTGCAGACTTGATTTTCTCATTGGGCCTTTTTTATTGTTTTGCACTGTATCTGGAATACCAAACAACGAGGTTGTAGCACTGTTGACATGCAGATCTGGACTCTGGCCCAGCAGACAGTTAAGGAAGGGCAATAATGCCACCTTATGTCCTGATTTGTCACTGCCGAGCCAAGGACTTGGTTCAAGTCAAACACGTTCTGAGCAAGGAGTGCTGTGGGCTGAGTTCCCCCCCCCCCGCTTTCTGGAGTTATTTCCACTTGGCCAGAAAGAATCTGAGATGAATGTGAAATGCTTGGTGTTTTGGTAGAGAATTGACTCCTCATTTAGATGAGTTTGGGACATGAAAGTGTAAAAAAAAAAAAAAAAACCAAAAAAAAATAATATAATTTAGCCCCAAAGTGCTAACATCGAAACCTGTGAGTTTAATGCTGCAAGCTTTCAAATGTATAAATATTTACATTAAACGCTTCCTGGGTTATGGATTTGCACAACTAATTTAAAAGATTTTGAAAATAAATTACACTAAAAGTGGAACTATACTTTGCATTGGAAATATACATTTACAGGCAATAGACTTCCATTTGCTTTTCACTGTTGCATTGTTTTCTACAAAAATTCAAATTTCTTAGAAAATGTAATTACTTGAAACTTAGTAGGAATGTATTTTATAAAAATAGTTCAGCTAGTAGGAGCTAATTGAGCATTGATATGGCCAGATTAAAAACTAACATTTAATAAGGTTCTCTGATTATTGGTTTGTAGTCCCAGTCATTTGGAGGGGAGAAGTATGATTTAAGAATTAAGGAATACAGTGTTTTCCCTCAGTTTCTAGTTGAGAATGATGTGGAGAGCAATCTACTGGAAGACCATTACGATCTTTCTCACAGAAAGGGGACATAGTTCTGCCAAGTGGGTGTTGCTGAAGTCATCGGAACTTACTGAAGTAAGCAGAAGTTGAATATGATGCGCTCAGAAAACAGGTGGACAGATAAAGCTCCTTTAGGTATAAGGCGAGAGTATTCTTCCCAATAAAGACTTCCCACCCTTTGGTAGAAATGTGTTCTCCCTGTTATTCATTTTCTGTTGGGAAGTTGTTATGCTGCTCCAAACACAGGCACACTCAGGGAATAAACAGGTTTAAAATATAATGCAATAAGACAATAGAGGTACAAAGAGCCTAATACTTAAGGGTGCCAGAAGGTCACAGCTACAATTTTGCATGTATGGAGCTTGCAGAAAGTATGAATTTGATAAAACTCCGCAAAACATTTGGTATCAGGCATGTGATCACACTGGGTCATGGCAGAGGAACTTCTGCAAGGGTTGGTGACCTTCAGAAAGGAAAGATGTTTCCTGGAAAGCAACAAATTCAGTCTTACAAGGGGACAGGTGTGTGCTTGGTTACCTGCTGCACGTGTTGACACAAGGAAATTGCCACAGTAGATCTTATTAAAAATAAATTGGCAAATTCACAGCTCTAGTGGCCAAGTGAGTGTTCTTGTGTGGGTCAGCTGAATGCCTTGAATGATTCTCTGGAATCAAGAATTTATACAGGACTCTTAATTCAGCAGAACTTCAGAGCAGCCAAAGGTGTGCCTGCTCTTCTTTATTTTTTTCTCTATTTTCTAGGGGCTGTATGCCCGATATTGCACAGCCCATGAGGGAAATATGGTCCTTTTCTGCAGAAATGGGTACATAAGGAGTATTTCATTTCTCTCAGCCAAAGGAAAAATCCAAACAAAACAACCATAGCCCAGGTTTTGATCTTCCTATTACTACAGCATGGATTTGTTTTTCTTCATACACAGATCTCATGGTAGGGGGTTGCTGTTGTCTAAGCAACTTCTTTGGGATGGAATCCTTTAGAAAGGAAGGAAAAAAGAATCCACTCATTCTCCTGCTTTTGTAATCTCATTCCAGGATTTTGGCATCACCTCCCTGTGTATCTGTTGTGGAGTTTAGAGAACATTTTACTCTGCCTTTGCTATCTTTATGCCCTTACAGATTCCTTTGTAGGTAACGCCTCCTCCTTGGATCAAGTTCATTTCATTTGCTTTCCTCCTGAACCCTTATCTTCTTGGTTAAATAGAGTGCTGAAATAGTTGGCAAACTTTGAACGTCTTTAATTATCATTAGCAAATTGTTGAGAACACAGCAGACAATTGACAGTCTGGTCTTCAGAGTGCCATTAAAAGAGATTAGAAAAGACTGTTTGTGTGCGTTGTACAAATTTGTTTGTTTTCTAGCACTGAGAGTATAATGTGAATGTCCCAGCCAGACTTGGCTGTTGCTGTAGTACCAGTCAAAGCCTGGGGCATATGAGTGAGGCATCGTTGTTCTGGGTTACCCAGGACCTCTGGGTTACTGAACCTGGCCCTTCTGAGCAAAATGCTTGCAGGGCGAAATGAAATCTCAGTGCAGAGTGACTGCCCTGCCCTTCCTCAACTTACTGAAGAATGTCTGTCTGCATGGCACTTGGAAGTGGATTATGAAGCCACTTGTATATAATGACATCACTTAGTTATATAAATCAATACCATACAGGGTGAATTTCTCAGGCAGATAAATGCATTATGTCCAGCAAAGATCAATAAAAATGCTTTAGTTAAGAAACGACAGAAAACAGGAAAAAAAAAATGGTCTCAGATATTCTCAAGGGAAGTTTGAGTTGGAGGTAATGAGTGCTCAGCCTGTTCTCAGATGCGCAGGAGGTCAGGTCTGTTTAAGTGTTTATTTTATCTAATATAAAAATGCATTCTCCTTTTAGATGTGCAAGAACTCCTCTAAACATTTGGTGTCAGTAATGTCCTATGCCTGAGGATTTTCCCAGGACAAACCTCCCCAGCACCAGAGAGTGTAGATGGAGTGTGGTGAAACAAGGGTCAGAAGGATGAGACTGCTGCTGGCCGTAGGTCTCCTGGCTCAGTTTAAATTACTGTGGGAAGCTTTCTTGGTTATGTGTGTCCAGCAGGAGAGATGCTGGAAACAGCTTTCACACATTGTAGAAATTCATCTGGCTTTTCCCTTTGCGTTACCCATGTGTTTCTCACAATGAATTTGTCACTTCGTTTTTGCAGTCACACATGAGTTTGAAATATTGAAGTGGAGCTTAACAAAATGTCTTGGATTTCTCACTTTGATCAAAATTCTGACTGGTTGTATTTCAAATCAGTGATACTTTCTCTCAGGTTTCCTTGGAAATATGCAGACCTCTAGGAAACACCTACAAATGTGCCAACTTCAAGCTTCTTGAGAAATCTGGTGGGTTTGGTATGATTTCTCACACTGTTTTGCTGACAGATTCACAGTTGTCATGGTTGTGTGGATATCACCAAGCTCTGCATAGGTGCATATTGTGGTGTAAAGTGAATTAGGGGGTGTCTGGAGAGGGTTTCCAGCTGCTTTGGCAGAATATGCTCTAGGATGTCTGATGCTGAGTTTTGCTCAGCTGAGCTGCCCAATACATGTTACCACAGCTCATCCTATGGGACAGCGTGGATATGCAGGAGAGATGGTTCTGATTTCCCCACCTGTGCAGTGTTAAAGACTGTTTTTAATAGAGAAGAGCTGAGAATTTTGCAGGCGCTGCAAACCATCAAGTGATCATGTACATCACTGCCTGTTTTTTCAAATAGGTCCTGAAAGACCTTCCATGTTAGCGATGTGGGACTCCTTGCCAAAAAACGTTATAGGGGCTGAAGTTTGACCTGTGTTCCAAGGAAGACTGGAAAAGTTCAGAAAAGAGAAGTCGAGGCAGGGACTCCAGCTGAAGATCTGGGCAGCTGCTGGTCAGTGTGTGCTTGCTGTCCCCTGGGAAACCACACTGACAAAGATGGTAGTGGCTTGATGAGACAATAACAACACATTTGAAAATATTTTAGGTTTTCAGTCATGACATGGTTGACTTAGGCAGAGAAAATATAACTGTCAAAGTAAGCTTCAGAGGTGGGAAGAAGGCTCAACCCAAACAGGTTGAGAAGTGAGTTTTTGCCCACACCCTGGTGGAGCAGAGTGGCCCTTTTCACGTGGCACTGCACGTGATGCAGTTCTTTGGTTCTTCCTCCTTTTGACCCCCTAATCAATTTTTTCCACTTTCATTTGGGAAGAAACAAAAGGTTTGGTGGGGAGAGAGGAGCAATTTCCTTTTAATTGCTTGTTTGTCCTTGTCTGTTCTCCCATCTTTTCAGATTTCTTGGAGCAGGGTTGGGAGTGTTTTGTCTCTCTTATTTTCTCTGGTACCGATGGAGAATGACATTTTCTGCTTGGATGGAAACCAATCACTTCCACAGACCCCCTTGAAAAAGCTTAATTTGCTCAACTAGTCAGTATTCCATCTTCGTTAAAAAGTCCCAGACTGGAATTTGGATTTAATCCTTTGACTCACATTTTTCCTTCTCTCCTTTGCCTTCCACATTCCCACTTACACTTTCCAAAGTACTTTCCTCACCGTCTTTTTTGATTGCTGTGCACTCAAGTTACCCTTAGCTCAGGAGGGAAAAGGACAGAAAAATACCCCCAAAACAAAAGCAAATAAAAAAGCCCCTCACCAAAGTAAATAAATAAGTAGACAGAGAAAACAGGCTGCTAGTTCATTTTCTTCTGCCTTTCCCTTAAGGCATGAGGTAATGCCAAACTATTCAGTGTGTGATGCAACTGCCTGATGGACATTCAGAGAATCCCAGCAGTGTCAAAAACAGTTTACCCAAGTGAGAGTTGGCAGTGAGACCAATTTCTCCAACAAGAGACTATTTAAAGCCACAATGTGATGCATTTTTAACATTCTTATTCAGCACAGGATTTAATTGCTCACTGACAAACCACCTAGACGTTTGTGCCTGGGTGTTTGTGACTGGAATTGTTTGCTATCTGCAGATTGCTTCAGAGCTGTCTCTCATCAACTGCGAGACTGGTGCAGGAATGAGAATTTGTTTCCTTAGCACCTGCTGCTTCAGGTGAATCAGGAGAAGTTTTACCCTTTGGTCATGTCCTGCCTCTTCAAATTTTCTCCAGTTATTTCTTCCCAGGAACCTTTACCCTTCTGCCAGCTTGCTCACTAAGGGTGGTGGGGGATGGCATAGGAAGGTGTCCCTGTCTGGATTAGCTGCCCCTAGAAATGAGAACCTGTAGCATGGAGAAGTTAAGTGTGTTGCTGAAGGATGTGGAGGTATCTGTGGCATAGAATGAGGAATAGCCACAGTTCCTGACTCGGAGCCACCAGGATGCCTTGGCTGTGCAGATGAGATTTACACTCACTGGCTTTGCAGCAGCACAGCCACGGCACAGCTGGCCTGGCAGAGCTCTACAGCCCTCCCTCAGCCTGTGCCCCTGTGGATTATGCTGTTAATACAGCCACTGCAAGTGTTTGACCACAGCTCCTCTATATCCACACACCTTGGTATTCCAAGCCTTGAAGGAGTGTCACTGCATACCAGAAATGTGTTACATGCATTCCCCATCAATGGCAAATTGTGATCCTCAACCATCTGTGCATTTCTGTCTTTAATGTTAACCTGACCCTTGAGGGTGACTTAACCATACCAATTAAAACCCACTAGCACTTTAAAAATGTGCTGCATCAAAGTTACCTTATCTCAGGGAACTCACAGGATTCACAAACTCTGCTGAGTTGTGGCCTTGTCTGCCGAATGTTTTGACATCCTTGGACAGAAGCAGCTTTGTGTAAGTCAGTGAAGGATGATGGAGTTGCACACACACACAGCCCAGCAGCTTTATTTCATTAGAGCTATCCAGGCCGTTGAACCCTAGCAATATCTTTTCAGAGATGTCAGCAGTGAGCTGGTATTTTCTGAAACTAAAGCTCCAGAGTAACCCATTTGTTTACCTGTGTGGGTTGTGGGAATCACTGTGTTTTCCAGAGTCTCAGTTTCCCCACCTGCTGAGTGGCAGCAGAGATGGTTGTCCTCCTTTGTGAAACACTCCAAAACTGCTGATGCTGTGCTCCCTGCAGGCAGGCACTGCCAGCTCCTAGGAGGTTGCTGCAGGTACTGATCATCTGAGTACGTGGGACACAGGAGGACAGTCCAAGTAATTCCAGAAAGTCCCACTCCCAGTAGCCTCCCTCCCATAAGCACGGCTTTGGGTACTCTTTGCTTAAGTATTAATTAACAAATGAGCCAATGCAGAAGCACTTAAATGATTGGTTTGGGTGGATTGTCCATTCCCTTGAACCTCCTAGGCTTTTTTCTTCTTCCTGTTTTTCTTTTCCTTTTTTTTCTTTTTGCCTTTTAAATCAAGGCAATGTGTTAAATGTGGTGACTGTGTTGCCATTGCACAATATAGAACCACCAGCTCCTGAGTTGGGTCCTTTTGCTGCCTTTGCATAGGAAGTCACTGCAGAAACACACTGCTGGGACATTGCACTTGATGCCATCTCGTTGCGTGGCAGGAGTCCAGGCCAGCACCCAGGAGCGAGTCAATGTATGAGATTAGTTTAATCCTCTCTCAGAATCCTGTGATGGGGAAGGGAAGGACAATGACCCAGTGCCAGCGTTTATTTTGTCCACAAGTTCAGCCTGAATAGGGAGGAGAAGGTGGTGGTGGTGAGGAAAAGAGAGGAAAAAAAACCTTCCTGGAGTTCATTTGGTCTGGAGTGGTGCCAAGCCTGGGGGGGTGACTCGCGAATGGTGAGTGAAGAAAAGGAGGGAAAGAAGAGTGGAATGATGATTAGAAATCACAAATGAAAGAATCTTGAAGAGGGGGGTGAAGAATAAAACAACAAAAAAACTTCTCTGCTTCTCTGAGTATGTGTAGGGAGGAAAAAAAATTCCTTGCGTTTTCTAAGGGTCCTATTCATTAGTAAATGCACTTGCCCTGCTGCCAAGGGAAAAGGAGCACCCTGAACAACCTCCTTGGGAGGCACCTACTGGCTCAGCCTTGGTGAGAGAAAAATAGCGTGTCTGCTGAAGTTTCTGTTGTGCTCCTGTTTCTTACAGGGCTCTTTGGTCTCTGTCTCTTTCTACTCCACCCTTATATCACCATGTATAAATCTCCAGGCACCCCGGAGATCACTGGGGACAGTTCCTGCACTCCGTTTAGCAGTGTGGAACCACGGGGGGATGCTGTCTACTGCCTCACCTCTGTGTATTGCTGGCAACGTGGAGCTATCCCACACAGACCGGACCACTTATGTGAAAGCACCAAAATCTAGCATCCAAATGTAGGTGGGACTTCACATTCTGTGAGCAGTCCTGGATGCCTGGGTGTTTTGAATAACCCACAAACCTGTGGTGTGTACCTGGACACATTTGGCCAACTTGCTCCAGTGGGACCAGGGACAGGCTGGGCTGGATGCCCCACGGCTCTGTCTGATAGCAGATCATCTGAGCCCAGCTCTTCCTCCTTCTGCAGACACCCTGAATGTGAGCAACCACCAAGGACAGAGGCAGAGTTGCCCCTGGGAGGAAGCAATAGGGTGTGGGTGGTATCCACAGCAGATTTTGGAGGGAGTTTAAGTTGGCTGCTTTACAAGGGGGCTGCTTGTGGCTCTGCCTCTGCCACAGGAGCCTGTTTAAGGGCCAGGAGACGTCTGCTCCAGTCTTGCCTCTCTTATGGAGTTACTTGATGTGCATTTTACTCATATTTCTCTTTTGCAGGACAACTAAGGAGTGTTCTATACACAAGCCCCCATGTACACCATGTGTAGCCTTCTGGGCTTAATAGCACTTTATTTCTCCTCTTTTACGTATCCTTCCAGCTATAACTAGCTCTTTTAAAATAAAAGAGCATTATGTATATCCGGCTCCCTCCTTTATACAAAAAGCAGCTTTTAGATGGAACTGCTTTTCCAGCAGGGCTCGATGCAGAACCCCAGCTGGGCAAGGCCTGCAGTTCCCCTTTGCTGAGCAGGTCTCAAGTCCCATCTGTCCCTGCTGTGGCTGGCCCAGCCAGGGGTTCTGTCTCCAGTGTTCACTACTGGTGAATGTGTTCTTCTGTTTCTAAAGTGAGACGCTCTCTTTTGTTTCAAAACACTTCCAGGCAAGGTCCATCCTCCCCTTCATGCTGTGACACACACACCCCTAGGATGCCTCTGCCTGCCATCTCCTCCCGGGGACTCGGCAGGAAGGTCTCAGCATCAGTGGCCCGCTCCCATCTGCCTCTCCTCCCAGCTGAATCTTGCCTTCCTGGTTGGGATTTCAGCAGGAGAACTGGCACTTGCCGGTCTGACCCTGGGTTATTTTTGAGGGAGCGAAACCCCACAGCCGTCATGCAAAAACAGCGGCTGCTCTGTGCTTCCTCCGGCAGTCTGAGAGGGGCTCCGGGCAGCCGGGCTGTGTGGGTGGAATATGAGCCTCAGTGCTGCCAACATCCTGTCCCCAGTGCCTGCGTGTCCGTCGGGAGCGCTCCCGGCTGTGCCGTGTCCCTCTGTCCGTGCGCAGAGAGCCCCATCTCGCGGCACGGCTGCGCTGGACACACCGAGCTCAGCCACCGCCTGCCGAGGGCATTCCCGGCAGCCAGGGGCTGGCAGGGGAACCACGTTTTCTCTTGCCTGGCCTTAGGAGGGAATGAGCCAGCCTGGCAGTCCTGGAAAAAGGACTCCCTTCTCCGGGGAGCAACTCCGAGAGAAGTCTTTTTCATAGTGTGTGAGCTCTCCCCTGGCTTTATCCCGTTTCCCCCACTAATACACACACCATTTTCTTTGAAAACGTTGTGAGTAAAGATAATATATTTTCTATTAATTTCTGTCTAGGAAGACTACTGAATAAAGGTAAAATACATTCTAGCCCCTAGTGTGGAACCCCAGGGGAATACAGGTCTTTCTATGTGTAATGTGTGTGTGATTATTTTATTTTCTTTAAACCAGATGTGATGTTTGGACTTGAATTGAAATCCAGACCTGAATTTCCTCACAGATCAGGTTTCTTTTGTTCTGGGACTCCGTTTTAATTTGTGGACAGCTAGAGAGGCAGAAACACATGTTTCCTGGAAGCAGCCCGTGTGATGCTGGAACATTAGGAATCAACTAGGTATTCAGAAATGACTGAAATGCCACATGTGAGTGCTGAGTGGATATGGTAACAGTTGTGGAAAACCTATACTTTATTACGAGTGCTACAAAGAGTAATTGTTTAATCCAGTAGGGCAGAATAAGTGTATTTGAAAACTGGAAGTAGAATTGATGTAGTCCCTGTTTCCTGCTATTCTCACCTTGGTGTGCCATCAGTCATGCATGCTGAAAGCATTAATTTTTGCCTGTTCTTTTAAATTACTTTTGACTACTTTTTGACACATCACCTGGCCTCTCTGAGGGTGTCAGAGCTGCAGTGGGATAAGGTATCTGTTTAGTGGGAGAGCTGTCTGATGGAAGGGAGAAGACTCCCCTGTTCTTCCCAGCCCCTGCTGATCACCCTTGCTGCATTCCTGCTGATGCCTGCTCTTCACTGGCAGCAGAGTACCGTGTATTTCCAACTAATGGGAATCAGGACTGCAGGAGCCAAAGGGGTTGTGGAGACTTTGTGCCAGCAAACAAGTTCAGGTGCACTGGCCCATCAGAGGTCAAACCGAGAGCCCCTGGATCACCATCCCCAGGCTGAGGGGACCATGTGCAGCAACACTTAACTGCAGCACGTCCCAGTGTGACAACACAGGACTCAGTTATCCTGGGTTTTCAATTACTTCACAGGAAGCTATCAGGAAAGAAATACTCCTGGAGAAGCCTGTCAAGTCTAGAGTTTAATTCCTCTGTATATTTTTCTAAAGTGATCTCAGATTATAACTCTTAAAAGTGGAAGTCCAGGGGGTGAAATTTGCTGTGCAGTATAGAGTATGTGTAAGTGAAAGAGGTGAAGAGAGAATTCCATTTGCCTTACACTGCTCTGCTGCCTGCTGAGAGCTGCCTGGGGTAAACACAGGTTTGAATCGTGCAAGTTATTGGTACTCAAACATGAATCACTGTTCTTGTAAATTTCTTGTGTAGGAAAACATACTTTAGGGGTCCTTCCACTTTACATTTACATAACTGCAAGATTGACTAATATTAAAATATTGATTAGATTTTATCAGAGTTTTACAACCCTTCCTGAACTAAATGCTTGGTTTGTCCTCATTTTACATCCGTATAATTTCTAAAGCAAAATTTCCAGGCAGTGAGGAATTGTAGGCAGTGTGAACAAACAAGGTTTGTTCTGGGGGCTGTTTTCAAAAGCAGCCTTTATAGCCAATGTTAAATTCTGCACGAAAATCAGGCCATAATTTAGTAAAAATACTGTTATTTTGTTTATAAAAATATATACAATCAATTACAATGAGCCAGCTCAACCGAGGGAAACTGAGGCAATACATCCATGTGTGTTAAGGCAGAGCAAGAGACTTGTGGGAAGGACACTGTGGCTCTAATACTGCAGGTAACATTTTGCATGATTTAACTTATAAATACGTCTAATTGGGGATTGGCTAAATATCCAGCCCTGTTTTCCTGCTGCCTTGTTAGACAGTCTGCTCCAGAGTGGGATAGCAGTTACAGCTGCAAGTAACCTGGCCTTACTCTGCATGGAAATAGTCTATTGTAACGTGTCATTTCTCTCAGATTCAGTGACACAAAGCATAACATGGTAATAAAGACTGCCTCCATCCAGCTCCAGTGAGTGGTGGGGTTTGAGTGCTGGGACTGGCTGCAGATGCTTTATTGCATGTTTGGTGATGAATGTGTAACACAATAGTGTTGCAATCAGTGTCTCCTATTGCTGGAATTATAGTCAGGTTGTTACAGTGACTTGCTCTGAACCTGGTCAAGTATTGTAAATGAATGTGCAGCTCATTTATTGAGGAAGTTCTTTGACTGGAAGTTCTTTGGAGTGCATAAAACACAGAGAATTCTGGTTTTAGGGTTTTGATATTATTTTGGTTGTTGTTGTTTGTTGGTTTTTGTTCAGTTGGGTTTTTTGAAACAGAATCTTTCCTATATGCTTAGCAAAATTCTGATACTCATCCAATGTTTATTTATCAAGCTGCTTTTGGTGTGATTTCTCCTACAGCTGGCACTGGACTTTATTCAGGTTTCTGCCCTAATCAGCTCTAAGGAATGTCATTCCCACAGCAGCAGCAGTGCATATTTGTGTGTGTGTGTGTGTATGTGCTTTACCAGGTTCTGTCCCCTCTGATGCAGCATGTGTAGCTTTGCCTCTCATCTCAGCCTCTCACATATACAGCACTTAGCAAAATGTTGTGTCACACTGGTAAGACAGTGAACTGTCTGTTGCAGATCACAGGGGAGGCCCACCTTTGTGGTTATGAAGATTTTCTCGTGTGTAAAAAACTCTTGTGGGGGAATCCTGGCCCAGGCGAACAATAGCGGGAGTTTTGCCATTGACGTCAGCAAAGCAGTGATTTCACCCAAGGCCCCTAACGAGATGCAATGGACACAAACCAGGACTCTCAAACGGGCTGTTCTGTGTCCCATTACTCACCTCCCACGCCAGCCCTTCTCCCTGCACAGCCATGGCGAAGCCTCGGGGTGTTCTGCAGCCTGTGCGTGCACTGAACATCCTCGCTGGAAACTGGAGATAATGGCAACACCTTGGCTCGGTGACATCCCTTGCTGTGCTCATGGGCTGGCTCCGTCCTTGCTCAGGCTTCTGTATGCTACAGAACCCTCTGTACCATGCTCCGTGGTTCTCCTGCTGCTCCTTTTGGCAAGCCCAGCTGCCAGCTCAGGTTGGGGCTGTCTTGATATTCCTTCCTCTCTCACTGCAACAACTGCTTAGATCACCAACACAGCTCTGCATCTTCCTAGCTGAAAACCACAAGCCTTTATTTGGAAAGCAGGTCACTGAGGAAAGTTTTTAAGGGCTCAGATTGATTCTGAGAGGTTATAAAGCCCTTCCTAAAGCTCATTAAAAACCTGCTGCACAAAGGGAGTTGCAGCTCTTTGAGGAATCATCTCAGAACTGTCACAGAAAGGCAGCTTAATGTGAACTGTCGTGTATTATTTAGGCTTGGGAGTGACAGGGGAAGAGAAGATCTGGAAATGGGAAAGTGTGTTCAGCTGAGGGAAGCCATGTTTTGGGCTTTTGGCTGTTAAGGGTATTAAGCATAGGTCATTTGAATTGCAGGCTGTTAGCCTGGAGTGAACCTATAGGCTACTGAAAAATAGCAGCATCTTGGTAATTTAACAGACTTTTGGTATCAATACATGGGAAATGATCAGAAACAGGCTGATGTAATTCCGGGAGCCTTCCACTGTGTGGCTGAATTGGCTGTAGGAGAGCAGCGTTCTTAAAAAGTGAAAAACACCTAGAATTAATTAATTGTGGGAAGACTTCCAACCTGTGTTGAATCTGAACACATAAGCACACACATATATTTTAGCAAACATTTATTTTTCTGTTCTGTTTTCAGGTTTATGTGATTGATTTCAAATTTTTTAGGGGTTGAAAAGCTTTCACTCGACAAAAAATATAATTTCTTTGGTGCAGATAAATGACTGTCAGTTTGATTTAAAGTCTGTTGTTGTGAGTGAGTGTTTGCTCCCTACAGCTCCTATACAGGCAGGCAAACATAGAATTATGTGGTAGACATGCTAAATGTTTATTAGTTTTTCAAGGCTAACCACAAAGTGGAAATTAAAACCAGAAGTGGAATAAACTCTTGTTCTTCAGGCTTTCCTCTGACTAATGGAAGGAAATGTCTCTGTGCTGGTTGGTGATTCACTGTCCACAGCGGAGGCCCCTGTCCCAGCCACAGGCGTGGTTGGAATTATCTGTTGGACTGATAGATCTGGCACTTCCTGCTTTCCTTACCACAGGGTGCCAGCACAAAGTCATTATTCGCCCTTGTGCTCTGAGCTCTGGTTGCAACTCCTTCCCCACCACATCGAGACAGCAGGGATGTGCTTCAGAGTCCCCAGATCACCTCCCTGTGCCACCCTGCAGGGAGCTGGGACAGCCCTTCCTGAGCTGCCTCCCAGCGCTGCCCCTCAGGCTGCAGAGTGTGCCTTTGCTCCTGCACGGCTGTGCCTGCAGCTGCAACACCTAAACCTTCAAAGGGATAGTGACAGTCAAATGCAGGTTCTTCAGCTGCAGGAAGTGTCTGGATAGCTCGGATGTTTCTCTTTGCTGCTTTGGGATCTCTGATGTGCAGCTTCTTGCTGCCCTCTGGCAGAGGGACGTGGTGTGTGTGCAGACAGGTACACACAGGTACAGAAACAAATGTGTTGCATGAAAAAGCCTTTTCTTCCTCAAGAGGAAGGAGTTTCAGATTTCATTTCATAAAGTCAGAACAATGCATGCCAAAGGGATCAAGAACCTAATGGAAAAATCAGTCTTGGAAAACTGTTTATGTGGAAAGGGTTACTATCACTGCACAGAGTTGGCATTGCTTTGCTTAGATCTGGTACTGCTTGAGAGTGATGGAGCACTTCACCAGAGCAGCAAGATTAAGGCACTGAAAGGTTTGGATTTCTGCCTTTGCTTGCAGGTGAAAGGCAGAGGAAAGGAATTCTTTCAGGGGAGAGCAGCAAGCTGAGAATTTGCTGCTTGCCAGCATCAGCTCTGAGAGGGATGTGACCAAAGTGAAGGAAGACTGGCACTGGCAGATGTCAGCTTTGCACTGGAGAGAGCAGAGTTAACTACAAAGACAGAGCCAGCCTTGCAAAAATCACATCTGTGCTGCCATGTACACCAAATAACTCGAAAGAGTGGGGTTTGTCTCTGTAATAGTGACTTACAGGGCCAAATAACACTTCTCCAAACCTTTGGCTAACAGCCATGGAGTCATCTTTAAACTGATGCTGTCAACTTGAAAAATTATATATATATATAAAATTAGTTTGGAGAGCTCTATCTATATTAATTATCCTAACCTGTGTTACTAAAATAAGCCCTTTATTCTTTTTTTTTTTTTTTTTTCTTTAATGTAAGTCTCACTGGGTCTTTGCCATCTCTATGGTCTATTTGCCCTGATCCAATTTTATTCCCAAATTTGACTGGTCAGGTTCCCTTCAGTCCACAAGGCTTTTTAATGACAGCAACAGAGATAGGAAAAATGTCGATTCTGTTGCCATTTGAATTAATTTTAGACCAGAGGTATGTTTGGGGACATTTTCTCCCAACCTTCACATTTTCAGCTTTCCACATGGTAAGAGATCTTTTCAACTGAACCACTACAGCACCCTTTCTTTTGTTTTAGCACCTGATAAGGTGACCAATACCATCCCTCTCTGATATGTTTTATTGTAAATTTATTCTAAATTAGGGTAGTCATTGCTGAGTGTGTAGCATCATTTTGTCTAGAATATAAATGAGCTGTTGTGTGGGACTATCTTATTCATTGGGGTTTTTTACCCCTTGATAAATTGAATTACTCCATTTGACTTAATTTGATTCTTGCCTCACAAGTTTACATTTTAAAAGAAGAAAAGCCAGAAAGGAATTAAAAATAAATGTAAACAGAAACTCCTTTAACTATTCCCAAAACGTTTGAAGGCAGTTCTTGGCTTTTCTTCCTCTCTATAAGTAGGGATGTTTTTTTGTTATTAACTACACCTGCACAATGCCTGGTGCACGTTGCATCTACCAGCCCTTTGCACTTGCTTATCTCAAGCCAGCTGAGGCACTGGAACCCTTTCTTGCTTCTTTGCCAAGTGGCAGTGAGCTGTGTTCTACCTTGTGGTGCTGTGATGGAAGGTAAAATGTGTCCACGTGTCTGGTCAGCACAGAACTGCTGCTCTGTCTCCTGGGGTCTGACAGTGATTTGCTCTGCACCACATGCAGCAGGGTCCTTACCCCTGGATTTCACAGGGAAGGAGTACCTGCAAGAGAACAGCCCAGCAGCATGGAGGGAATCTTGCTGGAAGTCCAGAATGAAAGCCTGTCCTGGCTTTCTTCCCATGGAGTTGGTAAAAGGACATTGTGTACCAGGCAGTCCCCATTCCCACCACAGACATTTCTGCAGAAAACAGGACCTGCCTCAGAGTTATTCCCCTGATGTGTGACTGTCACCACAGTTTTCATCTATCAAAAGAAATATATTTTTTTCTCAGCTATTTTGCTTAAAAAAATCACTACATTTAAATTAAAAAGGACTTTCATTTCATATTTTAGAAGAATTGCTTTAGTCTATTTTCTTACTGAACTGCCAAGTCTAGGGCAAAAACTATCAGGTGAAAGACATTTTTTAAAAAACAAACCAAAAAGCAAGGCAGGGCTTTGACATATTACAGCAATCACAAGCAACAGTTTCTTTGGCATCAATTCAGGAAATTGTTGTGACATGTTGGTGACTTACAGTGCAAAATTCCAGGTCTGAGAGTGAGGGTGATGAGGTACCTGTATGCTTATGATGGGAACAGACCTTGTTAACAGCTTGTGGCACTTTTGTTGCCTTTAGATCACTGGTTTAGGATCAGAAGCTCTCCAGTGAGAAACAACTGCAGATTTTCAATGAACACCTGACAACACTTAGTTTTGATGACTCTTTTTCTGGCTCTGCTGCAGGCTGTGTGTTTTCTTTTGAGCATCTCACTTGGTCTCTCAGTGGTCTATTTCCCATAAAGCAGGGATCTCTGCCCTCTTTTATGAGCCTCTGGAAGGATCCGGTGAGGTTGGAGTGGGTTCACCAGTGTGAAACAGCAACACATACGTGCAAATCACTGTCTTGTGTCTAACTGCAATTCCCTGCAGAGATTTCTTATGGAAAGGCAACAAAGCTCAAGTATGAGTTGGCCAAGACGGGTCTGGAATCTGCAGCACTGGAAGTATTTGTCTGGATCAGGTTGACTTTCTAGGATTCCTCCTGGCCCTTGTTTAGTCTTGGCTTCTGTGAAACTGAGGAAAACAGTGATAAGCACAATGATGCCATGCCCTCAGGTTTTCCTACCATTACCATGGAACAGGTCACAAATGGGTTGTCTCTAAATACTGGGCTTTCTTTCTGCAAATGGAACCCATCACAAGTTATTTATCATCATTAGGTTTTTATGTGTATTTGAGACTTCTTTCAGTTGCTGGGTAAACCCATAGATTAAAGAACTTTGTACTGCTACAAACTTCTTCATAACTTGATACTATTCATATCTTCAAGGTAATGGCTCCTTTAATAATAGTAATGCCTGAAATCAAGGAAATGTAAATAGAAATTTAAGCCATTAGGGAAGAAAATATTAATGAAAAGTTCCTGAATTCCCAGGTGTTCATTCAAGTTTTGGATAAAGATTCATCTGCATCCTCCTTTTGATTGATTGTGCCCCCACGCTGACTGTGACAAGAAAATCAGACAGGCTCAGTGGAGAATTTTAGGTAGACTAAATTCAGTATTGCTGTAGTATCTGATTGATCCAGAAAATTCATTTTGGCCTCATCACTAGATGGACACAATCTGAGAAAATTGTAACTCAGCAAGACCCAAGAGGGTCTTTCACTAACCATTGTCACTTTGGTTCTGACCATGGACACTCTTATTCTTACTGTATTTTTTTTATTATGATCACATTTTTTATCTTCAAGAATTAGTTTATAGTTTCTGCTCTGCAGCCATTGTGAGGAACTTGATGGAGTGTGTAATAATTTCATATTTTCTGCATCAGAGCCCCTATCTCAAGACATTCAATTACCCTTCTGCCTTGGCATTACATTATAAAGCCATGTCAATCTTGATGCAAACTCTGGTCGTGTGGAGGAGGTCTCTACCACACAATCCATGAAAGTAAATAAATATGCCTATTAGCAAAAAGCATTAAAGTTTGATTAAGAACATGTTCTGAAATACTATCAGTATTGCCCTGTGTTTGGCTGTGTAAGTGTCAGGGCTGTTCTTGTTCATTTCAGCTTTGGTACAATCAGTTCCTGTATGTTATCCAACAAATTTTAGGGGATTATAGGAAGTTTCAGTATCAATAGACAACATCTGGCTTTCTGACATTCACGTCTGCATGAAGCAGGATCTGTTCTGCAATTCAGGAGCATCATTATAATATTTATTTCACAAATGTATGTCTGTTCATCCTCAGTAATTCTGCAGGGATATGCACTGTTTTCATCGTGTTATTCAAGTTGCTGTGGTTACAAGGAGATACTCCACTTATTATTTTCCATGTGCCAGATCTGTGCCCTGGCTATTGGCCCACTTTTATGAGGTATTTAATACCTCCTGAAAGTGTCAGGGTGCTGTCAACTCATACATAAACCAAAAGTTACTGAGGGCATTTAGTCAGCCTCACTGTTTGTGTGTCTGCTGCCAGACATGGAAGATTACCAGTTTGATGCTCCTCTTTGGCTGCGAGTGATGCAAGTGTCAGCCTGAACAGGAACAACATATGGGAGACATCAGGTGGATTGACCTCTCTAACAAGAGAAACAGAGGGAAATCAACTTCCACCTTTAATATCTAGAGGTTCTTTGTTCCTCCAGGCTTTGTCCCATAATCTGTACCTGGATTTCTTTGACAGAATACCTGAAAGGGTAAATTGTGTAGGAGCTCTGTAGTTACAGCACACTTGAAACCCAGAGGCAGACTTCTCTGAGTGTTTTTTCTTTGGTTCTAGTATCGCCTGCAGTAACTGCCCTGGGCACTCAGTGTAAAGTGGAAGAAGTGCTTGGCCAGGTCACCCTATTTCCTCCTGCTGCAGTTGAAACTGAAACTGCCTATCCCCTGTCTGCAAAACTACTGTTCATGTGCTTCCCCTGTCATGGGTCCTTTGTCAGCAGTGTAGGGTTTACTGACAGAAACTGTGGCAGAACTTCTTGGGGGTTAAATTCTGCCATACCCAGGCACACAGAAAACTGTATCCATAGAGACATTTTCCATAAACTTACACCAGTTCCACACTGTCCTACCAGCCACTCACTTCCCACTGCTCAGAGTAACAGTTAGCTGCAAGATACTCCAGTTTTGCCTGTGGTCAGAGTAAGGTCAAGTCTTAAACCAAAGCAAGTTCTGCTGCTGCCTGCAGGACGTCATTCTGTCCAGCAGTATTGCTGCTCCTTCCGAGTGAAGGCTGAGACTCAAACCACTCTGCACTGTATAGGCATTTGCTAGGCCAGAGCAAACCTGGTGGATGCTGGAACTGGCAACTGCTGGGCATCCTCTCCCCACTCTTTTTACTTTCTGCAAGATCTGTTGAAAATTTTAGGTTCAGTTTTCTGGAAAATTCAATAGTGATGCCTGTTCGTTTTTTCTGTGCAGTAGGCTGGATTTCACTGGAGCTCTTCATGGACGGGACATAAAAATTGTCCAGTCACAGCTCTCATCGGTTACCTTCCAGTTCAACTTGATTTCCTGGGTATTTGTATGGGACAGAATGGGCTGGGCTTAAGCACAAGTTAGCTGAGATCGTGTCTGGGGAAGGCACATGTTGAATAAAGATCACCAGTGTCATGTTTGGTTTCCTTAGTGATACTACAAATAGCAAAAGCAAGCCAAAGAAGATTGCACGAGAGCATTAAAACTGCTTCTCTTCGGTCTTGAGGATATGAAGTTGTCCAGTTTGGCATGCAGGTGCAGCTTCAGGAAAGCATTAAACATGGCCATGGGAGGAGAGCAGCACAGATGGTCCAGCTGCCGCTGAGCCCCCTGAGTCTGGGGCCTCTTGCTCTGGGCGTGCTCCTGTCTACTTGAGATTTGGAGATGAACAGAGGAGTTTGTTGTGGTACATGTTCTCTACAATCCCATCGTGTAAGAGAAATGGAAAAATAACACTCTTGAAAGTTTACAGTCTGGTAGGATGTGGATCAAGTAGAGTGAAAAGAGAAATATGCAAGAATGAAAGTATGGTTAGGTGGGGATGGTCTGGGTCTTCAAGAGGTTACAATACCATGGTATCAGCAATTATTATTTCAGTACCATTTTTATCAATTTTTAAATTTTTGTTGTTGTAAAGTCTGTTCAAAGTTGCCACTCTTTACTTGGGAAAGTAAGACATAATTTCTATGAACATGTGTTTTGATTGGTTTGCGTTCTAAGCAAACCAATGAGGAGACTATCATTATTTCTGGTATAGGCACTGATGGATGGGGGGAATGATGTGGAGTTAACAAAAACAGCAAAATCGTGATTTCAGATAATGCCAAGGCAGGTAAGTTTTCAGTTGCATTTCTGTCCATTTCAAGGTGATCACCCAGAAATAGAAAGGAAAAGACAGAGACCTGAGCCACATAGGGAATTTGGGACAAAACAGATGACTCCCATAAAAATTCCTTATTAAACCACCCCCAGAGTTGGAAGGTGCTGTCAGGAGTTGGATGGGCTAGTGTGTACCATGCTGAGTACCAAGTAAGAAAGGCCTGAGCTAGCTCTGAACAAACTGTCACACAGCAGTGTCACACAGCAGTGTCACACAGCAGTGTCACACAGCAGTGTCACACAGCAGTGTCACACAGCGCCTGGTGCTCTGCCACATTAGCCTGGCCCTGCAGCAAATGGCTTCTCCCTGTCTTTCAGCAGTACTAATCCACTGATGTGTTATTCCACATTTGTCTACTGTGGGACTGTGTCAGCCCTACATGGAAGTTCCCTCAACATTCTAGAGCATTTTTCTCTCTGATGTGAGTGAGAGAGTGGTGGTAGAGAGAGTTCTGGCCAGCAGAGATGGGTGTGGGCAGTGACAGTAACTGAGCTTGTTTGGGTGAAAGTCAACAGCATGTGATGAGCTGAACTGTGTGGCGATAACTGGTAGAACTGTGAGGTCTTCAAGAATACACTCCATGCACAGAGCCCAGAACTGGGCAGGGTCCATGGTGAGACTGGGGAATGGTCAGGTCAGATGGGAGTGAGCCTGATTGCACCTCAATTTCCAACAGCACACAGGGGAGAACAGCACTAGGCAGCACTACCTGTGACCCACTCTGATCTATTGTTCACATCGCACCATCTGTGTGTTGTAATGTTCTTTGTAGCTCCTCCTGCTCTCTTCCTGGTGGATGTATTAATCATCTCTTTGTTGTGAGGCTAATGAACCTATTACCAGAAATTCTGACAATTATTTTGAAAAATCAATGAAATAAAGGCTGTTAGCACACTACCTTGGAAGGTCACTGCTAAGAGAAGGAATTATTTTCCTCTTGTCAGTGGTATCGCTGGAAGCTGTTAATGTCATGCAGCACTGTGCTGCATGAAATGAGTGATAAGGAACCTGCCAAGTTTTATTCAGAGGGCTGGTGTCTATATCAGAAACCTTGCCACTCCAGTGAACTTATGGGAAGGAGTGGAAAAGAATGGAAAAAAAATTTTTTTACAATATTTATGTGTGGTTGAGGTTTTAGCAAATTCTCTCATTTTTTTAAATGAACTGAAACACCAGTGGTGCAGCCTTGGGTGTTTAAACATTGGTGACTGTTCTCTGCCAATGCAAGTATAATCCAGGTATATGAGGCAGGTGATCTGTGGAGATAGGGATGTTTTTATGTTGCTGTAAAAGGGACTGGTGAAATATCTGGAAATGGAACTACAGTGCACAGTAGTAAGGCTCTGGAAATTTTTTGAGTACAGGCTGGCAGTGTTTGGGCAGTTCTGTAGGTCTGAGCGAGCAACTTGGACTGTAAGAGCAAACAGCCACCCATGTTCTTTGTCACAAAGTGCCTGGGAAACTCTTACAGAAACAGCCTCTGCCGTGTCAGTGAGTGCTGCCCTGCACCCCCTCCTCACTCGCGGTGCCTTTGAAGGTGCCACAGACCATTTGGCAGGAGAACAGGAGATACTGCGGGAATGCCCCAGGGGCTGTCCTGCCAGCCTAGGGAAATCAGGGACAAGAGAGCCACCGAGATCAGAGCTGGACTGAGCTGCTAAGTTCTCTAAGGCTACAGTTACAGGACAGTTTCCCCGGAACCTGGCAACTCAGCACCGTATTTGGATAGTCTGCTGGGCTTCCTGAACACCTGTGTATTCTCTCTGAGCATCACGAAAGCATTTTGGCAAGCACCACAGGTAGAAGTTCCCTTCTGTTACTAATATGCGTTTTCCTGTATTTTAATTTAATTTCCCCTATCCTTCCTTCTTTTTCCACTGCACATTTCCCCTTGAAAGCTAGGATTGCACGAATGGATGGATATTCTTTCTCCCAAGTGCATGTAGCCTTTTCTGCTGTTTGAAGAAATTAACATTTGGGCTGAAGTGCACCTGCAATTCCCATTAATGTAGCAGAGTGAAACCAACCCACTGGTGGAAGGAAAGAAGCTCTGAACTCCCTTTCACTGACAATAGATCTCGTGAGGAAAAGAAAAAGCCCTAAAAGATGGCAAGGAAATCTGCTTTCTATGCCTGGGCAGTACATGGGGTGTATGGCTGCTGATGGAGCCTGCATGTCCAAATCCTCTTCATACTTTTGAGCCTAGGCTTGCCATCAGGAGCTTTTCTCTGGAGAGGAATGTAGTGCAAACCCCCACAATTCTTTCTGGGCTATTTAACTTGTGCTGGTATCACCCATGGACATGTGACCCAGATGGATGAGCTAAAAGCTTCTGCAAATGAAACTGTGTACATGGAAGCTGTATAGGTTGGAGGAAAAGGGAAAATGAGGGGATGGGGTGAGGGGAAGGAAGTGCTTTCTTGAATTTAGTTCTGATGTTGAGTGGTAAGAGGTTAGCAAGCAACTTTTGCTATGGTTGTTTATGTCCTGATCAGCCATGTGAGGTATTTTATATCTTACACCACAGTTGCATTTTAGGATTTCTGTACGGATAGAAATACGTTGCATACCAGTGGAGAAGTCTAAAACAGAGAGGAGGCACACAAAGAGGAACAATGGTAATTTTGTTGCTTAATAGTGCAGTGCTGGAGTGTAATTCTGGTCCCCCAATCCAGTAAAACAAGTTAAATTGTCACAGAATCTGTGCATGAAGAGCAAGTGAAAAATAAAAGTTTTAAACAGTTTAAGTCCAATGTTCCAGTCAAATTATTCTTAGCAAAGTGAGTCAAGTTATTTATTAAGAATATGGTTTGTGAGGAAATATCTCCTCTGCTTGTCTTCATCTATCTGTTCTTTCCCTGTATACTTGTTATTTGCCAAATAATTTGGTGCCAAATAATTTGGACAAGCACAGATGTAGCGTGCTTCTGCTTTTGTTCATGTAAGCTGATCCTCATTTGTTGTTTGTGGCATATCCAGATGAGTGAGTATTTTCCTCCTTTCTGAAAGGAGTGACTGAAGTGCTGTGAAATGGGGGCACTGCTGGTAAGGCTCACAGAAGAACAATTAAATTTGGGTGAGGAATTAAAAGTCTCCAAATAAGACCATGGGTTCCAAGTGTCTTGCATATTGTGTCCTGTTAGTGGATCAAGTCCTGAAAAGTTGCTGGGGGCAGCAGGGGGTGGAGGAAGGATGTCCATACTGTGCTATGCAATGCATATCTAGGCTTTGCCTTCCAGCAAGACTTTCGCCTTCTGCTCTCTTAATAACATTGTGGAAACCCACCTGGTTTTTAGGTGTCTTGCTGGCTCAGGTTACTAAAGACAAAACCAGTGTATAGGACAAGTTTTCTCTTATCCAAAAGGTGGATCTATTTTGCTTCAGGTACTGCAGGAGGGGACTCATGAGGAAAAGATGAAAGAGTTCAGAAAGGAGATGGCACCAAACTGATTACAAAGTGGCCACAGAGAGTCTTTTGCAAGAGTTGCAGGAAATGGGAATTTTCGGACTCCCCACCTATGCTATCTCATGTCTGGTTCTGAGAGCATGAGGGTTGCACATGTCCCTTCAGTTCCTGGCAAGGTAGCTCATGTTAATGAGATTCTATGGAGGAACTCACCTTCAGCCACAGTTTGTCCCAAACAATTGTGTGATTGTTACTTATTAGGATCTGTAATATCCTCCTCCTGCTTTAGCCATTCCCCTCAGACTTCTGCTGCTGGCAGTGCCTCAAGATTGTTGCATAAAAGGGCTTTGTTCTCAACCCTTCTCCATGGTTGGTGGCCTGTGGTGGGATCCAAAATACTCTCCCAGTTCCCCTTTCTGTGTGCAGCTGGTAGAAAGCGCTGCCTCTCTGCCCACTGGAGCAGATCGACATCTTTCACATCACACCCTGTGTCTTTTCCAAAGGAAGGGTCTTGGTGCTTTGTGCTGGGGATTGAGTTCAAGATAGTACTGCACATCTCCATGGTGGGCAGCAGCCTTGAGAACCAGCTCCTGCAGCACTTACCCTCTTCTGTGCAGAATTCCAGTTGTACTTGCAAGATAGTCTTCACTGTGTCAGGCAACCAGAGGATCTTACTTTGATGTAGGAAGATATTGCACCAACATAGTCTTTGTGGGTGACAGATATGATGCACATTCATGTAGTTTGAATTTCAGCATCTCAGCAGTTCATCTGAAAACAGGCAGAAGGAGCAGAGGAGGCTGCAGCATGGGAAGGAAAAAGTGCAGAACAGAATTTCAGCCTGTAAGATAGCTGGATCCAAACTGTGTTTTTTCTTTTCTTTTTCTTTATTTAGAATAGGAAATTAATCCCAGATTCCAAACTGTATTCCTTATATAAATCTAGAGTAGCTGTTAAAGCTTAAAGGGTGCAAACAGGAGCAAACCTGGGCCTTCAAAGTTCATTGGCTAGTGAAGGAATTTTGGCCAGTGAGTGCAGTCTATTAAAGGCAGGATTCCTGGTATCTCAAATTGCTGCTCACTGTTGCATTAGCTCTCAGTTGCAAGGACTGATGAAGTAGTGCAGTCCGGATTTGCAGTTTCTAGATCTGGGCATTTGCAGACCCCAGCAAGCCAGAAAGCAGGATCTGAAATGAGAACAGGGGGGAAAAAAATTGAGAATAAAAATAAATTGCATGGCCCAACTGGCAAATATTCCCAGGCCGCAATTGTCTTTGGCGTCCCTCCACCCCCCAAGGTCTCCAATGGTTCTCAGGCCTCCACCACAAGAAAATCAAGGGTTTAAAAATATAATAATTAAAGAAAATCTTGATGTCATTTGGGTTTGGGAGTATTTGGATGTTAGTGTTGTGTGAGCGTGTTTGCACATGTGCACCCTGCTTTGCTGAAGCCTGAGCTGTTCAATGACTGAAATTTTCTACCCTGGGGGAAAGGGAGGATGTCCTCACCTGTTCTCACTCTGAGAATCCGGGAACTGGGGGGATGATAAGGCACTTTTTGTGGAAGAACCTTTAAGGTGACAAGTCCCTCCCGTTGCCTTGTGCCAGCCTCACCCTGCTGACCCTCAGGGCCTTGGTTCCTTTGCAGAGGTGAACAAAACGTGTACTGTACTCATGGCATGGTGACACAGTCAGTTTGATCCAGGTAAAGTTGCTTGTGGTTCCCTCAAATGTATACAGGAGCAGAAAGGTGATGGGGAGAGTTCTGTTTGTACAGAAGTTCTGGAGCAGACCCAGGCCATGTGCTGACTGGAGCCTGACCTGGAAAGCAGGAGGCAGCATGTTCAACAGGGTCATTCACCTGGTCTATCCAAGGCAGTGTCAGCTGCAGTAGGGATCCATTCCCCTTTCTATCCTGCTGTGTTCCCTTATAGACAAAGCAGTTTTGCCCCTGACATCTTCTTTTTAATTCCAGAATGGCTGGGGCAAGCAGTGACACTGGATTTGCCCTCACTTCGGGGTTCCATGGCCCAAGTGGTGGTGGTGTTCACCAGTGTTTATGCTGGAATTAAATAGCTGAGTTTTCTTTGGGAAGGTGTAGAGCCTTTTGCAGCTAATCCCTGACTGACCCATCAGTGTTTCTGCACTGACAGAGTGAGGGCACTGGAGAAGAGGTGAGTTGTATGAAATATGGGGTTTCCCTTTCTTTCCTCCATTGCAGGTGATGTGTAGATGGGACCAGACTTCAAGCTCTTTCATCTTGTGCTTCTATGAGCTTTAAAGCTTTCTTGCTGCTTTTTTTTCCCTCCTTCTCCCCTGAGGATATCAGCAAGGGTACTCAGCTGCTGATAGTTTAAAACAGTCTTAAAGCACATAATTGCTGTCAAAAGCTAAAGTAAAGCCAGAAGGTGACAGAGGGGATAGCTGGGTGCAGCACTGTCTCTCCCATGGCACAGATGGGCATGAGCCACTGTTTCCTGTGGCTGTGGGGAGCTGCCAGGCTGCTGGAGCAGACCTCTGGGAGAACCAGATCAGCCTCTTCTGCTGCTGCTAATGGTTACAAGCAACTGTTCTCTCTGTGGAAGTGCCATAAATGTGGAAGAGTAATTTCACCATTAAAAATACTAAAATCTTCCATATGGAAGAAAGGGTTTGACTTTTCTTTCAGTTTTTAATTGCTACTTATTTTTCTCATTGTGCCCTAAATATACACAACAACATCCAGCTGGCTGAACCACAGAGCAGAATGAAATATCTGCCCCATCTATAAAGGCAGAAACCTATAAAGTGCAGATGACAGACTGAAATTTCAGATCTTTGCTCTGTTCACATATATGGAAGTTTTACCATTGGCTTCAATAAGACCAGAACCAGGATTTGGCTTACAAGAAAGGAGAGTTAGCCAAACGAGCACAAGCACAAGTCAGAAGTTGTGGGTTGATTCCTGATGTTCCCACTGTTTGATTTCTTCACTGCTTTCAGCCCCAGTTTCCTCTCTTTATCAGTGCATAATCGCCAAATTACTAATTTATTTAGAATGACAAAACTCACTTTGCGTCTACTACTGGTTTGTAAAAGGCTTTTGAAACTCCACAGGAGGTGCAACTTGGTTGGCATAAAACCCGTTTGCATCATAAGAATTATCATCTCTGTCATGGATTTGTTATTCCCTACAGTTGTATCTACAAAAAGACCATGGCATCATTTATGCTGTAGATGTTCAGGTAAAAAGAAGCCGCAGCCACTACTTGGAGTAAGTGTCTGATTTTCTAGAAAAGGGATGAGAGCAAGGGGCCTTCCATTTCCCCCACAGATTGTAGGTTGGTTTTGAGAGGTGTCCAGCTACAGAGGCTCTGCAGCCACAGCTCCAAGTGAGACGAGGTCAGCACTGCAGGGCTGTTGCTGTGGTTAGCACAGGCACCACTGTGGCCATCTGAGGGCTGAAATCCACAGGCATGGCTTCCTAGATAAAGCAAAGTGGGAAAAGCCACTCAGTGGATATAACTTGGTGTTGTTGTTGGCTGATTTCAGCTTCTCTCTCAAATGCCATCTTTGTGCTTAGTGGATGGTTTATCTGAGTGTATTGCTGTGGTTAGAGTGCAATGCACAGGGCAGCAGAATTTGTGTTAATAGGGCAGTACCTTAGTAACGGTTGTCCCTTGATTCAAGCACAGCATCTCTACTACTGAGATAGAAGCATTTTTTCTGGACTCCAGAGGCTTTGTGTCACACTTCAAAAGCTTTATTTTCCTACTTTTTTTTTTTAGCTTTATTATTCAAGATCCTCAGATCTCCTGCCAGACTTCGATTATCTTTTTTAACATTTATTTGGCTTCCCATTTAAACCATACATTCATCCAGTTTCCATAAAATCCCTAATAATTATTTTAAAGTTTTTGTTCTTGGCTCATTTCAAACCTATAAATGCTGATTGGAAAACCCAAGCTGAATTCTGTGCAAATAATCCTCTCTACCGTGTCTTTTCCTCTGGTTACAAGAGGGTCCTTCAGTGTTTTACTTCCCAGCACTTGTTAGCTCTCAGTAGTCCACATACCTCTTGTCTGGGGGGGAAAAAGGTAGATGTGGCAGACAATCAACCTGACAGAGGAAAGATCAAATATCATGGTTGTGATAAAAAAGGAAAATAGCAGCAGTTAAAGTAGTTAAAACACATTTGCACTCCAAAGGTGCCTTTTCTTGCTGTTTTAGTACAATCCCACCTTTGTCATGTGCAAGTCCCTGAGTGAGGAGACAATTCTGCTTTCCAGCAGCTCTCAGCTTTTGTGTGGCAAACATGAACCAAACCTACTCCTGTGCAGTGAGTGCTGCCTGTGCATGGGGAAAGCCCTAAGAGACCCCTGACCTGCCCCCAGAGATCTGTCTTCAGTCTTGTGACGTGTTGGGTGGATGTGTTGACAGGAGAAAGCACTGCCATGTCCCAGGGGTGACCTGTGCTGCTGTGCAGCTCCAGACACAGTGTGAAGGGAGAAGCAGCAGAGAAGTTCCAGCAGAATATCAGCGCCTTGGGGAGACATGGAAGGTTTTTTTGGATGAGAAGTCAGTCCTGTTATCTTTTTCCTGAGATTAAGACTTGGCATTGATAGCTAAGATGATGTCTGCTTATTATGGGAAAGTTTTGTTCTTCTTGTCAAAGAGCAGAGCCTTTCCTGCAAAGCTCATCCCTTGGAGATTTCTCACTACACTTGTACCAGTGGTGGTATGAGCTAAATCAGGATGCAGAGAAACGGCATGGATTTCACACTAAGTCTGTCAGGAGAAGATTAGAATCAGGCTTCTCCCTTTTCTTTGTGTTGTGTTGGCTCTTTACATTGTGAAGGTGCTGGGATACTGGCTCCTGGTGGCAGTGAAATTGCCTTTACAGAGTCATTTAGGCTGGAAAAGACCTCTGAGATCATGGAGTGCAACCTTTGATCAAACTCCACCAGGTCAACTAAACCACAGCAATAAGTGCCATGTCCAGCCATTTCTTGAACACCTCCAGGAGTGGTGGCTCCACCACCTCCCTAGGCAGCCTGTTCTGATGTTTAACAACCCTTTCCATGAAGAAATTCCACCTGCTCATGCAGCCGTGGACACCAGATTTTCTGCAGGTGAGCAGAGGCAGCTCTTCACTTACCAAGTGCTTGGAGTGAGGCAGATCCACGCATCCATTTCAGGCCCTTCGCAGATGCTCAGACTAACTGGTATCACAAGCAGGAGGCCAGACCTGGAGCTATGGAGCTCAGTGGAAAGAAATCCCTATGTCTTAGAAGCTTTGGATCCGCACCAGACATAAAAGAAAATCTTCCAATATGCTTTTTCTGTGTAGAGACCAAGTGGGGCCTCTGGCCAACATCTGAAAAACCAGGGCCTAAAATTAGACCCCTAAAATACCAAGAGCAGTGAGTGGTTCCAACTGATACCAAGTTAGGAAAAAGGGCCTGAAATAAACAGATTCCTCAGTAACCAAGATCCTGTTTTTGAGACAAGTGTTCATTCTCACAAGTCAAAACAACAAGAAACCAGAAAGAAAAAAAGAATGAAAACATCAAATCAAATCCCAGAAAACCGCTGATATTATCAGCCAAAGCATGTCTTACTAGAATGTTTTCCAGAATTCCTTAGGGAGTACCAGTGAGCCATGAAGAGGATACTGCTCTTTTCTAAAATATTAAATTGGGGGTCTTTTGGAACACACTGCATTTATGTGACAAAACTGTTCTTCTGTTAGGTCCTGTATCTGCTCTATGATTCTTTTGTCTCTTGTGAAATTTATTGCTTTTCCAGACCTATGGTATTATATATATTTAAACCTTTTTTCTTGTTGTCTTCATGACTTTGTGATGGTTGGTGTGGTAATTTGTCTCTTTTGGCAGGTGAAGTGAGGAACCACTTACCTTCAGTAAATACTTTGTCAGGAGAGTAAGATTCACATCAAGGGACTATCTTGCTTCAAGAGGTGTGTGTAGATATTGATCAGTGCAGTCCTGTTCCCTGGCTAAAACTGCTGGCAGTACTGAAATATGAACATCAGAAAACACTAATAGGAATGACAGCAATCCTGAGAATATCTCCAATTTCTTTAGAAATAGCACTTGGATCTGGTTTTCAGCCCTCTTTTAAGTTTGTGGTTTTGTTCCTTTCTGCATATGACAAAAGTGGCCATGGTACTGCATTTTATGTTATTTTTATGTCTCAATTAGGAATCTCTGTTTTATCACTTCAGGATGAATGACTAAGCAATAAGGTAGGAAGCCTTACAAGATGATTAGCTCTCTTTTTTAAAATTTATTTTTAATTTTATACATAATTGTTACAGTGACTTGAGCACCTAGCATGTATTTACTGTTGTACTTGCATTGTTGTATTGTCCCAGAACTCTACTTGTCAGACAAGATCTCATTGTACAGTTGCACAAGCAGAAGACAGCTCCTGATGCAGGAAATGAGGCTCAACTCTACATAAAGGGAGGGAGGACTCACACCAACCTGATGTGAGAGTATGGAGCAGTGCAGGCTGCTTTGTGCATCAGCCTGTTTTTTGGCGTGTATCTGGAGAGAAATTAAGAGAGTGTGACTTCTGGCTTAGTCCTCAGGTTAAAAAAAAATTTAGACTTATAAATAAGTGATATCTCTAAAAATATGCCCCATGAGATCTACATGTGAGGAAGCATGTTAAGGGCACCCTGAAAAAAGTACTAAATTTAAAAAAAAGTCTCTGTGGCTGTTCAGTAGTAGAAATACAAAGTCTCCTCAGTTCTGCACAGTCTTTTCCTGCTGTTTCTTTCAATTCTGACCATGTGAGTTCCCACTGGGTACCATACCACCAAACTGCCCTGGCAGCTGTCGATGGGGCAGATGAGGCAGAGCAAAGAGAACAGAACTGAAGTACTCCCAGGGCGGCAGAACTGCTGTACAAAGCCAAGGGAGAGAGTCTGATCATCCTCATGAAATGCAGTGGGAGCTTTCTTTTTTGACAAGGCGTCTGAACAAGGGCTGGGTTTCTCCCGACACTGCAGCCCCTGGTGTTGTGTATCCTCTCTCTGTAACTGGAGAATTCCCTAGTTCCTGTAACAGGGGAAAGGAAAGAGGCTGAAGCCTCCAGAAGCCCTCCTGGCAACTTGCTTTGTAGTTTAATGAACAGGGAGGTGGTCAGAAACCAGAGAGACTGGCACTGCTGCAAAACCCTAGACAGACCCTGACATAGAAAAAGGGCCTTTTGCAAGGCTCCACATAGCAGAGCCTTTTCCATTTGAAGTTCAAGTGCAGTCACAGTGGCAATAGTGACTTATTCTGTCCAGTGTCAGTTTATGATGGAACATAAATGTAGTATTAAAAATATATATTAGGTTTAAGCGCAGCACAAAATGTCAGTGTATTATTCTGTGGTCTTGGAACAGCAGGGTTCTCATAAAATCACAGCCCTTCAGCTTCTGGAATACAACACAGAGGATGATGATACTCCTCTGGTACTGTAAGTTATATTTTTGCTGTACAGCTCTGGCAGGGTTCTTGAAAACTTCAGTGATATCCAGACAAAAAAACCTCAATCTTAAGCAAACTTGAATTCCGCCTAGAAAGGAATCCTAATACTGTCTATGTTTGGAGCTTCCTACCTCTAATTCTAACCGAACGTTTTAATGATTGAAAGTATGTTTTGTGTGTGTGTGTGAATGATAGGAGGTGTTATATTCGTCTGCTCCATCTCCATTCAAGAAACCCTCTGTGGCTGTTTGACTATAGGAGATATTTCTACTTCAAAGGTCTGCATTAACCAGTACCTCTGCCCAGCCTTGAGACTCAAAAGTTCCTTATTTCTCTGCAATTTCTACCATCTGTATCTTCTCTCTCAGCTGGCAGCAGCTCTCTTTCTCCAAACAAACCAACAGCCCTCTGATGTTGCTGGTCAAGTCTAGGGTGGTTTACTGTCCCCTTTGATTATATTAACTCTCCTGTAAGTGTTATGTTCTGTCTCCTGCACTTTTTTCTTCCATCTGCTTCAAAAAAAATGTAAGAATTTTTCACAGTGTGGATTTGTTACCTTCATCTCTCCCATTCCCTGTCTATTCCCCCATCTCTGAAGGTCTGTCCTTCCATCCATGGGCCATCTAAGTCAAAGATTCCATGGCAAACCTTCTCTTGGGTCAGACTCTTCATGGGGAAGAATGGAACACTGAAAACCAGAAACTAAAACTTTGATCTTCCGTTGCAGGTTGCTGGAAAATGAGCTCTTTCATGCCATCTGATTGTAGAAAACCAAATGTACAAGTAGTGTAAGTCACACACTTACTGACTCTGATGTGAGAATGGTGTTGCAGCTGCACAGAGTAGATTTCTTACAATTTCCGTGGTTTTCTAGCAAGAAAAGTGCTGGATTCTCTCTATTTATATTTACATATTCGAAGTGGATGTCTCTGCTTTAGCCTAACACAGGTTAACTGATGATGGCTTAGCAAAATTTAAATATCTGTAGAGATCAGCTTGGGGTCTGATGCTCTAGGAGTCTATGAAGTCTTCAGAAGTTTCTTTCCACCTTCTGTAATGTGCAAGCAATTTCTTATTGACTTCCAGGCAGATGCTATTGCAAGGTTTCCACAGGCACAATTTGTTGGGTTTAGTTTGGTTCTTTCTTTGCATGGTGTATGAAAATTAGATACAGTAAGAGCTGGGTTAAATTTTTCAAATCTTAAAGCTGGTAAGTGTGAAAATAAGTTTGTTTTCACTGAGGAAGGGGAGGATTATTTTAAATCATTGCAGAAAACTTTTGAGAAAGTTATCAAAATCATTAGACTACAAAAAAAATCCTGTGACTCTTTTAAATGATAGGGATATTTCCCTGCCACAGCAGATTCCAACTCTAAGCTCCGATCTATGTTTTCCCTTGAATTGTTTTAAGCATTCTTTCGTTCTTGAACTCGTTCTCTCAGGCTTTACTTTCATACCAGCCCCTTTGTATACCAAGATTGCAGCATTTCTTTCTATAACATCAGTTAAACACCTTGGAGTGCATCACTGGGGGAGCGCCAGTGACTTGAAGGATTTGTGCCAACTAAGACATATAGTAAGAGTGCACAACAAGAAATGCTGTAGTCAGCTTTATGTACAGTTAAATTGACTGTGCCCAAATCCTTTGACTGCAATGCTGTAGGACAGGGCAGGATTTTCTGTTCTGTTTGTACAGTTTCTTAACATGGTAAGGCTGTGACCTGTTTTGGGACCACAGTGGGCGAGCTTAGCTTCTCACTGGCATCTTGCTCGTCTGCATCTCTCATGCAAGCAAAATTGGCTTGTCACCTTCAGCTTTCTGCACAAGAAATAAATTTATGCTGTCTATTCAAGTCCTTTAGTAGATGCAGAGGGACCTGTTCTGCCCCGCGAGGAACACTCCTGTGAAATACAGAAGCATGGGAGTGAAACACTAGGGCACAAACAAGCCCAGAACTGGATGTTGACCCCACACAGTGGCCACGGGTTAGGGTTTGCCAGCTGAATACATGGCAAAGAGGGGACACAGTCACAGCAATTAATTTCTCGCCTAAGGGTGGGAGAGCAAACTTCCCCCACTCACACATCTGCTGAGCCAGCCCCCTTTCCAAAAGCCAGTGTGCTCACATTACACAGTATTCAAAAGTCCTCACTGTTCCCAGAATATTTCCTTAGCTCGTTTGTCCAGCGAGGGGCACAAGGGAAAGCAATTACTGCTGCAAAGGTGGAAAATGGAGGTAACGGTTCAGTCTAATCACCACCCCACCGTGGAGAAAGCTGCATCTCTCCTAACCACAGAGGAGGTGGTTAGTGCTCAGGCTTAAGGTAAATATAACTGCAGCTGAGTGAAGAGGAAAGACAGGATGTGCCAAAGCCAGCCAGGTCATGTGGCATGAGGAAAATGAGCTGCATGGAACTGTCAGCAGGCAGCAAGAGTCCCAGAACTTAGACTCAGCTCTTCTCGTGGTGCTAGAACATGACAGCCACATTACACAGATGTAGAGATTAAACAGATCTGAGTGTAGAGCTATTGGCTGGTCTTGCATTTAGCTCTTTGAAGATGGCAAATGACACTTGCACCTTTCTTGCTACAGTCGAGTAGACACCAGCCAGGAATCCCTTCCAGGGGCAAGTGGGCTGGTGCAGAGGATTCCTTTGCAGCCCTGGTGGATGAGGTTCCTCTACAGCTGTAGTTGCACTGAGCCACTAAGTGCAAAGAGAGGCAGCCTTCCACTACCCTCTTTCACTCAGGATGAGTCCCTGCTCCTGTGGAATCAGGGATCAGGCTGGGGTTTATGCCTACCAATCTTTGCCTCCAGCTGGTAGAAGAGAGATAAACTAGGCCAGCCTGATCTCATTCAGATCAGATTGGCCTCAGCCACAGTGTATTGATTCCCACAGCGTTGTTCCCTGTTTGCGCCAAGGTCAGGACGCTGCGTGCTGGATTTATGTCATGAACAGGCACAACAATTGTTTTCCTCCAATGCTTGCCTTTGTAAAGCATTACCAGGTGGCAAGAGGGGTTTCTTAGGAGATGTGTGCTGTAGCCTGAAAGTGCTCTAACAAGATGAGTGTGTGGGCAGCTCCAACATGCTACCGTTGAACTGTGATCAAACCCTTACCCAGATCCAATGGTGGGGATCTCGTGTATCACTGGAGTTACATTGCTTCAACTGATGTAGTCGAGCTGGTTTTGGCTAAAGCATTGTTAATTTTCTTCACAGTAGCTGGTGTGGGGCTGTGTTTTGGATTTGTGCTGACAAGTAAGTGTGGAGAATTCCAGGGATATTTTAGTTATTGCTGAGCAGCACTTTCACAGAGCCAAGGCCTTTTCTGCATCTCCTCTCACCCCAGCAGTGAGGAGGCTGGGGGTGCACAGAAAGCTGGGAGGGGACACAGCTGGGACAGGTGACCCCAACTGACCCAAGGCATGTTCCAGACCATCTGGCATCATGCTCAGCAAGAAACTAGAGAGAAGATGGGTCAGGCAAGGCTGCTCAGGGACGGGCTGGGCGTCGGTCTGTTGATGGTAAGCAATTGTTTTCATTGTATCATTTGTCTTTCCTGGAGGTTATTGCTCTCATTTTGTTAATTTGCTTTTCATTAAAATTTATTATTTTATTTCAATTGTTAAATTGACCTTAGCTCACCAGCTTTTTATATTTACCCTTCCAATTCTCTTTCCTGATCCTATGGGGCCAGGGAGTGAGTGACTGTGTTGTGGTGCTTTGTTGCTGCCTGGGTTAAACTATTACAGTAATAAGTAAAGTGAACACGCTGTGGTAGCCTGGGTTCAGACCTTAATGATACAGCCTTCCATATGCTTTAAACAGAGTATAGATTCTTGCCTTCAGAAATGTGGGTCTAAAGGTTATGAACTCCTGCTTGCACTGTTGTAGAATACTGCATGACTTCAGACCAGTGTCCTGTGTGCTGAATTCTTTCTGCTGGCCAGCAGTAGTTAGGTTCTTTACTTTCTCTCTGGATTAAGTCCCAGAGGTGGTATTTTATTCATGAATAAACTGCAACTCAAGTCCAATTTATGACCGAGTACTTGATGTAGAGAGTGCTGAAAGAAAACCATCCAAGTGAGCCTTCAAGAAACTTCAGTATAAAATATTGCTTCTCTGCAGATTGGTCTACAGATTTATGTACAGTGATGACAGGCTGCACTCACATACACTGACTTTTCATCAGGGATGGATGCTGTATACCAGCTGTTGATACCCCACGTGCAATTGTAAAAACTTTTAAGTCCCTAACAAGTCATTAAAGAGACCTCACTAATTACAAAGGAATTGTACAGAGATTAAAAATGTCAGATATTTTCTAGATCAAGTGCCAAGCCACGTAGTTTTGTTTAATGAAATCAGTTTCCAGTAGAGTTCATAACATCATCCATGACCTAAGCAGTGCACCTGACAGCTCGCCTGCCATCTCAAGCTGTAACTCTGGGTAACTTACGGTATATCGAAGAAGAAAAGGTCAATAAATGCAGAAATGTGTTGAGAATCTAATCTTTCCCTGGCACTTGTTATGCATGCCTTCTCATTCTCATTCTCATTCTATAGTCTGTCACATTAAACTATTCATGCTTGGCCAGAGCCTGATCAGGACAAGTTCCTGATAAAGCTGCCTCTGTTCTTGCCACACAGCATCAGATGGACAAAGGCAATACATGACTGCAGCCCTGGAAACCTCTCTGCTGGAAATGCAGTTTAAGAAGGAGCCATAAATGCATGTAAATTAATTAAATTTGAGAAAGAGAAGGGAGAGACTACAGAAGTCACTCATCTCTTCATGCACAATTTAAAAAGCTTTTATGAGCTTGGTTTTGTTCTGAATAAAACTGCTGCTGTTGAGAACAGAAATGTCTTAGGCTTCTGAGCAGTAGTGCTGGTAGTCTTTCTGTCTGCCAGGACATTTTTTCCCTGTAGTGTGCTTAATGCTGTGCCCAGTCCAGAAAGAAATGACTCAGTCAAAAGGACTTCCTTCCTCTCCCTTGGGTGATTATTCCACAGCCTATTAGGTCTCCCCATTAGGAAATATTTCCAACATCATTTTCCCTGCACTGACTTCTAAAGCATGCTTCTATGACTAGAAATTATCCTAAACAGTGCCCTTCCATCATTAGTGTTTCCATTTCTCCTGTGCTTGCCTGTGGTTATCGTATGTCCTGTAGCATTTCACTGGTGTTTAGCTGGGCTGCAGATGTTTAATGTATTCAACCTTTCCCTGTATGCCAAGCAGAGGACTGGCACCAAGACATTTATACACCATTAAACGAGGGTGGTGCTTGCTATGTAATGACTTTCTTCTGATACTTTCATAGTAGAGGTTGTGCTAGAGAACAAGGGCAGCTTCTATTCTAAACTACATGGAAAAGGTGCACTGCTGAAGAAGAATGATTTATAAACAGACTATATATAGAAATATATTCATTTAGCATCTGGCCTTGATTTAAGTCCACAGGGGAAGAAGTTAAATTTAATTGATGTTGGCCTCTCAAACAAAGTCATTGTATGTATATGTGCACACAAGAAATTCCAGCCAAACTGAGCAATATTATCAGGTTTACTAGGATTCTGTATTTTAACTGCAAAGGATATTTCTAAAGTCACTAGAGTCCTTTAGACTGTGGGAAGCATTGCAAATGTCACTGCACCATGTCTGAATGCACAATATGTATGTATTTTCATGTGTTGGTGTATTTGAGTTTCTTGAAATTCTAAGATTATCTCTCAATTTCTTCAGCTGACTTCATGAGTAGTTATATAATTGCTATATTGTGTACTACCCTAAATTGTTGATATGTGCTATCCACTTGAACTCCAAATAATTTTGTTTTTAATTAAAGGTAGGGTTGATAATTCTGTCTCTTAGTTAACTTGTAAACATTTAACATTTCCCTATCTTTGGTTGCTTATGTCTTTACTAAACTTTAAGTCTTTGTGATGAAATTTTCCAGGCCAACTCTGTCTATTGAACAAAACATAGGGTGTGTGTGAATGTTAATGATCATTTCAGTGATTTATTTCTTAGGTTTTTCTGAGAACAAGGCAACAGGAAAATGTGATATAGAAGTGCAAGAACAGTCATACCAGGTCAGAGCAGGCGTCTGTCTCGCTCAGAATACTCCCTCTGACAGTGGCCAATCCTGCAAGCATATTTGACACTTCCTTCAAATATTCTCCCTGTCTCCAAAAATTTGCGGCTGAGGGATTTTAGAACCAGATACAGTATTTTGTGCTTAAGAATCCTTGAGGGATTTTCCTTGGTAACTTTGTTTTTGGATCTGGGTAAGATTTTAGCATCTAGAATGTAATTTGGTGAGGAGTTCCACTATTAAAATACAGTCTGGTTGAAAAGAGGTCCTTTCTGGTTTTTAAGCATATTTCCTGTCATTTTCAATTCAAGATCCCAAGCTGTTACATTGGAACCAATCATTTTGATAGCCAGCCTCTGCCAAACCCCCTCTTGGTCCTCATTTTGGATCAGGAACAGTCAGCTCAAAGCCCTTCGCTATGCAGGCAAAGTAGAAGTATTTAAGATTGTTTCTTCCTGTGTGCATCACTTCGCATTTATTGACGCTCCATGTCTTCTGCCCATTTTCTGGCCAGACACACCATCTTGTCACCTTCATCTGAAATTTTCCATAATCATTCCTTAATACTTTGGAATGCCTCATTATTGGTAGCAAACTGTCTTCTAACTATTGTCTGTCTTTTCTAGATCATTGCACAAAGCTTGTTTTTCTCAAGTTAAAAATGCCGAGAGTTTTCTTTGAGCAGCTTTAGCCACTTCATATGATAAAAAAGAGGAAAGTGGGAGTCAGGATTGTCAGGAACATGCATATAGCTATGCACATGAGCATCCCAAAATTTCATGAGTCGTGTAAAAGGGAATGCTGAAGATTCCTGAGAGCAATGATTAAGGAAAACTGCAGATGTTCTGTTTCACTGAAAGATAAGTACCTTTTATTTATGTAATTTTAAAGGGCTGACTTGAGATATCGAAGGCCAACAGATTTCAGTTAAAGAATTACATAGCAGACCCAGAGCTGACTGAAACTGAGAGTGAAACTTGCATAGAAATCAGTAGGGTGCTGTATCAGATGTAAAAATAATGTTCCTGGGTTAAGAATGAATAGGAACTAGTCCAGGAAAAAAATTAAATGAACCTTCAACTGTACATGCTTGAGTACATATGTTCAGTGGGGACACATATTCTGAAATTGAAAACCATACCTAAATGCTTTGCTGAACTCTTTGAGGAGTTGTATAGCTGTCTGCAAATATTGAATTTATGTGAATTGTTTGAAATGTACAACCAATTTGAAAATAACTTCTTGTTCAGGGAGCTTCTGACTGATCATTAGTTGTTTGCTTGTTTTTCATGCATCTCTCCCAGATTCCCTGTGAGCTGCAGACTTTGAGAGTCATCTCTGGAGTCTGGTTTAGTCCCTATGGAAATTAAAACATGGCAAAGTTCACTAGAACAGTATCAAAAGGATTTTTTTTTTTTTCCCTTCAAAATAAAGTTGCTTAATCTTCTCCATTCCTTCCCCCTGTTCCTTTCCAGGAGATCCATTCCACACAGACCATGGAATTTTGGCCTCTCATTTATATGTGGGAGAAAAGCAAATTTCAGAACGTTGGAACTTCCCACAGATCAGAAATTCCCTTTTCCAGACAGTTCTTCGTGAAAGTGTCCCAGTGGCTTCTGTGACACTTGGCTTGCCTATGTAGGATTGGCAGGCAGATGTAGGAATACCTGAATGGAGGAGAGGGAATTGTAAGGTAACAAACCCACGACCACACATGAGGTGAAACCCCCTCTGCCCCAGCAATGAAAATGGGGACATCCTTTGTGAAATCTGTTCCAGAATAATGGCTCCTTTGCTGAGTCAGTTTAACCTCTCCAGCTCTAAAGGAAGTGAATATCTTTGTTAGAGATGGGATGCTCAGTGCAGGGCAGCTCTCAGCTCTTAGCAGCTTTCACAGGGACTTTTCAATCCTAGCCTGCCACTAAGAGGGAATTTTGAAGTGTGCAAAGAGGTATTGTTCCTTCTTCACATGATAGTTTTTCTCCAGCATGAAAGAAAAGAAGTAACAACAGAAGCAGGAGAATTCAGTAGTTAGTAGAAAAGGAATTAAAATTGTTCTAGTATCTCCCTTTACATGGTCCCTGCTATTTTTATTTTGCCTTATGGTTTATTATGTTTGCTCTCCATTCGCCAGACTACTCTGTTAAATTTCTTGTGGGACTATAACAAAGTAAAACTTCACTGAGGTGCAGTAGAAACAGAGATAAGGGGAGTCAGGAAGCTCATTTTATGTGGGATAAAAAAGGTAGAATTTAAATCATCCAAGAAGAAATGTGTCTGATGGCAAGACATGGGCAGGGAAGGTGAGGGAGATCCTCAAGGAGTTCTGCTCCTCTGCTGCCACATCCTTTCCACACCAATTGTGACTCTGCACGTGCAGTATTTGAGTGAAGGTGGACACTGCTCCCCATTCTCCAAAGCAGATCTCCTGTAGTCATTTCCCTGAGTAGGAGAATGTCACAAGCTACAGTTTCACTGTTTCTGATTTGTTTGTTTGTTTTCCATAGTAGAGGACAGTTAAAGTTTACACTTACACAGATAAGAAAGGCACCAGAGCAAATTTTAAAGCACTTTCTTTCATAAATGGAAATTATTGGCCTTTTCTGTGCTGGAAAATAATAATTAAAGGAGGCCTAGCTGGTCTGCTTTGTTTGCAGCACCCGTTGTCTGTGACAAAGTCCATCACAAAATGTTCTTACAGAAGTTAAACAGTGAGGTAGGAATGATGAAATACTGAGTAATGGAGAAAAAAAGAAATGAAATTATTTCCAATGTGTCTTAAGGAACAACAGCAGGTACCTCAAGGTTCCCTGGATTTTCTACCTTGTACTTAGGGAACATAAACATTTTGACCTTCATGAGCATCTTTGTCAAAGACTTACCAGCAGTGGGTGAAGGATCTTTCACAGTTCTAGAAGGGAAAAGGAAAGCAATCCCCCACAACAGCAACTTCATGAGCATTTAGTCCAACTTTTAAAATGTTCAGGGAAGAGATAAAGACAAAACTCAAGGAAGTGAGTCAGATTCCCATAGGGAGGATGTGAGGCATGGTGGGATGAAGGTTTGTGCCTTTCAGAGCCTTGAAGTAAGGATCAGAAGGGATTCTTTGGCCATGCCTTTCAGATCACTGCCTGGCACTACAAACACTGATCGTGATACCCCACAACCTGGATGGCTGCACTTTTAATGGAACTACCTCAAAGCTGTCCCTGAGGATGTGCTGTTGGAAAGGGAGATAGAAAATGGTTGTTTCCATCTATTCTAGTGCGGATTATCTGTGGAAAATGCCACTGCTGTGAGGCAGAAGCTGCTTTATATGGCTCAGTTCAGGCTTCAGTCTGCTTTTATCCAGGACTAACTCCTTGAATTTCAGAAATTTTTGTTTTTCTAATTGACACCAGTGCAAAGAAAAGAAAATCAAGTGATAAAAATCTTTTCCAGTAAGTGATCCTAGAGCTGTCTTTGCCATTAAAGTCTCTCTTCACAGCAGGGTCTTAAGAAAGTTCAAGGCATGCATGTCTGTCGATTCAGGAACAGGCACAAGAAGCACCTTCCTGAACCGCTGCCTTAAAATAACTCCACCAATGGCCACTTGTGCAGTGACATTTTGGAAATGTGCACCACCTTATTAGAATATTCGACTGTGAATACCAGGCAATCTGCTGCGGTTCCTGGGATGTCAGCCCAGGATCTCAGCAGCCTTCCCACCTCAGCATAGCTCAGAGGAGCAGTTTTTAAACTAAAATCTTCATATCAAGTAATAGACATTGTGAGATGGGAAGCCTCATAAATTGAAAAATGTTGGTTGGTTTTGTAGAGGTTGCTTACTAATTTTCACCTCATAAAGATTTCAGAAGGGATTCTAGCACTTTGTTAAACTGCTGCAGTGAAGTCTTCCATGTTTATTTACACATACCTAGTAAACTTCCTGGAGTAGCCAAAGGGCCTGATTTCATCAGCACACAACTGGTGACTTTTCTTTTTTCCATTGTGCTGGATTAATGTTCTCAAACGTGAGCAAAGTGTGTACATTAAATGCAGATGTTTGCTTCCAGAGGAGATGTGAGAGCTCCGCTCCCCTCTCTAGTCCAGGTGCTGTTGTCCAAAGAGGGCTGATGGTTAAATGCCCCACTTTGTGCATCCTTTCTTTTGCAGCTGCAGCCAAATCTGTTTTCTCTTTGGAGCTACTGACTTGATTTCAGCCTCTGTCCCCTTAGCAACTTCCCTGTCACACTCAGCACAGGTGGGTCTAGCTCTCTGTTCAGGAATTTATAGGGCAGGATGCCAGCCTAACATAGGTTGGCTCAGCTCCAGCCAAGTTTTTTGCCCAAAATCTCAGCTGTTGGAAAGTTTAGTTGACTTAAAATCATTGTGGAAAATCTCTGCAGCTCTGTACAGTGATTCGTTCCCACTTTCAGGGTATGTGCCCCATGGAAAACTGCTTAAGCTGGGGGAGAAAAGCAGTATTTTCTCTGTTTTCAGCTTGTCTCAGTCCTCCAATCCTCCTGAGCCACATTTTCATTTCAGTTACACTGAAGTAAATGCTACCGAGGACAGAGAAGCTATAACACCAAAATAATACTGTGAGATACAAGAAAGCTTTTACTTATTTTGCTAATTTATTCTTCACCCTGTGCTTATGTGTCCTCATGTGTCCTTCCCTGTTCAGCAGGATCATCTCCGTGTTCCTGCCCCAAGCCTCCCCTGGCAGTGATCCCTCTGAGCCACACAGGGATTTGCTCTGGAGTGACTCACAGGGGTACTCAGGGTACCCCTCCTGAACATCCCCCAAATGAGTTTTTTGGGTGATAGCAGTGGTTAAGCTTTCCCCCAGTGCAAGTCAGCAGGAGCCAACAAAGTGAGCAGCTTGGGGCCAGTGACAGGGAGAGCAGTGTCACGGGTTAAGCTGCAGTGCAGAAGGGTTTTGCACGGGTGTCAGGGGCTGTGCTCCTGGCAGACTAAGCCAGGGTAGCTTAACTGTCTGGACAACATCTCCTGCGTCTGTGGGTGTTTTCTGCTTCGTTATTTTGTTGGGCCATATTCCTCCCTCATCTGGAATATCTCCACTGGTTTTCGTGAATTTCTCAGGATTTTCATCCCCTCTAAAGAACATTTAGTTCATTGCTCATAGTACCGACACTACCTCAACCCTGCAACAGCTCTGGCAGATGGGCCAAAGGCAAAGTTGGGGTAGGCAAGAATATCCCCCACTGGAAATTTTTGGCGCAGATTTTGCAATCCTCCTTGTCTGTGCAAATCAGACCCACTCAGTGTGTAAGCTGGCCAGAAAAAGTATCTAAACAAAGCTGATATGAAGTGGGTGTGCAAAATGAACGGGACTTCCATTTCACTGGGGCCAAGGAGAGGTATTGAACAGCAAGAAAGGAGAAGTACCATGAAGAGATGAGTGTGGGCACTTAGCTGCATGAAGAGCAAGGGAAAACAAACCCTGTACAGAATTGTGCTATTGGTGGATCTAGTTGCTGGTGTTTTGGTGAATTATTGTTGCTATTACAGCCATCTGAGCATGTAAAAGGGCTGAAACTTGTCATTTTTTTTAAAAAAAAAAAAGCATTTAGGACAACTTCCTTAGTTCCCAGCTCTTTGGAGGGCAGTACCCCAAGCAATTCCTGCTGTTCACTGTGGGAGGGGAAAGAGCAGGTGGCCTGCACCGTGTCTGCTGGGGACTGCTGGAGGTGTAGTGCTTGTTCCTGTCCCTGCTCCCCAGCAGCTGCAGTGCCTGCCTGGCTGCCAATGCCCAGTGTCTTACACGGGCCTTTCCCAGCAATGCACATCCATCCTGCCAACCCTGACATCCATCTCTGCCACTCAGATTTGATGCTCATCCTTCTGCTGTGCTGAGGACTGACTGTGTGTGGCAGGTAAGGAGCATTTCCTCTCTCCCCTCCCTCCGTAGGTGTGACCTCTGCTGCTCCGGTGGAAGGGGAAGGGAATGTGTTAACGGCTCTGTAAGGAGAAGGATGGTTTTTCCTGGCAGCACTTTTAGGTTTGCTTCCAGAATATGTACAGTTATCATTTATGCTCCTTTAAATTCTTGCCTTTACTCAGAAGAGGTCAGTGCATAGAAAGAGAATTTGGATTATTAGGCTGCTGGCACTGACCTGCATTTTCCATTGTGTGTACTTGGACTACAGTTTGGTGCTTGTCCTCATTTATTTACTTTTTCCCTTCCCCTCTTTCTGCTCCCCCCTCAATAAGATGTTGGATTTCACTTTTAATGATAAATATTTTAAAATTTTAAGTGATCCGTTAAATCACTTCTTTAATTTCTCTGGGTACCTTAGGATTGCATATTTGATCTCCTGAAATGTGAAAGAGCCCAGTGAAATGGCTGAGGCATATTAGTGCTTGGGTTCTCAGTGCACTCAGAAGACACCAAATTTGTGTCCTTGTTACTGGAACAAGAGCTTTGAAAATGTGGGATCTAATCCTTGATCCAGAGGTGTCAAAGCTGTCAATCTGAGCTGGGCAGTTTGCAGATGGGGATGTTACTGATGGGTCTCTGGGAAAGGAGAACTCCTGGCCTTGTAGTTGTGAACCATTGTTAATGTCATGATAAAGGCCACCTTGGCCTATGTGATATTTCTGCTACTTGGAATCAGTGTTTTTCAGAAAGTAATTTTATTTTAGGTAGGAAAATTATCTTTTATTATGAAGATAGTTGTAACTAGGGAGTCTCTGTGGTGCAATCCATCAGCATGTTCAGCTCCTAACTGAAGAGCTGAGATTTGAGCCCACCTGTAGATGGCTTTTCCCTTTCCTCTGGCCATGTCAGGGAGGTTGGAATTAGATCGCCTTTAAGGCCCAGTTCAACCCAAACCATTCTATGATATGGGGCTGCAGGGTTTTGGTCATGTAAGGCTGTCTGTTGTAAAGTGGGATCTGTGTTTCTGATGGCAGTTCCCAGTACAGAGGAGAAAAGGAGTTGCTCCTGCACCCCCACAGTGATCTCAGGGCTTGGGACTGGGGAGACAGTGGATCTACTTCCTCATGAAATGACCAGGGATGCCTATGATGGCAGGATAACAAGTTGTGGTTCCTAGGAACCAGTCCTATTTTAGAGTACACAACAGAAATGATACTGCTTCTGCTGCTATTTTGCTTTAAAAGATATATTAATGTAAAAATAGAGTAATTTAGAAATGAATGTCTTTTCCCAGCTGACTGTCATTGCAGCAAAAGCCCCATAACAGAGCCATTTCCTGACCCAAGATTATTTCTAAACCACTTTTAGTTTGTGGAAAACAATTTGCACAATTTTGAGTGGTTTGGGAATAAGAAAAGTCATTTTACAAATCATTGTCTGCTGCAGGAAAAGCAATTGTCATAGACCCAGAACACAAAAACACAATATGGGCGTTTTTAGTGTATCAAGTCATGTGATAAATCAGAGGGCTACCAAAGAGCATCATTTCAACACCGTCAAACAGCTTCCGCTCTGCCTGCATGGTGATTATCCTCTCAGTTTACACAGATCTTTGCACTCCTGTGGTGCTTTAATAACATCACTGTAGCCCCCTGACATTTGGTAATATGAGGAGCAGTGAATTCCTGCAGCAGCTACGGTCATCAGTCACTGTCAGCCCTGGGCTGAGGTTTCTCCTCTCCAACAGTGGGGCTTACACAGCTTTTTCTGACACTTTCCATGGCCCCCAGAAAACCTCCTGGAGAGTCTCTGGATGGTGTGCCTGGCTGCCTGAAGGCTTCAGAGCCTGGGCAGGCAGCAGGAGAAGGGAGAGGCTTCAGTTCATTAACCCTGGCTCTCCTCAGGGTGGTGCTGCTTATATTGAGTTATTTGTGTGTCAGGAGAGTGAGAGATCCGCTTGAGATGGAGGGGAGGGAGGGAAATCCCCTTTGGTCCAAGGAACTTACAGCACCACGTGGAGAATAAATGCATGTGAAAAATGCCTTGAAGAAAAGGGGTCTGACTTTTTCTCCATTCAGTTTCTGCAGCCAGGCTTTGGTCTTGTTTGTACTGGTGTCAATCACAAATGCCTCTGCTGACCTCAGTGCAATGACAGCACTCTCTGCTGTCAAGGTACTGACTTGAGAGCAGTTATTCCACTTACAACCTGCCTGAATAGAAGCCAGTCCCTTGTCTGGGATGGGCAGAACCAGGGATGGCTGGTAGCTGGCTGCTTTTTCTGGCTGTTGGTTGTTTATTGAGTTGACTGAGAACTAAATTCACCTCTCCATGAAACAGGCACTCCCTGCTCCTGGGAGCACTGGAGCTCTCCAAGCATTTTGTAGGAGCAGGACTAACACCAGTGGCATTGCTGTGTGCTCAGGAATGTCTGTGTGCAGCCAGACATGGCACCACCCAGGGCAGGGTTTCTGCCCCATGGGATGAGCAGAGATGAGTTATCTGTGGCAGTGTGCTGAGTCTATTACTCTTTCAGCAGCAGCCTTAGTAGCCCTCACTTTCTTGTGTTTAAAGTGTTCTTTGTGTTATTTATCATGCACTTTTATTAGTTGTAATTTTATTGCAGTATTTGCAAAAAATTTCAGCCACTTCTTCTATGTTTACCTTAAGCACATCTGATGTGCAAAGCTTCCATACTCTCCCAATGCTGTTTTTTTCTCAAAGACAACTGGGCTTTGCTGTGGCAAGGCTGGGCCATGGGGAGTGTAGATGCTTCAGATCCCAGAAGGATCCTCTTATGATGCAATATCCCAGCTTGTGTTACACGATTTAGCTCAGTAGCCCAGCTCCAGCTCCTCTCTGACTGGTCACTGCAGTTGTGTGCTTGGTGGCAATGTGCTTGATTTGGGGCTGTGAGACAGGGCTTGGAGTGCTTAGTTAGTATTATCTGCTCTGTCTCACTCCTCTGGTTGGTTAGTTCCCAATGTATTTTGGATGCCTAATAATTCCAACAAGAAATTTCTAGAAGAACATCAGAAAAGCCACCCCCAGTATATAAATTACTGTATTAATGCAACTGAGCCCCTGCGGCTGAGATTGCAAACCATTTTCAGATGCTGTCAGCATCTTTTTTTTTTTTGGTGCTTTGTCTCTGTCCTCTTGTGACCATTGCTTGGAGAGCCATGTACACACTCGAAGGATTTGCTTTGAGGGGAGGGCTCAAATATCAAAGTGGAAAAAAAGCATTCAATCCTAAAAGCTGACCATAAAGCCCAGCACATCATTTGCAGGAGCAGAACATTGTTGTTTCTCTGCTGACAAACTTCTTTTGAGGGCAGCTGCACGGTCCAGCACCATTTCAGATTTTTCTTGAAGCCACATGTAACCAAAATAAATATATGGTTACATAAGAAACTGTATTACATTCTTGCTCCGTGGTTCCAAGTGTAATTGTAAAGTAAGCACAAATGCAGTGTGTCTGCTCTTATGGAAATAGAGGACCAACTTCCTTCCACACACCATCCTGTGGATTCACACCTGGGATAAATGGGCCAAGCAAATACAAAGAAGGTGGGTTTGTCCCCTCTTCTAAGGTCCTTGTATAGTATGTGGTGAAGACAAGGGACAGGTAGGGAGAGGCACCAAACAGGCTCCGGAGAGCAGCCACGTTGCAGGGAGGGCAGTGTGTGGCTTTTGGACATCGCCCAGCTTGGTGTGAGTAACTGAAGCCTGGAGGATTACACGGCTCACAAGAACCTCTGGTGATTGATGCAGCTGGTTAGCAGGCCAGCAGCAGTGCCTGTAGTTACAGGGACTCACTGCTGCATGGCACGAGCCTGCTGCCTGGGACCAGGGGAAGAGTTATGCTGAGGGGCTGTGGCAAACTTGCACTTCTAGAGATAGGTTTTGAAATTTGGCAGGGGATCATTGTGCTTCTTTGCCCCTGTAGGTACTGTGAAAAGATAAGAATCATTGTTTATTTCCAAAGGGTTTGGACACTCTTTGAATGGGATAGAAAAACCCACAAAGGAACTCAAAGATCGTTGTGAAAGACAAACCTTGGCCTGCAGAGAGGAAAGGTCTGACTGCGTGGCTGGCACAGTGCAGAGGGAGACAAAGAAACACACAGCAAGAATAAGCAGGCAGTGTTAGGACCTTGAGTTTACCTGCAGAATTCCTTCAAATGCAGGCAAACCAGCACATCCAGCCAGCCTGTCAGAAGAAATGTAAAAGATTGCTAAATTCCCCCTGGACAGAATTTCCAGCTGGAAAAAAAAAAAGAGGAAGGATGTATCTGGGAAAACGTGACCATGTGCTATTCCTGCCTCCAGGATCTGGTGCTCCAAGTCTCTGTACAGAGCAGTTTCTCCTTAAATACTCACCTATTCCAACGGGGTCTTTACACACTAGGAACACTACATTCATCACTTGTTTATGTGCTGGGTTACTTACTATTCATCGCTCTTTGTATTCTTCTTTTTAAAACTTCCTAGCTCTTCCAGACAAGGGAAAGTAATGTGGGTGTGTAGTTGTACAGAAGGCCTTGCTGCTTTTTTCCTACCAGCATATCCAGCTCCTACCGATACAATCAATTCCTGCAGCTGTGCCACTGGTTTAGTTTATGCACTTTGCTTGAGAAAAAAATAAGCTGTAACAAGATAGTTTAGTCTGGCAGTTACTTTTAGTACTTTTTATTACAATTGTGTCATACAGTTCTCTGTCATTCTACGGGTTTCGCTCCTCTCTGCAGTAGCACGACTGCAAAATGCATGAAGGCAAAATGCTGCCAGCTGGGTGACCTCGCAGGTGGAGAGGGAAGGAATAATGGAGGAGCTGGGAATCGGCCTCAGTCCTTTGTACTCATAAGTGTACCTGGGTCTATTCAAACCAGCCAACACCTTCCTCCCGCTTCTTGCAGGAATCTTGGGCTGTGGGATGGCTCATTTTCCGCAAACCCAGCTCAGTCCCACGCTCAGTGGGGCCACCTCTAGAGGGCGGTGATTGACTGGTGATCGTTCGTGCTCTAACGGGATGATTCCTGAAATAGCCCGGACCAATCCAGCTGCGGTCCTGAAGCTGTTTAGGGAATTGCAGCTCCCCTGCAGAAAGGTGCAGAGTCTCGCAGAGACACGTCTCTGTCCAGCTGAAGTGATAGAGGAGTGGAAGTGCACAAGTAACGTGACAGAATTTGGCTTAAGCATTAGGATGAATTTATAAACTGTTGTGAGATCATTAATTCTTAGAAATACCAGAGACCTTCATTTCTGTAACAGCATTGGTTGGTGCTGTCCCTTGAAGGAACCAATCCATAAGCACGTTTAAACTAGAGCAAGCAGGGAAAAAATCAAAATCAGCCAGCACAAATTGCTCTCAACTCCTGGGTTTGCACTAACAGTGTGCTCTGTTTGGCTTCCAGCACAGCACAGTCCTGCTGTGCAAACCACCATTCCAGGGATGGCTTGCCAGGAAGGAGGGGACAGAACCTTCCTTATTGACATTATTTGGTGCAGGAATTGTTTCCTTGGAGAAACAGCTTCTCAGCCCCACCTTTGACATGACTTCATCTTCCTTCACCTGCATGTCAGGTAGGAAACTGGCAGTGAGATTCCCTGCAGCACCCTGGGATGCTGTGAGTGGTCCACATGCGGCCCTGCCCAGCTTCCACACCTCTGTATCTAACTGAAGAATATCATTAACCTTCCTCTTTTTCCCAGACTGCTGTCAGCATTTTGCTGATTAGCTGCTTTCTTTAGTATTTCTGTATCTCTTCTTCTGATGCCAATAAACAAAATGTCACCATACCTGTCAGTTCTGCACAGAACATGGTGAAAAGTTGTTCGAAATGAAGTGTGAGGTGAGGACAGAGTTTCAGGGCAGACATATTTCTTTTTTTTGAGCATATCTAAATTTGAGCTGCTGCTGCACATTCAGTGCTGTGCTGCATGGCCAGGTTTGTACCTGGCTCTGGGGCTGAACTGTGTGCTCTGCAGCCAAGGTGCACTTCATTGCTCTGTGCTTTGGGCACTGTGGCACCAGGGTTCGTGGGCCACAAGGAGCTTGTTTCAGTGCCAGGGGACATCAGCACACAGGTCTTTGACAAGGCAGGCAGTGTGAAAACAACACTCTTCCCTCCTAGCACAGAAAGATGGGGCTAATTCCCAGTTCATTATCTTTATATTTAGGGTTGACTCCAAGGAGCAGTTAGAGGGGATGCAAACAGAATCTATTCAGTTTCATTTCTGTGTTGCCAGTTGAGTCAGGACCAGGCTGACACTGGCCCAGAACTATTACCATTGGTACATTGAGACATCTGTGTGTTTTTGTTACCCCTTGTCCATCAACTCATGGACCACTGTGTCCATAGCACAAAAGGTCCTGTTGCTTTTCTTGGCCTTCTTCACTTCTCACATCCATCTTGGGCTGGGAGCCAGTGGCATGGGCACCAGAGATAAAACATCTTTTATTTCCAAACACAACCTTCTGCATCAGAGCATGCCTGCTAAGGAAAATCTTGCCTTTCAAGAAGCTGTCCTTTTTGGGACTTTTGCTTTGTTTTGTGAGATCTTTTTATGGATTCATACATGTCATGACCCAGCACCTATTGCAAGCACATAATTCCAGCACAAAGGACTTTTATAAAGTACATATATAGAAACTGCTAGTAGAAAGCCTAACATTCCTGAAGAATGTGACTGTCCTCAGTGTTATTTTCTACCTTTGCTTTCTGGCTTTTTGTTTCTCCAACTCTATCTAGCTGCAAGGATTCATCTTAAATAGAAGTGACACGGCAAAACCTACTTTGATAACTTGCAGATTTAAAAATAGCTGTCTTAACATAGTTTTTCCTTCCAAGGTAGAATGTACCTTCTACTGGAAAACATTCATGTGTGTTGTTAATATAGGGTCTCTTTTCCATAGTCTGTCTTACAGTGAGTCATCTGCTCTCTGGCTCTGTATATCTACATACAAATAGGTGGAAATTAGCTTGGTTTCTGAAATTCTCTCTTTTGTATTGACTGAAAATCTGGGGTGGTTATTTTAAAATGTTTCCCGTTCTCCAGACAAGATATGAATGTAAATGCAACAAAAGTAATGTTGGATGTTCTCCCTGTACCAGTAATGTAGCTGTAAAATGCTGTGTTTTGATTAATCTGGTGGAATGCTATTCCTCTTTCAGACTGCTGTCAGAATTGGGCCAATTTTATCTGAAGAGTTTATTGTCTCAAGAAGTAAAAATAAATAGAAGTCACAATATTTTGGAATATCTCAGTTTTTTATCTCAGAGCCATATGAATCAGTATCAGCTGAGCACCTGGCTCATGGAAATCAGCTCTTTATTTTAAAAAATAGAGTTTTTAATTTGAAAAAAAAAAAAAAAGCACTTGGATTATTTCTTAGAATTTTGGGGCAAACCTTACAAACCTGGAAAAATGTCCACTTTTGGTAACTTCAATGTGGTGTTTGTTTTGCATACTAAACCCAGAACTGGACTGTTACTGATGACACACTCAATGTTTAGTGAAAATATGAATAATCCCAGTAATTAGGATGCCTCAGGTCACAAATCTTTACTCCATGCCACATCAATCAAAAGTTCCTGTGGACAGGTCTACTGCTTTGGCCATAGCCCTGCACAGTTCTTGTTGATTTCTGAGTGACAGATGTGTGATGTTGTGTGAGGAATCAGTGGTTGCTGGAAAGGGTCACACGCTTTGGAGGGGCTGGAAGGTGAAAGTCCCGTGGGACACCTCAGTGACAGAACGAGGAGGCTCCCATGGCTTAGATCACAGGGATGTAACAGCACTGCTGCATGTTTTGGTGGGAGAAGGGAATGATTGAAAGTGCAAAACTATCAAGCATGGTGTGTTCGTGTGCCATTCCTAAGCCTTTAAGGACAAGGTCCGACAACCCCAAATACAGTTTCCACAGGCAAGGGTGCTGAAGAGCAGGATTGCTCTACACTTACTACCCTGCTAATTCCTGCTCTCTGAATCAGAACTTGTCTTCTTGAGGAAAACACTCAGCTCAACTGATTTGCAAACCAGTGTTGAAAGATTTACAGAAGTTCTTGTGAGACTACGAGGACAGTAGGGAGGCAAGTTTGTCTTTCTCTTGGGTAGTAACAAAAGGAGCTTCATGTCTTATGTCCTTACCTCCTCCAATTTTCTTTTTTATGTCTCCATAGTTCAGAAAAATCACATTATATTTGTTTATTCATTCATGTTTAAGACAACAAAAACTGCTTCCAAACTCTTGGTTACCCTAACTTAATTACATTGTAAGTATAATTAAACCACAGTAATGTTGAGGATATCTGTTCCTTAGATGCTCTGCCAGCAGAGTAACCACCAAATACCTTTTTCATTGTCTGGGAAGCTTCCTTGGCAGTCTTCACTAGAAGGTGTCAAAAAGGTGTTACTAAATTAAAGTCAGTTTAGAGCAGGAAATTAAATGTTAATACTCTAACACACTATTCATTTTTGTTAGTAGTATTTCTTGGTTTGTTTTGTTTGCTTATTTGCTTGCTTTGTTTGTTGGTTGGGTTTTTCACCCCAGACAGAAAACCCACACATGTGCCGGTCAGAAACAGCCCATGAAGATGACAAATTACCCAGATCTGAGTCTTTCACGCCTCCCAATCAGACCTGATGATAGTCATGTGTATCAGCAACCATTTCTGAAATCTTTTTGATTTTGTAGGAAGGATACAGTGATAAATTTTGAAATAGAAAATAACTTTTCTTTCAGGAAGAGCCTCAACCTCACAGTAGGTCCAATAGGTAGAACAAAAGTGTCTGGAGCTTTGCTATAGCATCACTGATCCATGGAGAACATAAAAGAAAATTTTGATGCCAGGTCTTAGACATCCTCTTGGAGCCAAAGGAGGTGACAACATGACTGCACTTCTCTTACTTTTTCTGCAGTCCTCCCCTCCCCATTTTCCCTCACTCTTGTGAGGTGGTGAGTTCTAGATGGCTGAGTCTCAGCCATTCTCCAGACTTTCCCCTGTGTTGTGAAACACCGAAACGCCTTCACTGCCAGCGCTCAGCTCTCTGTCGTCAGCTTACTCACAGTGTCACAGCCCAGGTCTCCTACCAGCCACATCAACACCAAGCGTGCTGGCAGAATACAGTCCTGCAGAGATTCTGCTTGAAGAGCTTAAGATGGGACCTGTGAAAACTCCCAAGAGGAGTAAATGCCTGTGAGTGCCACCTTGTGTCTTTCCGGCAGAAGAAAGAAGAAACTGAGTGCCTGGAACTGCAGTAGCTGGGCAGCAGCACCTCCTGGTCATATGTAACCAAGGTACCCCATAAATCTAATAATGCCTTGTTGTTAGATTGTGGTTCTCTTTTTTTCTTCCCTGAGATCCTGCTTGCTTGTTTTAGACACATCAGTGAAGTACTGCTGTGTCCTTGGACTTCCAGCAACAAACCACCACCTAAATGCAGTAAAATGGACCCCAGTCCAGTTCTCTTCCTGCAGCAGTATTTGCAGCTGTGTTTCAGCACTCTGGTGTTGTTTGGCTCTGCTCTTTTGATTCTGTTGCTCCTGTAGTACCCACAGAGCCCATTTGGACTTCTGCAGCTGCCATCAGTGCTCTGTTACACCCTGCAGTGGAGAAGAGTTTCAACCCGACTGACACTGGTGTGGCTGCACCTGTGGCCAACACATTTGTGTATTTCTGCAGCTCTGCTCTAGGCCACATTCCCATACCTGCCTGTACTGAGAGATGCTTCAGAAACACAGAATGCCTTGGGTTGGAAGGCACCTTAAATATCATCTAGTGCCAACCCTCCTGCCGTGGGTAGGGACAGCTTCCCATAGGCCAGGTTACTTAGAGCCCCATCCAGCCTGGCCTGGAACATCTCCAGGGATGGGGCAAAAGTCCTTGTTTTGCCTCAATAAGACTAAACTCTTATTTTTGTCTAATCACTCTGATCAATACAAATGATGAAATCAAAGCATTTGCTCCCTGGCTGGCAATTTTTCCCCACCTACTGCAAATTTCCTTTTACTGTCCATGGTTTGCAGGAAGAGCTTTTGGCAAATCAGAGTAAAACCTACTTTGAAAGTACTGTGCCTATCTATGTAGAGAATAAAATTAACTGTTAGTACTATGAATTAAGTCTCAAGGACTCTACACCAGTTAGAATTTTAAACCCCAAAACAGGTCTACAAATGCTCCATTAATTTATTAAAACCCAAGATCTTAAAAAAAGGCACAAAAAGAAGATAGACTTATTCTAGAGAAGCAAACAGGGTCTGTCTGTCTTCTGATACTGCCTAGGAAAGATAGGCATCTCCACAGCTCATGCCTTACAATTCAGTAACTTAACATTTCAATAACAGAAATGAAGCACCTGAAAGACTTAAGTTCTTGTCACTTGCTTTACAAATCACACTCCTTTTCTAATGCTTAGCTTACAGTGGTATTGGTCTACTAAAAACACACTAATTTCTTTCTGCAGCTAATAAAGTCCTTCTGATGTCCCCAAAAAATAAACTTCTAAAAAACCTCAGTAATAACTCAGGACATCAAATTTCTCTGCTGCAGTTTACAAAAGTGAGAGTTTAGAGGAATGGTGATGCTGCTGAAAATCTTTCTACTCCCATGACGGTCTGAGTCTTGAAATGAAAAGAAAAAGAGGAAAAAACCCAGAACAAACCCCTAGACCTTTAATTATAACCTAATCATTTTGATCACAGCAATAAATATAACAAATGTGAGGCAAGTATGTGTGTGAGAGTGCAGGACAGAGAAAGGTTTAGGGCAAGGATCAGTGGAAAATCTTTAGAAGTGATGTAAGAGAAAGCAAAGGCAGGGATTGGAGTTTGTAGCCTACACCAGAGACTATAAAAACTCTGGAAGAAAGCTGAACATTAAGGATAAGTTAGGAGGAAGAACATAGCAGGACCATTAAGGCTGGAATTGCTTGCATCCAATGCAAGGTAAGAGGAGTGAGGACAGAATGTGTTGGGGATGTTTTGTGTCTTCTTCTCTCTTTACAGAAACTTTCTTCCCTTCTGTGTTTTTATCTTTTTAACGTTTTCTTCAATTTTTTTTTTTTTTTTGTATTAACAGACATGCACAAGGTATAAAGATGCCCAGATCTGATGGGAAAAGCACAACTACCTTTTCCAGTTTGGGATTAAGATAATAAGGTGCCTATCACCTAAGATTTTTAGTAGTAAAACTGAAGCACAGATATTCAGTGGAAACTTATTTCCTTCAGTTAATCACCCAATATTTAAATAGAATGTGTCAGTGCATTTTATAACAGTGACAAATTACTTTTATGCTCTTGCAGAGCTTTGCAGTAAACTGCTGTTTACATTGTTATGGACTTTCCTTTTGTGTAAGTTATTGTCCAATGCTTGTTATTTGTTAAAATAATTTGAAGAGCTATGACAGAATAATTCTTTTGCGTTACTAAATGTCATATGTGGTAGACAAGTTTGCTGCATCTAACATACTGAAAAACATGAGATAAATTATTTAGGAAAAGTCTTTAATTTATGGACCTGCAAATGGGTTTTATTATATCCCATATTAGACAAATGTTGATGCAGATTCTGCTGCATTCCTGCAATAATAGAATAACTGCAAAAACATTCCTACACTAACAGAGTAATTATCATTATCCAGTGATCTGACTACTTCAGCTTTGCACCACTGTAAGTGAAGGCAGACTCTGATTCTCTGATAGTCATTGTAATTTCTCCATTCTGAGTTCAAAACTATTTCACTGGGCTTTTTTTCCTCCCACACTGAAGCTGTGCAAGTAAATACATGCAAATAACGTTTGGTTTACATGTCCAGAGGCTACAGTAAAGTTCAGAATCCACTAATTTTTGAAGCACTAGCATGCAATGCCTTTAGTTTTCCTTACTTGGTTTTTCAATTTGAAATGATTGTACTCTCATGGGCAGTGCAGAGCTGAAAGCTGAGGAGCTGAGAGGACATTTGTGCCTCTGCCCACTGCTTCATTCAGGAAACTTGTTATTACATTTGTCTGTCTCTGCTCACCTGTATTCAAAATGCAGCTCAACCTACTTTTCCTGTAAAATACTTTGAACATTATGAGGAATAACAGGCAAAAACCCCCAGCTCAAACCAAGCACATCTATGGTGTAAATGATGGCAAAACTGCAAAATATATCTGACTGGACCAGGCATTCTTCATTTTTTATGAATACCTGCCAATCTGATTTCAGCAGATTAGGACTTTGTTTTCACTCTTTGAGTGAATGACAAGTGCCTTTCAGGGCTTCTTCAATACCAAATTAAAACAAACAACAGTTGCAAGAGCTCCCATGTTAGACCCTGACAAAGACTGAAATTGCTTGCAGCTTTCCTTTTCTTCTTACTTAACTCAGAGAGACAGGTTACGCTCTAATTTACATTTGCAATGCACCTTTCCCAAGACTTTTCTTCTTCAAGTAATATCCTTGATCAGAATGTTTAAGTGTTTATCCAGTAAACCAGTACCAGTGTTTGAATCTTGTTAAGAAGTTATAATGCCATTCTTGTCTCTTAAAAGCTTATCTTGAGGGCTATTTTTGTTATACTTTAAATTGTCTGTTTTTAAATTGATAACCTATTTTGCTAATATACTCTTTATACCTGGTGTGAAGATCTTCTACTTATCACTCCAGTGCCTTTAGGAAAGAAAATGTTTTTTCTAATATACAAAACCACCGTCTATTTCCTGATTTTTCTTGATGAAAAGGTTTCTTGTTTTTGCTTCCAGTGCTGAAGATGGCACTCTAACAATGAAAAGTTTTTGGCTCTCGTGCTGAAAATGAAGGAAGGCTGAATGTCAAGTTGTTAGAAATGTTAAGAAAAGTTGACATGTTTAGTCAGTACATATATAAATAATGTAGGGTTGAGAGTTTGTTGGCAATGAAAAATAGTCTAATAATGTTTTGTTTTCCATTGTACATACCAGAAATACTGCAGCTCACTCAATTATCTTCTGAGGAAAGGTGCAAATAGGTTTTTCTCCCTAAGAGATTTTTTTTTTTTTACACTTCAGAGCATCCTTCTTTTTTAATAGCTCCTCAGTTTCTACATGGGTTTCATCACTTCTGTTTGTCTCCTACTTCATGGTCTCCTATTTTTATGATATATATGTGAATTTGGGGTTTTTAATTTCTGAAATCTGTTGCTAAAAATGGATTTATACAGTGTAGCCAGCTTTGCAAGATGTCCACCTTGTGTCTTTCCTGCCCATTCTAAAGGAAAATGTCCTCATTTGTCCTGTATGACCACTTGGTTTCTTGCCCTGTTTTCAACGAAAGAGATGAGAACCATGACTGACTGGTCTTTAACATGTGTTTGCCCACCTCTGTCAGTTAATTTGTTCCTGAATCATGCTTGTGTCTGTTCACCCTGGCAGGACTGTGTTTGTTTATGCCCCTCTTGAACCCCTCATGGGAATTAGAGAGTCACTTTTCCATCCTTTCTTCCCGTGGTGCGAGTGCTGCTCCCACAGACGTCCTGTCCTGTGTGGGCAGGGTCCACTCAAGCCCTGCAGCCACTGAACCATGACTGAGTCTGTTTTATCTGAGCACAAGTGGTGGGAACAGCTGTGTGCTTGAGCATCTTTTGGGCCAAAGCACAGCTGTCAAACAGCAAAGGTGAGTAACTTGGTGATACGAGAGCATATCAGGACCAAACACCAGAAATCATGTTACAGGAAATGCAATCATTGAAATGAAGTCTTAGGAAATAAAAGACAACTCTTGAGTGCCTTGAGAAACCTTGAAGGTGCTTCATTTTCAGGAAGTGGAACATGCTTGGCCTTGAAATACTGTCTGACAAAAAGCTTCGTTTGGGACACAAAAATACCTGGTTATCTCAAAATAACTAATCATGCACCTCTTGCGAAAGTTTACGAATTTTAAATTCTCTCTGGTTCCATCAGATGAAACCTACCTGCCTGTATTTATCTACATAGCCAGGAAACTGAAAATAGAAGGAAATATACATTGTAGAAGTTGTCAGTGTCTGTACTGCATATAACAAAATATCTGGCATTGTTTAAAAATCTGCACCTACTCCAGAAAACACATTATTAATAACATAAAGGGCCTGACACTGGCAGCTTGCATTTCATTTTGCCACACAAGTCCCATGTTTCAATGTCTGGCTTCAGTATCTTTTAGAAAGCAATATGTGAGAAACACTCCATATCTCATCTGAGAGATGAGAACAAAAACACTAACCTATTTTTGGCCTCTGCTTTTTTTCCTGAGGGTGGGATTTGTTTTGATTTTCCTCCATTTTCCTCGACATTTACATAACTACAAAACTGTACCAGAGATACACAGGGTCCTTCAGCAATTCTGAAATCACTAGGACAGGTGGTAGGGGCAGTGGTTTTGGATTTGTGGTGATACGTATGATCAGAGGATCCATTTTACAACTTTTAAAGGTAAGGCAAATTTGTTTCAACAGGAGCAGACTTTTTAGAACTTCACACAAGCCATTTACAAGTTGGTTTTTTTGGTAAGATAGTCATCCATCATAATTTTCTTGGCCAAGGTATATTCCCAACAGGTGTGCAATGCGAGCACAGCGAGGCCGATGTGAGTACTCGAGTTGATCAATCAGTTCGATTAAGATAGGTAGCAGCAGTTAATATTTTATTTTGTGGTGCTGGAGCAGCAAGAAAACAGCTCAGTAACTGGCTTGCAGACACAGCCCTGATTTCCCCCAGCTGGCTGGAATCTGCACAGTCCCAGAGACTGCCAGGAGCTTCCCAGTGCCTATGGGACAGCCAAGCCTTGGCTCTGCATTAGGGCATTTTGGGAGCATCCAGGACAAAACCTGAGGGGTTTCTGGGCTGGGCCGAAAGGTGCCCATTGCAAGAGAAGGTCCTCATTTGCAGGTGACTTGGGCATGTCTCATGGTGGTGTCGCAGCAACAAGCAGAGCACAGTCATCAATACAGACTGGCAGCTGGAGTGAGGGATGGCAGTGCAAGGCATGATGTCTTGCCTCGGTTCTCTTGCTAACAGGCCAATAAGAAAAATAAGGCCCTTGTGATTTATGCTTGCAGAGTAATCTCCACAGTAATGTGAAATATTGTAGTTCAAATGGGTAAGAACAATGACGGCTGTTACCATTTTTGACAGGCAATGGGTTTGGAGCTTGGTGATGAATTGCATTCTGTCTGGGGTTTGCTCAGCCCACTTATCTTCAGGATGTCATTTGGAGTTTTGTTTTTTTTCTTTAAAAGAAAAACATCTTTTAAGTCCTTTGGTTTGATGTTGGAGACTTAACAGTTTCTGTTTGGTAAAGCATTTTCTTTCTTGTGATCTTTTCTTGGAAAATGGCTCTGCACAGATTCCTAAGTAAAAGTTTTGTATGTTTATCCTGCTTTGATAAGGTAGAGTACTGTTCTTTCTTTTATCTTTAATTTTATTTTAATTGGACCTGCAACAAAGATACCTAATTATATGAGAAATTTTAGTTTTGACATATTTCAAGCTACAGTATCACTAAGACACATAAATACGTCTGAATTTTAGACTTGCAATTACATTTAAAGAAGGGAAAACCATATTTTATGTCAAATAACACAAGACTCCGAAATAGTAAAAATGTGAAAGTATACAACAATCCCTTGGCCTATCTCTGTGAAGTTGGTGGTGAAGAATTTTCTGGAAGGATGGAGGTTCAATACATATAGTAAGGGTGCATCTTGAAAAGCTTGTCAGAGCTTTGCTTATTCTCCTTCAGTAACAAATACTGTCCAGCCTCTCTTAAAGTCTCTCTTGGAATGTGTCAAGGTAAAATACGGATGGGGTGAAGCAATACCAGTGCATGGCTGGGAAAGCCCCTTTTTGGCCAGAGGGCTCTGCTTGGCCTATTGCAACAAACGAATTCAAGGAGAAAAACCAGTAACTGCTTTTAACAACTGAGGTCCTAGGACATGGCTGAGGCTGGAAAAGTAAGTCCCAGTCTGGTAGAAGAAAGTGTGATTTTAATTGTATTTACATAGTCCTCACTGCATCATTAACTTTGTGAATGCTTTTCTAAAGCTGAACTGTTCCACTACAATAACCCTGCCTCTTTCTCCTGCCTTGGTCCCATCGCTGCATGAAAATCAGTACAACAGGATCTTGCTGGACTTAAGTTTTGCTCACTTTTCAGTCAGTGACACCACCTCTTTAGCTGCTTATTTCTTTGGGAAGTAGAACCAAGCTTTAAGTCCTTACCATTTCCTCTGCTTCTAATTTCACTGGCGTCGACTTCTGACCAGTTAATCAAATGTCTTTAGTGTTGCAGGTGTCTTAGTGTTTATTTTCATTAGTGTACCAGCTGCTATTTTTAGCTCTTTAGTCTTTGGGTTGAATGAATACCGGCACAGATCTTAAACCATAATAAACATATATTTTTAACCTTGCCATTTATTTTTACATCTCTGTATCGAAATAATCAGGATGTGGTTACCTGTGAAGGTAGTAGGCGGCTACTTCAAATTTCAATGCACACCCACATACAAAAATATACATTGTAGAGGGTTACAGCTTTGAAAACACCCAGACAGACCCCTGTGTTTATGCCAAGCAGTGCCTCTTGCTGTCAGACTGAGAGACAGTGGTACCACCTGGCTTAGTGCTTTGACTTTGTCCTTTGATTCCAGTGAACTGTCTGCCTCATCCCTACAGAGTAACCAGCAGCTTTCTTCCTAACTGCCCATCACTTATGGACAACAGTAATAATACTTATATATGTATATATATATACATTCACTCTTTGTGTATCTGCTTTTGCCAAGTGGAGGGTCAGCAAAGAATGGCAGAATCAGACTTGAATTGTACTCTGGGGCAGGACCTGGAGACAGAGAAACCAGCAAATTAGCAGATGCCGCTGGCAAAAGGTCCCAGCCTAGCTCTTACTAACATCATCTGAAACATTCCCATTGGGGTGACTTGGAGGCACATCAGGTTTTAAGAGCTGGATCCAAACTAGGGCTTAAACAATTTGGCTAAACACATGGCCAGAGATGACCCCTGCAGCAAGCAGCTTCCCCATCCTGAGCCTCCCAAACCTCCCTGCATTATTTAAAGGCTCGGTAGGCGTCTGCAGTGCTGCAGCTGTGACACATGGTCAGACCACCACCAGTCTGAGCAACACATCCCCATGCAAGCTTTTCCCATGTGTGTGAATAATTTCAGTGCAGGATCCCATTGGAAGTTGTGGCTCCCACTAGATCATGTTGAGAACTAGCGAATTGCAGCCTTGCCTTCAAAATGCTAGTGGAGGGGTATATGACTTCTGTCACAGCTTTAAGCACCTCTCCAGCATGTGGGGAGGTCAGGGCCAACCTGGGTGGCTACAAGCCAAAGTCTCCCTGCTTACAAGTGAGCATCCAGCTCATCTGGTTATTGAGGCAAGTTTGCATTTCTCACTGCTGCTGCTGCAAGGATTGCACCACTGTGCAGAAAGGAACCAAAAGCTTGGCAGGGCTGTATAGGAGCAGAGGAGGGAGGTCATTGTTCACAATAGATTGTTCTCCTTTGCAGATGCTGCAGTTCCAGCTCGTGGTGGTGCATTTGGCCCTTGTGATTGCCCTGCTGTGGTGGAACTCCAGCTCTGTGCTCCTTGCAGAGGCTGCTCCAGAGGTAGGTGAAGGTTTCTGGTGGTTGTCACATAACTGCTCTTCCTTGGGTGTTTTTAGCCACAGAGTGAGGAGGACACTGGAGTATCCAAACACTGTTGGAAGGTGAAGGTTTAGTATTGGCTCTGTAAGGGCCGAAGAGGAGCCTCAAGAAGAGAGAGAGAGATGTAAATTGCATGGCTCTGGGGGGACAGACAGAATGAGGTCTCACCCAAATTCTCACAGTCTCTCCTGAGACACCAGGGGATTTCCTGTGTGTTAAAATATTGTCCAGTGGATAGAGAACTTCCTGAAGAGGGGAAGAAGGTGATGGCAGGGGGGAAAGCAAACTCGTCTAACACTGAAGGGAAAGTTTAATTCTTCTTCTTAAAGGTAAATAATAGCATGAGAAAGCTGCAGCTTTCAGAAGCCATAAGGAGATCCCTGAGAGGACATCACCTGCACAAAAATTACAAATTAAAGGAGACAGTCTATACCAGGAGGGGGAAGGAGCAAAGTGACTTGCCTAAGCTTGCAAAAGAAAGCAGCAGATGAAATGGGAGAGTTGTCTCGTGTTTCACCCAGGATGATATGTAGGGATTGCACCTGAAAATACTTCAACTTCATTCCCTATTTTTATGTCATCTTGACATAAGGCAGATTTGGCAGGAGAGGTATTTATGTAATGGTTTCATGCCATAAAAAAAAAAAAAGTCCAGTATCTAAAAGTTTACTCAAAGTAGCACTGTTTGGCTCTAGGGTTTTTACACAGGTCTTGAGATCAACTTAAACCTTAGATGGCTGCAGAAGAATACTGATAAATCTTCTGCCTTGCTCTCTGTCTTCACATAAACATGATCTGATTCTCCAAAAGTGCTGCAGCAGCTGCTGTTCTGGTGCCACAGAGACCTGGTATCCTGCCTCCATCAGTAATAGATTTTGGTGAAAATAATATAACAACAAAATATCTTTGGTGGCTTGTAGATCTAGAGACTTGCACTGAACCAGGGCATGTTTTAGCTGCTCATGGGCCAGAACTGGGTCTTTGAACCAGTTTAAAATCTCAGTATCCATGACTTCCTTTGGCAATGCATTCCCCTTCATCTGTGTGCTGTGTTTAAAAAGAAACTCCTTATATTTATTTTAAATCCACCATCTGGTGACTTCACTGGGTGGACTGGAAAGCTCTTTCTCTTGAGGAAAAAATTGCTAGTTTTTATTTATTTCATTGCTGTTCCTAAGTTTGCAAACCCTCCACTATACCACCTACACCCACTCTCATCTCTGCTTATCTGTGAAGTTGTACTTTGTTCAGTGGTTCACCAGAGGAAAACTGTTTTCTACTTCTCATTATCATTTTAGCTGTCACTTCTTACAATTCCATTATATCTTTTGGAGACAAAGGAAGTGGGATTGAAGGGTATTCAAGAGCAGAGAGGGGTTTTTTTGCCCCTCTAGTTTCAAGTGTTATTGTAGATATTTATCCCCACTAATCAGAAGGAAGAGTTCATTCTTTTTCAAAGGCATTCAGTTGCAAACCTCTATGAAAGCTTTGTAACCCTGAAGAAGAACAGAAAGGACTATTCTGTGTACTTGAGGCTCACAAAAAGCAGAGTCAGGGGACAATGTGAGATCCTTTACAAAAGTATCAGCAGTGCTGCACCATTGGTGTGATCATGGTGGTTGTGTGCTTCTCCTGATTTAAAGGTCACAGTTCTGTGCACTCCATCACTGTATGCTGCCCATGCATAGTGGGAAACATCCCCACCACAACTGGAGTGGGCAAGGATATTGCATCATCCATGTGATGCCTTCCTTCACACCTGTACTAAACCCCCTGCGTGTGAATAACAAAGACAGCAGTGTGCTTCTAAAGGCAGAATTAAACCTGCTCAATGGTGTAAGTTGTAACGTTTCTATCTAATTCTGTGAAGATCAAGTGAACAAGAAGGCAAAGATTTCATTCAAAGAGACAATGATTTGGGCTTGCTTTTGTAGACTAGCTGCTGCCCTGTATTTTTCCGTTATATGCCAAGCAACTATTTCACTTTGATTTGTTTCATTTCTTTCTCGATGGACCCCAATATTCTCAGCTGTTCTTATAGCAAAGTTTGGTTTTGAAATGGTGTTAAGCCTAACGTTGTAATTAAGGTTCAAACTGTTGTGTCAATTCAATAGAGTGTTCTTTCCTTTCCTCCTCTCCATGTAGCCTTACTGCATAATTTCTTTGAATGTCAGTACTAAGCAAGTTTATTTTGGAACATGTTTTGCATAACAATTAATTAATTTGCCAGATATAGATGGAAACTTCTGTAGAAGTTTTTACTACTATTTATTAGCATTCATTTGAAAAACAAAAATCAGTTTCCTGAAACTATCAGAATGGATATTGGAGTTGGGCATTGGTGATTGCATTTTTCAGAAGGATTAAATGACTCAGCTCATGCTCTAAGTGAGACTAATTGCAGTGCTGAAATAGGGATAGTGGGATGGCCGGCAGAAATAGGCTTTGTGAAGTACCAAATTTTAATATTTCTTGCAGCAATAATGAAAGCAAGTTAAGTTCTACAAAAAAAAAAATTTCCAGACTTTGACAGCAAAATCCTGTGGGTGGATAAAGGCCACATTTCAGAGAAGGAACTTTGTTTTAAAACATTGTCCCGATTTCCGTGTCCTGGTAGTTCTGTATTTACAGGACTGCTCCTGTGACACTGGTTGAAAAGTTTTTTCTCTGGGACTCGAGCAGCCAGCACAATGAAATTTTACTGCTTTCTTTTGCAGCCTCTGGAGCCTTCTGCTGCTCTGGGCATGGGAGCACATCCCATTGCCAGTGAAGAGAAGTCAGCCACCAACCTGGCAGCCAAACTGTTCCTTCTTGATGACTTGGTGTCTCTGGAGAACGAGGTGACCGAGACCAAGAAGAAAAGAAGCTTCCCAGGATTTGGCTCCCCAATTGACAGAATTTCTTCAACCTCTGTGGATGCTAAAGGCAAACAGAGGTAAACTCTTAAATGCTCCTGCCAGTGATAAAGTTGGAGGAAGGCTGTTGGTAGGTGTTCTGGACACTGATGGGTTAGCTTTAGCCCCTAGCAGGTTTGCTGGTCAGTTGTGAGGTGCCTCTGATCAGAAACCATTCAAACAGTGTGTCACCCTTCAGCTGTGATGTATAATGTGTGCACTAGTTCATTTATCCCTACAGTGCTACACAGCTACCAGACAATATTCAAGTCCGTGTGATTTTCCAGTACATTTCTTTCCACTGGTGTGAACTAACATTCAGTTTAAAGCTGCATTTCTGATCATGAGCTTATTTAGAGCAAAAAATGTGCCTGAGGTTTAGAAGCAGAGGGGCAGGGCTGGGTGTTCCTGAGACTGGGATGGAAAGAAGGTGTGGTGGTGTGCGTGTTCTGAACAGAAATATGAAGGACATGTCATGAAAATGGGCAGGCAGATAGTAAAATGAGCTTTAAGACCTCCATCAGCTTTGGATAAGTCAGGGTTTAATCAATGCAGCAATACCTTCACAGCATGTGTTTGAAGATAAACTTGTTTATTACAGGGCTAAGCACTGAAGGATGCTCAATGTGGCTGGGGAGAGACAGTGAGTTTGGGGCAAAGCTTTAGGGGCTGTTCCCTGTATCTGAGAGCTTCGCTGTCTTGTTCTGCACTTCTGGTAACTGTCTTCTCTTGGATGGAATCCCTAATGCCACAAAGTATTTAATAACATGCTTAAAGCTTAATCTGGAAATGGAAAGTATTCTGGAGAGCCAGTCAATATTACAAGTACTTTTTTCAAACAAAGTTTTGCAATATTTTCTTGTTTTTCCATTTATCCACCCAGTCTGCCACTAGGACTGTTTGGCTGTAGCCAAAAGTGATAAAATACAAAATTCTTAAAACCTTAAGTAGAATTATTCTGTTCTGTCCGCCTCTTCAAGATAACAAAATCAGCTCACTCTTCATTTGCTTTTTAGCATGTTTTCTCTTTCCAGGGGAAGAAATAAAAAGTCATTTTTGAAGTTATGTTTTTTTGCAAAGACACATGGTATTCCCAATTTTTCTCATGTTTTTTGGATAAAAATTTTCCACTTTATGTGCAGTATAAGGGAAAAACTAAACAAAGGAACAAACAAAACCCCCAAAACAACAACAACAAAAAACCCCAACCAAAAAAAGGGAAATTGTGGTGAAAACAGCTTGTCTCTCAATAATGAGGTCATGAAAATGAGTGACGCACTGCACAAAATTCCCCCTTTCCCAGCAGCATCAGCATGGTTTGCAGTTCTGCATTGGGATTATCACTTGGGGGAATTGTTTAGCTTTTAAGTTTGGGGTTGAGCCATTTGTTAGAGCTACCTGAGCTGCCTTGGTTGTTACAGTGATAGTCTGATACCCCCGATAGCATGGACCGCAGATCAGATGGATGCCATGAAAGAATAATAAAGCTTTTGATAGAAAAGTACCTTTAGATAGAAAGAGGCAAAGCCTGCAGCACTTAGAGGAGTAAAACAGAGGGCTGAGCACCCTGTCACAGTCGTTCAGCCAGTAGATAACAGCTCATTCCTGTACGAGCTGAGCCACTCACCTTCAGAGGAAATTAATTTGTGAAAGCTGATAAATAGATTGAGCCCCCAAAACAATGTTGTGTGTGCAGTGCCTGGCACAAAGTAGGAACTTTTGGAAAAGAGCAGATCAAAGGTAAGCCCACTTAACAGCTTGTTCTGGCACCCACCGATTATAGGAGAGCCCAAATCCTGGTCTGGCATGAACATCGGATTGTAACGCTATGAAAAGCAGGGGAAGAGCATGCAGGAAGGCAGGAGAGGTAGAAAGATCCACAGGCAGACAGAGAGAAAAAAACTCCGGGAATCTTAGACAAGGCGGTTTTAAGCAGAAAAGGTCACTTTGTCGCTGGTAAGCGAGGACACGGGGACGCGGCGGGGCGGTGGCGGGGCTGCCGCAGGAGGGGACGCTCGGCTGCGCTGCCGCTCTCGGGCACTGCTGCACCATCCCCTGCTCTGACTGCAGAGCCCAACAGCGCTGCAACTCACGGGCAGAAACACCGCCCCCGCCCCACCCTCGCCATCCAATTCCAGTCTGGGGAGTTATTTTCCCTTTTCTCCAGGCACGCTCAGGACGGCTCTGACAGCCCAAGTGTCCCGCCTGTGCCTCCCCACCCGGGATGAAAACAGTGCTGCCCTTGAGGCAACAGGCTGAGCATGCTGGCTTTCCTTCCCTTTGCCTTCCCCAGGGCTTAGGGCAGCAGTGCTGGGTAGGTTGGTGCCTGAGGAAGGGACAGGCCGGACAAGTGGCTCCCGTTCCCTTGCCCTGTTTTGTAACCACTCCGGCGGGGTTGCTGTGGTGCCCCCCAAATCCGTGACACACCGCCAATTCCCATTCCCTGACCTCATCTGGAAAGCAGCTAGCAAAGGGTCACTGGGGCTGTGGATGCTGGGGTGATGCATCTGGACTGCAGCCCATGCCCGAGAGGTGTGAGGGAAGGAGCCTGCTCGGATGAGACCAAGGACTGCACAGTCCTGGGTGGAGTGTGCACAGCCCCAAAGCCCCAGGGCGAGGGAGCTTAACTGTGCTGGCACAAAGTTAGCCTTGAGTGCACCACAGGATTTTCTCTTGCTTGTTACTTTGCAGCTGGCAACTTACAGGACAAAATTTATTTTAATTTATGTTCCTCGACAAGGACCTATAGAGAATTAATCTCTCAGGGCTTCTCCTGGACTTGCATTTTGCTGGCAAGTATTTCTGAGGGCAAAAGTTGAGGTTATTCTGAGCTGCAGGAAATCTTGCCATTTCCACAACTAATTAAAATAAAACTTCTGCTGGTGGAAAGAATGCTACAGAAATGCTGAATTAAGATGGGAAAACTTATTGTTTAATATAAAAAGAACTGCAAAAAATATCCCTGCATAGAAATTCTTTCACACATTCCTCATTCCCTCATTCATCAAATTGTCAGGAAATTTACCATATAGAGGAAAAAACACCTCCAACACCAAAACCTTCCCATTTTCAGTCTCATCAGAGGATTGCTGCTATACAATTTTGATGAACAGTACATTGTCAGAGAACCTGTAGGAAAATCCAGCTAGGGCTTCTCTGACTTGTCTCCTCTATTACTGTGTGATACTTTCTACCTCCTTGCTTATCTTAGCCCCAGCTGGCCCTGGAGCTTTCAAAGACCCAGGTAATGGGTCACCTGCAGTACGTGACACTGTGCAGGAAACAATTCCCCTATAAATGCAGTGTATCACCTTTCTTTTATGAATAGCAGTTAACCTGTGAAGTTAGTTTGCTGCCAGACAAAAGTAGGGATAGTGGATCAAGCTCAGCCAGTCTGTAAAACAACTGCGACTGCAGCCTTTTGCCAGACGAGTTCAGCATCTTATTTTTAAACACACCTGGGGCTGTTCCTGCACCACTGTTCTATCTGAACAATAAGGTGTTAGTGGGATGAATGGAGGAATCAAACATGTAGTGACATTTTCATTATTCATAGATCTTTTTTCCCAGTTGTTTCCCTCCCTCTGTGCTCTTTTTCCTCGTGCAGGAAAGTGCTTGAGCTGCCTAAGAGAAGGTTTGGGGTTCCTCTGGACCGGATTGGAGTGAGCCACCTTGGCAACACCAGGGGTTAGCATTTCCTGCAGGTAAACCAAATTATTCCAGGTGTGGGCAGGCTTGGAGAACCCTCCTTCTGTCTTGCTGGAGGTACTCAGTCATGCCAGCAGGCTTGGAAAGAATGGCTTAGGGAATGATGGCTTCTTATAACATGGAATACCCTAATTTACCACTGAGTACCTCTCTACAAGCAAACAAGTATTTCTAACATTTTAATCTCCTCTAGTCAACCTTAGAGCGTGTTTGTCCAAGCCTTGCATTTCTGACATTGGAAAGTGTAATGTTTACTGCTTTTTTTCTTTTGCCAACAGGTGCTTCTATTCTGAATGAGTGATGCTGTATTGGAAACATTACAAAGATATGGAAGATGCCTCACAACATGTCTTGTCTTTGCCTAATGATAAGGCACTCAAGAAACTGACCTCCTGCAAAATCTGTTTCAAGTTGCATTTTACAAATGTTGCATTTACAAATAATAACATATTCAGTTCAGGGCAGAAAGCTCTCACAGCTGTGCACAGTGTCACCGATAGGAGGGAACAGAGAATATGTATATATTTTTATTGCATGGCATTTATCTGTTAAAATTGCAGAAGTTTATTATCCTAGCCAGGGCTGAGATTTTTTGGATTGAAAATAAAGCTTCCAGAGATGCCAACAGCAGTCCATGAAAAGCAGACAGTTTGCTTTGCACATTTCTTTCTGGAGGGGAGCTGTTTGCTAGAAGAAGGGAGGATATAACAGTTATGGGACAAAGTTAGAGTGCATTTGAGTTGCTCTTTGGGAGATATTTTCTGCCGTCACTAGGACTTAGTCTGAATAAGAACTGTGACAAGACCTTAATATTTGTCCTGATGCTTTGAGTAGTCTCTCTCTTATCTCTGCACCATATTTAGGCATGTTTTCATCATATAGCAGATCCTGAAATGTGGTGAGACTTTTAGTTGATTAATACGTTTCGCTCCTCCCTATGCATAGCATAGGATAGCATCCAAATATGAAGTCATCTGCTTCCAAGGCCATCTGCATCACATGCCTTATTTTAGCCTCTTGATGTGTGCACAGGGCATGGTCAGAACCCAGCTCTAAAAGTTCAAGTATTTCTCACTCTGGCAAAATGTAAACATGTCCTCTCCATTTCAGAGTAAAACAGGTTATCTTAAATTCTCTTTCATGCTTTTCACTTCTTTGCAGATTATAAAATATAGCTGAGAAGAGCTGTTTGCTGGCATCTCAATGCTCAGATTCCTAGCTGATGTTTTCCAAACCTCACATTCTCCCTCCTTCTTGGACTTTGGTCCATGTCAGTTAAATTCCTCAGATTGCTGTTCTTGGGTACAAATCATCCTTTGCATTGCAAAAGAAGATCCATTGAGAAAGGGATTGTACAGGATTAAGGAAAAAGAAACTTGTTCTTGCCAAATACCCCATGTTAGGCAGGGAGTAATGCTGGAGATGGGAATTAAGTGCTAATTTCCTAATTTTGTATGAGGCACAAAGCACCTGGCCATCAGCTAGCAAAATGGGGGAAAATAGAGTCAGCTTCAAAAAAAAAAAAAACAGCAACCAAAAAAAAAGGTAGTTGTGAAATCAATGAGACTTATAAGCTGTTGTGAGTGTTGGGGCTTTGGGACAATTGCCCTGGTTCAGCCATGGTGGGAGATGAGGCTCCCGCTCAGAAGGGCAGGTAACATCTAATTTATGTGCTCAGACATAACAGGGGCCTCTTCCATTTTCCTCCTTGCCTACAGCCCTACCCTGAGACCAAGACTGGCCCAGGCACAGAAAATTTGCAAGAAATTTCACTTTTCTTGACATTTCTAATATTGCCTGATGCTGCTGCTGAGAGCAGCTGCACAAAACAGTGACTCACATCAAGAGGTGTCCCTATCTTTGCCATCTGCCTGAGCACTCCAGCTGAGTTAGGAGATCATTACCCCTTCAGTGGGTGAGCTGTCAGCACTTGTGTGTGAGGTGAAGCACTGCAGATGCTTTCCAGACCAAGCTCTTCAAAGTCAGAGAAAAAAAGTAGAGCTGTAAGTGTGTATGTGATGATCTTGGGTTTTCGCTTCCTGCTTTTCTCCTGGTCCCACTGCTAATTTTCTGCCTTTAAGCTTCCAGGTGAAGGGTCTGAGAACTGGATTGAGTGGGTGCATGTAGACTGACTGACTGACTCAAGACAACATTTTCAGTCCATGCCAGAAGCAGGCCTGCAAATGCAGTCCCAGGCAGTCCCCTGCAGTGCATTGCTACCATCCATCCTGAGCCTGCTCTGCGGTTTAGGGAGCATTTATCTTCTTGCACTGAGCTCATCCAGACAGGCTGCAGATAATCTGTTTGCAGGACAGCCATATGTATGGGGCATGGGCAGATTATGGAAGTGGTGACCTGACCACTCAAACAGCTGCCAGACAAAAGAACCGTGGACAGAGTCAGTGCATGACATATTTTGGGAGACTGAGACCAGAAGAATCTAGTGCTAACACAGCAGCTTTGCAAAGACACCGCTGGATTATGGAAGTATTTAACAACTGGCAAGTATTAGCCTGGGCTTCTAAAAAGAAGCAGGATTTTAAAGGCTGAAAATTGTGTGCAGAAATGCCCTTCATCTGAAGAGAAATGTGAAAACAAAGCAGGATAGAGGGGTCTGTGGTGGTGTTGGTGGAACTGGGAGGTGGAAATTTCAGTCTTGCTCCCACCTCACTGTGTGGATGACCTGGGAGGAAGCAACAGCATTTCTGTTCCTCTGCCTCATCCATCGCTGAGCACGCTGAGACTTCCTGTGGCCCAAGAAGAACTCTTTAAAATCTGTAAACTGCCAAGTTCTGTTTCAAATAGGATGATGTCTGACAGGTTAAACTCCACAATTGGTTTTTGTAGACTATTGGATGGCTCCAGCCATTGTGCACAGCACGGATATCAGCAAACATGGAATGAGGATATACTGCAGCATCCATTGCACACTAGACTTGCCCTGTGCTGCCTGGATTTGCAAATCCATTCAGATGCCTGTGAGGATTTTCTTCTAATAAATCCACATGGTCTACTAGAATGTCTCAGGGAAATCCCTTTAATTATTGCCTGTGGGTCATTAACTTTAGCAAGAGTGACTGCCCAAGCATGGGTAAGGTGTGAGCAGCTGCTCTGAGGAGGAGAAGGGTTTCTGTTCTGTGTGTTTAGGAGAAAGGACAGGACCCCCACAGTGACAAGTAGAGGGTAAGCCTGGGGGGAACAACACCACTTTTGCTTCTAATTAGTTACTAAATTGCATTCAATACATGCCGATTACTGTAGCACAAACAGCTAATGCAGCAGCACGGAATGCCTGCCAGGAAATAGTGGGGTAGTTTGGGTACCACAAGCACTTAAATAACTGCACTGATAGGATGTAGCACAAAATCACTGCTAAGCAGTGTGATGCATTGCACTCCAGGGAGTTCCTGTCTAGGGTCAGAGCAAGCTGTTAAATATCCACAGCTGCTGTATTCCTTTTCCTGCCTTGCTGATGAGTTGTCACACTGGGTCAGGAAGGCAGGGCTATGGCCAACAGGTGACAGATGGAGCCTGCTGCTCTGGCCTTTCCTTGCACTGGCATTTCCTGCAAGCTGAAATCATCTGAGCTCAACACCAGCTTGGGGCACTCGGTGCAACTCTTGGAACACACCTCCCTTTCAGCTGGACCACTAAACTCTTAAAGAGAGGGACTATTCTTGTCCCTAGGGTATAATTTTTTCCTGGATTTGGTGCCAATGTGAGGGTATGTGAAAGTGTGCTCCCACGTACCTTTTCACTCACACAAAAGCAACAGAAAATGGGAATTGTGTTCTGAATCACCACCAAGGAAATAACAAACAACTAATGGTAATAGGAAACTGTATTTTGCATGTTATTAGACTTCACTGATATAATCAAGCTGGCTTTATTCCCTAGATGCTGGCTTTGGCCTGCAACAGGATATTAATGAAGTACATGCAAGGTACTGCTGTGGTAAGCGTGTGCTTCTTGCCAGAGCCCAAGGCAATGAGTGTAGGATGGCAATTACAGCTTTGGGAGAGGTAAGGTTTAGAAGAATATGTGTTATGCAAACTGCAGTTAAATTACATGGCTCAACAGAGCTGGAGAGAAAGTTCAGTGCTAGTCAAAATCAATCCACATATTCACAGTGGCTACCAGACCCTGCCCTCATTTATGTTGTTGGAAACCTCAAAGATAACGTTAGGATATATTTTGAAGTTACATTTTCGAAAATGAGGTCCTTTGTCTTTGCAAATAAATGCGGATAATGTGACTTGAGATGAATATATGTAGGAATCACTGACGGATTGTGATCTTTTCCTTTTGGACAGGGCCCGATATAATTCTGCAATAGAAAAGGCCAGCTAGCACCTGCATTGACCAGCCAGATGAACCAAAAATCTCTGATCAAAACGTCTCTTTGGGGTGAGTAGGTAGAAACCGGTGGGTCTGGTGCAGTCCTATGAGGACAGTATCCCACACATGTCTTTGAAAAAGACCCAGCTCTCATTCCTGATCCTGGCCAAAAGGCAGGGTCTGTTTCTCAGGCACATTAAAACCCTAGGTGTTTAATGGGAGCCTTTTTTCCATTGTGAACTCCACGTGAACCATTAAGGTAACGAGAGCTGACATCAAGGGAAATGTGCTGCACTTTGGGCCCCTGCAGGGGCTGGGAAAGCAAACAACACATGCTTCTGTGCAACAGAAAATCTTTATTGGAATGGTATCCAAAGGATCCAGAGCTCTCTGTCTGCCCTCCCCTGTGCACACTGTGGGACACGGCGAGGAGCAGCTCTGGCTCAGCCGAGGCGGGCAGCCCTGAGCCCTTCACATCACACCCAGCCTGCCTTCCTGTCCCAAGAGCGGCCACCAGGGCAGCACAGACCTGCTCAGGGGGTGACAGGAAACCCAGACACCGCTGAGAGCAACGCCTGCAGGTATGGGCAGAGCCCCAAGCCCGGGGAAGCTGAGTTAGTGTTTGGTGCCTCGGGGAACCTGGTGAGAAGGGCAAGAGTGTACAGTGGCAGCAGCCTGAATGGCACACACAGGACAGCACAGAAAGTTGGGAAGCATCTTCCAGGTGGAAGATCATGGTAGGTTAAACCTGGAAGAAAGGAACAGTAAAGAGTGGCAGTGGGCTGCCAGTTTCTGTCACGGTCCCTGTTAGACTTGGCTGTGGTGCAGTCATGGAGGATGGCATCCAAATTAGCAGCACGATGAGAGAACAGAACAAACTCTTAACATGTTAATACCCAGCAAGGCAGTTTGGGGAAGGGCTCATCTTCATCCTCCAGTCTTGACAAGCCTTCAGATGCAGTATTTCCAAAAGCAGGCTGTGAAGGGATACAAAAGAAAGATGTCAACATACAAGGGACTTTTTCCAGCTTTCCACTCTAGCCCTGGAGAAGTTTTCAAAAGACCCATGTCTTGAGAGAGCTGGGGCATGAAGCCAGCACTGCAGTGGTTTCAGGACACATCTCAATAACCAGCTTTGACTTCATATAACGCTTTTAGAAAGCGTTTCTTTTAGTTGTTCATAGTATAAACATGGGGGTCTAAATGTTGTCTTCATGTTGCTTGATTTAAAAGGGTTTGTTTTGTTCTACTTCAGCAATGTCAGGAACCAGCTTTTTTTTCCCTGTCTACTGCTCAGCAGTTTTGCTGCTTCAGAGGTGTGTGCATGGGTTTTCACCATGGCTGACTGGAAGAGTAGGATACTGAGTTGGAGACACTAGATCTGGTTCGTACTTTTTTTTAAAGCCAGTCACTACCACTCTGCTACCAACCATCCTCCAAACAACACTGATCTCTGTAGAATCTTCTAAGAAGACTAAATTAGGGAAGGATGTATCTTTTGGTGTTGGAAAAAGTAGCTGTATCACAACCAGCATGAATCCCACGTGTGTTTCCTGTTATCAAGTATGAGAAGAGATTTCTACCTGGTTTTTGAAAGCAGGATCTTGGAAGAGAAGTCCTACTGAATCAGCAGTGCTCATGCTGAGACATGAGCTCCTCCCAGGCTGGAAGGACTTTAGATGAAGACAAAGATTCCCTGCTTTCATTTCTGTCAGAATCTGATTTAAGCCTGGCAAAGGGAAGTTATTTTATCTGCATTAAACCTTCCAGACTGGTGGGGGCATGAATTACATTAGCCAAATTAATGACAGCCTCCAGGGGTGCTTATAAATTGGATACTGCCTAAGGATCACCTAAGCATTTAAGCAAGCCTTGCACAAAGGGATTTTCTCTTGGCTGGCTGGCAGTTGGCAGCTTCCACGTGCACAGAGCATGTGGGCTAAGGGCAGAACAGCTCTTTTGTTTTTAGGCCAGATCTGTCATCAGTGACTTCTGGTTCACAGCTGCTACTGCTTTGTGGAGGAATCCATTGAAAGCCAGTGTGAGCAGCATTGTCCATATGCTTGTCAGGGGCAGCTTCACAGAAGCACTGGTGCAATATGCTCCTGAGCACTGGGTACAGACTGGACAAAGCTTGGAGTCCAGCTGGGGGACACACCAGATCTGAGTTCCCTGCATTCTTGGTTGATTTCCACATCCTTTTTAGCTGTTTTTCAGCAGCAGACAAGTGCTCCTTTTTTCTCTGTGGGGAGGCAGTGACCTTGGCAGAGGGGAATGCCTGCAGTACACATGCCTCATTACGCCTCCAGCAGTTGCTTTGAGGCCAGAGCAGAGTGAGGGGTGCACTGTGGAGACATGTTCATACAGAACTTCCCCCCTCCAGGGCAGGCTCAGATAACCCCACGTTCCTCTGTGAAGAGCAGGATGTGACACTGCCTGCCTCCGTGAGGTCCTGAGTGTGCAGACCTGGTGTATCTGCCTCGACAGCAGACGGGGTTGGGGACACAATCCTTCTCACCAGCTGCTAAACCAGCCAGCCATAAGAGAGGGCCAGGGCTGCTCAAACAGCTGCCAACCAGCTGTTTTTCAGCATGTTTGGGGCATGTTTACTGTGACTGTCTTTGTTGCACAAAAGAAGCCCTGGAAATGAGAGTGGACAGGATGGCTGCAAGGCTCAAATCCAAAACCTACCGCGTTTTTTGGGCTGGGATGCTGAGAGACTTTCCAAGGCATAGGCCACGTCTGACCCGTCCTCAGCTGAGAGCTGATCCTTCAACTTCTCCAGCTGTTTAAACACAAACACAGCAGTAAACAAAGGCCCCAACGTGAGGAGCTCCACAGAGTGCTGGCAAGTGCAGGGCAAAGGAGCTACATGTAGACAGGCTGACAGCATCACTGAGAGGGACAGGGTCTTCCCTGGAGCAGGACCATTCCCAGAGCATCTGCCTTTGGAGCACTCATACCTCCTCATGCCCTCCTTCATTAAGCTGCTTGTTTGGTGGCAGTGGTGTAGGCACTCCCTGCTCTTTCCCTCCACCCCAGGTGAAAGTCCCTGTGGACAGGAGGCTGTGTAGAAGGGTAATGCACCATTAAGAGTCAATACAGTGCTGGGGCAGGAGGTCTCCAGGCATCCAGACACTGCAGCTGAGGGCAACACTTCTCCACTGCCCTGGGTTGTCCCTCCTCTCTCTCCCTCACAGTTCTTGTTACCTTCCCTTGGTTATAATGTGGGCAGTCCACTGTATTTATTCATCTGTAGCTACTTTTTTCTTATGGACTGGGAACATCTACAGCCATCATCAACTTCTGCTGTGGCACAGCTGCTCCCAGAAAGTCAGAGCTTAATGTCCCTCAGCACTGGAGCAAGGGGCTAGCGTAGGACCTGGCAGCCTCCTGTCTGGCATGATGCGCTGTGATTTCTCAGTCTGAAGTGAAAAGTGCCATGTGGAACCCAGCAGGACCTCCAGCATCCAAGCAAACAGCTGAACAGCTGGACCTGGCCCGAGGATGGGAAAAAGCACTTCCACTGCTCGCAGGGTTTGGGGCACAGTGGGAGCCATGCCAAGGTTGCTGCAGATGTTTCCCTCTGTGTGTGCTCCAATCAGCCCAGAAGGGCTCTGACCTTGAGTAGGGCCACTCTTACTAGGAAAGAGTTCAGAAACAATTCTGGTTAGGCAGGCAGTGACTTTCCCTCCAACCTGTTACCTAATTCAGCCTGCTCATACAACCTAGGAAGGCAGCATGACCTCCTCTTCCCACTCCCTTTTCTCCTGTGGAGATTTCCTTTGGTGCCTAATTCTTTCCTGGCTTGGTCTTCACTGGCTTTTCACTGGTGACAGGTTCAAGACCTTCTTAGCTTTTATTGCACCAGTCTATAGCTCTGTTCTCTTTTTACCTTTTCCAGCTTGTGCAGCTGTTTAGCTCAGGTTCTGCTTTTCTCTTGTCTTGATTCATGCTTGCATTACAGCAGCAGGGGCAAGGGTAGCAGGATGCAAAGATGGAAGGATAGGACATAAAGACAGCTCACACAATTGTTTAACTACTCATGCAAGAGCACGCATCTATGTGTTTGTGCATTTGCTCCTCTCACCTCTTCAAGCTCTTCAAATTTCTTTGCCAGCTCCCAGTCTGCAAGAGGAGGGAGAGTAACATCAGTATCTGCATTGCTTCCTGAAGCTCAAATTAAAAACCATTTATTCATTTGCCCTCTCCAGGGGTCGACAAGCAAAGACCTAGTTATCCTTTAACTCCTGTTAGTCATCTTCAAATGAATGACAGCAGAAATGGATAGAAAAGCAGGTTTTGTCTGCTGAATTCTCTGGGACTTTATCCTAATTCTCCATTATGAGGGTGCCTTCTTTACTGCTCACCAGGCCATAGGGGAATTGGCCCAATGAGGTCACTTACTGTGTGATACCAATTCAGGTGAAACTCTTTGCTGCTTTTAAATTTTTGTCCTGCTAACTGCAAATCTCTAATGCTGGCTTTTCTGTCACTGGCATTTATATGAAATCCCATTGCTTCCTTTAAGACTTGTTTATCCTTACATCACCCATGCAGGCAGAAGTCGGAAGACACAAAATTAACCTAGCATAACTTACTGATTTATAAGTCAGCAAAGATCCAGGCTGGCAGAGTGGAGCAAGAGGAAAAGTCACATAGCAGTAAGTGCACAGATTCCACACTTCTGAATGTTAGGGGAGTACGAGGACCTGGGGCCCAGCTTCACAGATCAGACTGAGAGATCTCAAGGATAATCAGTACTGTACTACTGTCAAAAAACTCTGAAGGTGGATGAATGAACCTGCCCATGCAGGAGGAGGGGAGAGTTAGGTGCCTAGGAACAGGATCTAAAACCTCTAGCTGAACTGAGAAGAGCCTGGTCTAGCAATAGGGAAAGCTGCAGGGGTGGGAAATTTCAGTCTCACTGCTCTTGAGTACTGAGGCACCTTATTCCAGACTCAAACTGATGTCAAAACCAGTTAATTTTTTAATAAGACAGATGAGCTCAGTCAAAGCTGAGTGACTGGCTACAGTAGTTCTCCTGCAAGGGGAGTGCAAAGTGATCAGCTGGTTTTAAGTGCTAGTTTGGGAAAAAATGCACTAAAATAAGCAAAAGAGCCAGAAAAGAGCTAAAGAATGTTTTTGCTGGGCCCCATAAGCAAGCCAAAAAACAGCCCTGGAGCTGCCTCTTTTCTCTGTTCCTAACGTGGCAGCAGGCATTGGTCTGGATCATCAGGGGGATTTAAGACATAATTCCCCTTGATTTCAGATTTCAGATAAGACTTCAGCACACAGACACATTGCCAGACTTCGGATTTATTTTTTTTTAACATTTGAAACTAAGCAGGAGGGTACCAAGAAAGAGCTGACCTCTTGGTTTCTCCTTCAAGAAAGAAACAGTTCTGTTGAAAAATTCTGAATATCTTCTGATATTCATCCAACAGTAAAAGCAGCAGTTTCTAAGCAAATCCATTTCATCACGATTCAGAATTTTAGAGATGAGGTAGGGATGGGGATGGAGTTGGGAGATATGGGCTCTGTTCCTGGCACTATCAACAATCTGACCTCAGGCAGATTCCTCCTAAGTATGTCTTTACATACCCATAAGGTAGAGACAGACAGCCCCTGGCATATCTATAAGTCAAAAGTGTCACTTAAGAAATATTATTATTATTATTATTATTATTATTATACACATTTTTATCTCTTTCAGAGTTTCAAGTGCCTGTTTTGGCTTGATTTTTTGCAAATTGTAAGTTTGGCCAATGAGTGCTATGAATAGAAAATGAACAGCGGTCGAAATTTGGAACAGATTATCTCAGACAGGGAGAGGGAAGTTAATTTATGGATGAAGCCTTGAGAAACTGCTTGCTGCAAATCTTCTGTCTGTGCTCTGCTCAGAGATTCATTATATTCAATTGTCTGGCATAAAATGTAGCCTTTCCTCTAGGAGTAAGAAGCGCAATAATCCATAAACCTATCATAAAAATGTTATTTCTTGAATGCATCTCCTTTGCAAGAAGAATGCCTTTGTTAGTATAAGGGCTTGATTTATTTATGTTTATTTATTTGTCCCAGGCTTGTTTAACCACTGCCTTGCTGCATTAACAAGGATCTGGGGAAGAGCACTGAGTGAGTTTGATAAATTGATTTTCATAACAACATTTTTGCTGGGCCCCCTCTGAGCTGTTTTCACAGGGAAGGGCAGCTTCCTGCTCCGAGACCACCACATCCAGCCCAAACCCTCCCCTGGCTGCAGTGGCCGTGGGAATAGCTGACCTCTGTAATCCATTTAGTGCTTTTGATCGCTGTGCCTCATGTCAGGGAAAGCCCAAGTTTCTTTTCACAGGTCTGAGTTTGGCCACAGGCGGGTGGCTTTTAAATTTAGTGTCTGTTCACAGAGCACAGACAGGAAGAGCCTCCCCCTGGCCCATCTTCAGTTGCTGTGTGGGAAAAGCTGGTTGTCTCAAACTCTTCCAGCAGCAGTATGAGCTTAGGCCCAGGCAGGAGCTCCCCCTGTCCCTGTTCCAAACTAAACCAGACCCCAAGGGATCTCACCCACATGCTCTCTGGAAAATCTTGGTGAAACTCCCTTGCCCCAAATACTCACAAGATGCTGCTGGCTTAACGTGTCTCAAAGACACTGAATTGTCTCTCAGAAGCACACGGGGCTGTGTGGGGTGTGGGTGGAGAGGTGACTCCCAAAGCTGGTGCGTGCCCCAGGCAATGCACACAATGTCTCAGGGATAGCAGGGACAAAGGGACTCAGCAGAAACTTTTCTTGGTTTTACTTATGTACACACACATGTTCCCAGCAAAATGTTGAGTGTCTGAGGATCTAGGGTACGTGGTTTTTGGCACCTCTACTTTGCATTGCAAAAGCAGGTCCAGGAGCCCCGTGATGGAGAGCATCTGACATTAATCACATGTAGGCACCATACCGGGTGCTGCTTCCACTTTCTGAGCAGTTGGTATTTCTGAAGAACCTGAGAAGCAGGTTCCTTACATTCATGCAAACACAGATTCAAGAAGCAGAGATCTCCCCTCCCCTTCACTTACCAATATTTTCTGGTCTCCGCCATGCAAATTTCTTATTAAGAAGCAGAGTCAGCAATGTGTCCTCATGATTTGTGTCTTCTCTCTCTGGAAGTACTCGGTTCTCTGCAGCACATAAAACACATCTTTCTCAATCTCATCAAATTAAGAATCAATTAATCTATTGATGCAATTAATCTCTTAATCAAATTAAGAAGGCTAAGAAGGGGAAGGAAAATGTCTCCTGCCAGTACTCCTCAGGGTGGAAGGAGCTCGGTGGATAAGGAAGGTACAGAATAAAATGTCCAGGCAGTGAGGGCTGCGCAGTGGAAGGGTGTGGGATGGGGAGCACTCCCTGCCAGCCCTGGGCTGCTGGCCAGTTCCACTGTAGCCTCATCAGCACGGCTGGCTGCAGAGAGCTGAGACATCACCTTGATTTACACAGTCCTGAGGTCTGGACTGTGGAGGGTGGGTGAGTGGAGTGGGTGCCTCTGCAAAGCCATCCAGGAGCCCACAACATCCTCTCTTCTCAAAACTGCAGGTGTTCCCCTGCTCACTCAATGCACTTTCCCAGGGCTGACAGGAGTGGGGAGTCCCTCCTCATGAGGGCTGAGGTGTGGGTACCACCGCTGAAAAGCCCTGCAGACCCACAGCCCTTTCTTGAGCTCACTCAGCCTTGGGGCTTCTCTGTCTGGTTGCCAGCGGTACTGAAGGATTCTTCCTGAACAGAGTTCAAGTGTGGAGGAACTTAAAGCAGGACCATGCAGATTTTTTCCAGGAAAAACCTCCCCAAGTTGCTGTCCTAAAGCAATTTGGACCTCTCTAAGAGGCCCCTTTAGGGCACTCTCTCAGTGGTTTTACTTCAGTGGTTGTGGCTATGCCCTCAAATGAATGGTTGTGAACGTCAAGGGTTCAGCAGAAACCAGCAGACACAGGGGATGGGACTACTCAGTGCTCTGAAGGCTCTGAGACCCTCCCAGCCCTGCTCAACAGATTTCCAGAGTCATCTGAGACTAGAATGTTGCAGTGTTTTTTGAGAATGACAGAACAGGAGCCAGACTTAATAGGGAGAGTGGCCATTCAAAAAAATCTTCAGTCTGAACATCTCTGCCCCACACCCAGACCCTGTAAAACCCTATAAGGTGCCTACAGAATTCCATGGAAAATACTAAGAAATTATAAAGAAAGGCTTTTTTGCTCTTCTTCCAGGATCTTTAGGACTTATCCTCAATGCAGTCTCATATGGCCATCAGCCCCCCTGAGGGGATGAATGCAATAATTCTTGGTACACACGAAACAAAACATTGTACCAGACAAGCCTGAAGGATGCTCAAGAGTATGTGGGAATCAGTTCCATTAGCTAACGTCACATAAATCTGCAGAAGCTGAGGGATGCTGGCCAAAGGGATGCTCCGAGTATCTGGCCAGACTCAACCCTGCCTCACGCTGCGGCTGAAGCTGCTGGTCCCGATTGTAATCTCTGGAAATAAATGCAGGGGAGCGAGCAGAGCGACCTGCAGTTAGCATGGAGTGCCATAAACCTCATTCCTAAGTACGAAGGACAGCTATAATTTTAAAATAGCTACTTTTAAGTTTTAGGGGGATTTGCTACAATGAAAAAAACCAATGCTGTAAACACTCCAGTAAAAGCTAAACAGAAGCAGTGTTTATATAGAGTGGCCTGGGGAATGTTTTGGTTGTAATTACAAAAATAAATAGGTGATATAAGAGAAAAAAATCATTTGAAAAGCAACGTTATTTTAAAGCCTATATTTAGCTGCTCTTTTTTTTTTTCCACTGCCAAGTCTCTTTAAGAAAGAGCACTAATGATTGACATTTTCCTGTAGCATAAATTCAAGTTAAGATTAATTTAAGTTATAGGAGAAGTACATATAAAAAGAAGTTCTGTGAAGAAAAAAAAGTTCAACATCACCATACTACTGACATTTATGAGCTGTCAAATCTCATATGGTACATACTGGAATTGCTACTCTCTGATATTTTAATGGTTTTGGGTTTTTTTTAAATTTCCTTATGGGAGAGAAAGACCTACCCTTACCAGATTTCACCAGATCTGATATTTTATGATTAGCAGAATGTATCATGCAGCCAGCTGCAGACCAGGACAGCTTTAGCTCATGATAATATGAACAAGCCTCTCGCTAGCACCCCTGTTAACAGATTGTTCAGTATAGCTCGAGGTTCATTTCGTTTCCTTTCCCAGAGAAGCGAGTGTTGCATTGGCCATGGCAAGCAGCAAAGCAAAAAGATAACCACCTACCTGCGTCACATATTCCAGCTTACCTTGGAGCAAAAAAGGGTCTCCATGTGTAGATGGGACACAAAGAGCCATGGTCAAGAAGGTCAGCACTCCCAGACACAGCTGAGCAGACCACATCTTCTCCACGCTCCCAGCGCCCAGAAGCATCCTTCCTTCAGGCACGGTGGAGGACTTCAATGCAACGAGCGCCAGATGAGCTCACTTTTAAGAGGCAGTGGATGTGCCGTGATTGCAAATGGCCTTTGGAGGAGGGGAGAAAAATATCTCTTGAGATATAATTCAACCTGTCAATATGATTCACTCCGTTGGGAGTGGACAGAACAACCCAGTAACATATGTCAGATGGAACCTGTTCAATATATCTCATATCAGACTGATCTAATGAATTCTGATGTTCCCACAGGCGTGCACTGTTCACGCACGTTGATATACATTCCATACATACACACATTAAAAATACTTTTTCAGGGCTGCTGCTTTAACAGAGTTCAGGCATGAGGACTCCCACGTTAGCAAGGAAGATTTGTCTAATGTACAAGCTGCCATATTTTACCAGCTTGGACAGAATCAGGTTAATGGGGTTTTGTAATTTATCATCTCACTTCCTAGTGCCTATATTAATTAATATGAGATATAATGAGTGCTGAAGTGGTGGGAAACAGAGGGGGAGAGCTCTTTTCATTTAAGTGATTGGAGAATGTTGAGTGTGTCTTGCTCACTGTGACTTATGGCTTTGTCAACGGGAAAGGCATCACACCCTATTTTGGGATTATGTCTGAGTGGGGGAGTGCAGATTTGGCAGTAGATATGGAATACGTCAAGGATGGGCAACAGTCATCAGTTTTTTTCTTGGGGGAAAAAAAAAAAGAAGTGGAAGGTCAGGTGTTGGTTCTGGCTACACAGCCTTGTTTTATAATTTTACAGCCAAGTCCTGAGACACATTGCATATATTCCATATCTTCTCAGGCCATGACTACATTTCGGTTTGACTATCCATCACTATTGATCAGGGACCTGCTACTACTTTTCTACAACAACCTTACCAAGAAAAATATTGTAATAGTAACAGTGCTAGGCTTTGTTCTTCACTTCTCCTCTTCATGCAGAACTGAATCATCTGTACTTGTCGTGGTTTAAGCCCAGTCAGGAACTGAGCACCACAGAGCTGCCAACTCACTCCCCCCGTGGTGGGATGGGGGAGAGGATCAGGGCAAGCTCTGATTTGTACATACACTCCTAGTGACTCACTGTGTGTGCTTTTCTGACACCACATCATGCCGGATTGCCCAAGATAGCTTCATCTGATGGTACCTGCACTTCATCTCAACTAAAAGACAGTGTAATTTCCATGTTTGGACTTTTGGCTTCTGGTCCTCAGCTCTCCCTACAACTTGTTCTGTGCCTTGGATAGGTACTGAATGACTAGCCTTTTAATCACCCTTGTAATATTTAATTATTTGATATGTTATTAACAAAAACGTAGGGCAAAGGCTCAGATTTTTTGTGAGAAATACCTATAAAAATGAATGTGATGCTTCCATTATTAACAAAGAGTTCTCTACTGAGAAACTAATCCAAAATTTCCCCAGGAGATATAATATGTACAAATTAACCAAACTTGTAGTTTCCTTCAGACTTGTGAGCTAGTGAACAGTTACCTGAAGTGCTCACCTTCTTCACAAAGTTCTGTTTGGGCTGAAGGACACCTATGTCCTACTGGAACACTTTTCCAGCCACCTCTGTCTCCCTAAGGTGCCAGTTTCAAACTGGTCAGAAGTGAGCAATCCCCATGAAGCAGAGGCCATAATTTGATGAGCACCACTTCACACAGAAGTCCAGCGTGGACAATAGTAGCTCTGACTCAAAACTGTATCCCTTAAGGGAAGGTCAAGTCCATTTTAATTTAGTGCTAAATGGCTAAATCTCAGTCTGTCTTGAGATCTGCTGTGAAATCAACTTGCCTGGATACAGAAGGTGGGTTTCTCCATCTCATCTAAGTTTATGCAAAATCCACAGATCTCTGACTGTTTTTCCCTACCTTTGGCTACAAGATCTCATGGGCTATTAGCAGGCTCTTTCAGGAAGTTGAGCTATTCCTGGACTTTCCTCTTTCACTGCAGAGCAACTTCAGTTCTGGGTCATTGCAACTGTTCAGCCCCCAAAGCAACTCATGTATAGAGTGTGCCAGACCTTTCAAGTGATGGCTCTGGTGAAGGTGGGGAACTGCCATGCTACATTTATGTATGAGAAGGAAGATGACTGGATGCTGTGTGAGGAGGGGATGTTCTCAGGGAATGAGTTGGTTGGTGGAGAGATGGCAGCAACTTCCGGGCACTAGTGGACTTTTTGTATTTTTTGAAGTTAGGTGATGATTGATTTTCACTGTTGGGCTTCTCTGAGACTCCCACCTGGAAAATTCCTGTGCTTGCCGCCTATTAGTCCAGGTGTTGGAAATAATATTACATTTCATTGTCCTTATGTATTTTATGCTCAGTAGGAAAACAATACAGTCTCCATGTTCTTTCTATTACTTCACCCATTGCTAATGTCTGATAACTGATAATGTCATTGATGATCATCCACTGAGCACTTGTGTCTGGAGTTCAAGGATAATGAGAACATGAAGATGTGAACTCCATCTCTACCTCCCATGGTCCTGCTTTGTCTAAGCCTCTTCATGGAGAAAATATTTCTTTTCACATATAGCTCTTTTCACAAAGCTATGCAGATTTCAGGTAACCCAACACAACCAAACTGAAAAATTGACAAGGGTCAACAAACCCAAGCAGCCCAGAGGGCAGAAGGAGAGAGACTTGGCCCAAGAAGATGCCACCAAATTCAGCTGCACCAACTCTGAGTGTGAGAGAGATGAATAAGAGTGTCAGTGCCAGGAGGTTGTTAATGGGCCTGAACATCCTCAGGTGGGGCCTCACCACCCCCTCTGCCCATGAGGAGACCCATTTAATCTCCACCTGGTCTCCTGTTTTTCCCAGAGCTACGCTGGAGTATTACTGGTCTGGAGCTCAGCTATGTCTGTGGCTGCCCATGGTCTCTATTGATTTGGACCCAGATCTGCAAGTGGACCTTTCCCGCTTGACTGCGGTTATGTCCCACCTCTGTGGAGCTCTCTGGTGCTCACTGAGCTGTGTTTGTCCCTGACTGCTGTCACCAGGCATGATTCTGACCAGTGTATTGACTTCCTTCTTGATCTGGGATCTGCTTCATTGTCATGAGCTTCCCTGAGCACTGGGGTCCTTGTCTGTGCCTGGCTACAGTCTCTGATCTTTCTCTGCTTGCCCCTCTCAGGTTGGGTCCCAGTCCTGCTGTCAGCATCACTGCATTTGGCTCCCTGTTCCTTAGGGAACAGCTGGCCCCTGCTGTTCTCCGACATCATCTTCATCAAAATGTTCAGCTTCTCTCTGTGCATAGACTCCTCTTTCCTGCCAGGTGAATTGGTAGATCTTGCAGCAACTAAGATTTTCAGGTAGGTTATATATATCCCAGTTTCTCTGAAATTACTTTGGACTTTGCCATTAGCTCTAATGAAGGTAGGACTGCAGTCTCCAAATAACCTAACCTGAATTTAATCCCAAAGCAGCAATCCATGCTGTTACACAGCAAGCCTCAGACAGGTGGAATTCAGTGGGGGGTTTGAGAGTGACTTGATGCAGGAGGCAGTGCTGAGCTGCTGAAAACAGGAGAATATAAAAGGGCTACTTTCTGGAGCCAGCTTGAAGTGGCAGGTTTCCAGACCACTTTGTATGCTGCACATTTGAGGTTTGGAGGAAAAAAAAAGAAAAGAATATTCTGTCTTTTAAGAGCTTCCTGAGATCACATAAAACATCACATGCATCGTGTATTTCAGCTGAACCACATCAGCATCCACAGTCTTTGTCATGGTCTTATAGTCTCCACTTAACCATAGCTTGTTTCATCCCAAAGCAAACAACCTGCTGAGGGAGGATCTGCCAGGGAAGTGCCTTTACTTAAGGTGCTTAAGAAAGCACATATGAACTGTCCCACAACCTCTGCACCAAGTGCGGGACTTGGCTGAAGTAGGTAGTCTCAGCTGGTAGAGACAGGACTTCATGATGCATGGTACATATGGAGAGATTCATGGATCACTGTTTTCTTGCCTAGAACTATCCTAAGAATAAGATGAGAATGGGGAATAACAAGGAAGATTGGAAATCGGGAGCAGACATGCCTTGTAGAGGAGAAGACAGAATGGGGGCTTGACAGTGCCAAAAAATCAGGGCTAAGCTGGTGAGCACTTACCAGGCAAGAAAAGAGAGCTGTCCTTACAGCAGGGGTGAAATGAGCTTTGTACACAATGTGAGAAAGACAGGAGTCATCCTGCTCCCCATCCTGGGCAGTGGCTTAGTGTTGCCCCTGTCCCACCACATGCCTCTCTCCCCTCTGTCTATTCACATGCACAACAAACTATTTTCATCTTCTGTAACCAAGTCCTTTTCCCTCCCATGGTATCTGCATTTCTTGCCTGTATCGCCACTGTAGATTTATTACCACTTGTCTGTCTACATTTCTATTGCACCAGTCTGCTCCTCCAGGTCTCCACCTGTGCTTTATCTGGTTGGAGTTAGAGGAGAAGGTGCTGAAATGCACCCTGTACTCTTCAGCCTTCATCCCTTACACATTGAATGCCTGATTTCTCCTCTAACTGAGTCACTTCTGTGCTGGGGCCAACTTGAGAGAACAAAGCCCACTCCAGAATGTTATTTAAAGCAGCACTGGAAGGTGCTCAGATATTCTGCTGATGTGTGGTGCAAAGTCCCAGACAGAGCAACTTGACTGCAGAGAAAAATTAAAATATTGTGCTCATAAGACAGTAGACTAACTTCCTTTGCAGCTTCTTGAGAGGAGGGAGTGCGTAATGGGGAGGGAGATGTAGTTATGAAATGAGATTCTCTGTTCCTTAGGGGACTGTTAAAACCAGTCAATATTTATGAAGCTTTTAGTCTGACTCACACAATTTGTTCCCCCTTCTACGTGCTTGTGTTTGGGGCTCAGCTGGTGCTTGGCCTGTTACTGATATAAAATTAGATGCTGTGGTTCAACTGTATCCTTGCTTAGAGAAAGAAAAGGGAAAGGTCCAAGGCAGTGTGTAGAGCAGCTCAACTGCTGCCTCACCACAGGCAACCAAGGATCGCACAGAGGGAAGCATCACCAGCTCACATCCGATGAGCATCGTACTAAAGAGAACTGGTTCCTTGAGGTTAAGGCTGTGGAGGGTAATAAGTGAAGCTGGGCTGCCTGCCTGGCTTTCACTTCCACTCCAGGGTTCGCCAGGAAACCATTCAACTTCTCAGAGAGCAAGCCAGCTCCAAAGTGTTGCCCTGGAGTGAGGGGCTGAAAGAGTAAATCAGGGATCTGAAGGTGTTGGATGTGGGAGGAGGCAGCCTATGGAGAAAACAGGGAGCAGAGGCAGTCATGCCAGAGTTCTCACTTCTGCCTCTTAATCCTGAGCTGAAGCACCTCCTCCAGACTGAGCCTCCTTACTGACTGGGATCATTTGGCTGAGGTTCCTGGTGAGGAAAGGAAGGCAATATGGAAACCTCTTCTGCTTGGAAATGTGCCTTGACCTGCTGGTCTCAAAGGCACTTTCTGTGATACTCCTGAATGGTAAATATTGGTGTACCTGTGTAGGACTAATCTGACCTCCGTGCCAGGACAGTGTCCTGAAGAGGCATGATCTGGAATGACCTGGTTATGCCACCAGATTTACCCTGAGCTTGACCCCTCTCTGTTCTGACTTGCCTTCTGCAATCCCCGAGTTCACCCTGGATGATGAATGTAGCTTGTGCATGTATTAGTTTGAGTAAAGACAAGGCTGGGTAATTTCCTGCTAAAAATACCAGTAAGGGCACTTTTAAGGTTGTGGAGGTCAACTGTATCTGCTAACAGTGCCAATTTTCACAGTCATTCCCCTTTCCCTCTCTTCCTGCTCTCGGTTACCATCTGGTGTTTTGGTTTATTGAGAAATGTTGCCCATGTTTTGGAGAACTGTCACTACAAGTCACCCAAGGGAAGGCTTGGAGTGTACACAGATCTGTAGCGTTTTGTTGAAACTTGTGCAGATAACCACAAACTTCACCTTTTGGAGTGCCTGTCTTCTTACTTAGCTTTTCATTTGCACCCTGAGATGCTGAGGCTCTGTGCACATGCAAAAGGGTGTTTTGTTGAATGAACATCAGTACCTGTAGACTTGCACCTACAGAATCATGACTTGAAATGAGGGCTGCAGCTGAGGTTGTAGGATGTATGCCTTACCTCCCTGTGGCTTGGGAAACAAACCTGGCACAAGTGACAGCACAGGAGTTTTTTATTTTTTTATATTTTTAATCCAGAAAAGGAGGGACAGGTGCAATCATATTAGGTGATTTTTTTAGGTAGATCTAGAAGTTTTTCTGAGTGGAATATAGCAAAGTCGCTGCTAGGCAAGAACTGCACTGACTTCAGCTCCCACCAAAATCCTTCTTACAACATCAGTGTGTTGAGGTTTCATCCAGGTGGCAATGGCTGTGACTAGCTGAGAATGACCGAGGTGCTTCATCACTAGCTGCCGCATTTGTTATGCTTCTTATGCCTCAGTTATGTGGGCTTGCAGGCAACTCCCTGCAGTGCACTAAGTGAATAACTTATTATTCTGGTGGGTTCCGTTCTACTGGCATAAGAGATTTACTGGCAAAGATACATTTAGCTACTTTCTTCTTCCCTCATCTACTTTGTAACACTTGTAATAATACTTTTCTGTAAGTGAGATTTTTGGAAGGCATACCTCACTGCAGATTGCACGTTTACTCTCCAGCTTGACAGTCAACAAAACCCTGTGGTCTGTTGTGGCATGGCTCATGATATTCCTGGTGCTCCTCGTTATGTTACATGTAAGCACAAGTTAAGTTTCCTCTTTGCTCGTTCTGTGCAATCACCCCATTCATTACCCCTGGTGAGCTTTATAATACCTTAATCCTTGCAGGCTTCTGCTCCCCTTGTTCTTCAGGGAGCCTGAATTCCCACAGGCACCATTCAGCTACCTACGGAAATTACACACCTGCTTCTTGCTGCTCTTTGCCAATGCTGTAATGTTTGCTTCCTCTCATCCGCCCCTTCTGGCACAGGACTTCAAACCTCTCTTGAAGTGCTTTAGCTTAGAAATGCAGGGAGATTGATGTCTGAAGTGTTATTTTTTTATCCCTGTCTGTTTTTTCCCATGCATCACTAACTACATCACCTCCCTCCCTCCCTGGGAGGCCCTGCAGCATCCTTGCCCCGGGCTGGGGGCAGATCCTGTTTCAGCCCCCAAACCTTGATTTTTATTTATCACTGGGGGAAAACAATGCACTCACTTCCTTCAGGCTTCCTGTGGATTGAATGGAGTCCTGCACTGGGTTTTATAGTTTTATACAGGAATTTGGAGAGAAAAACAAGAGCCCATGTCCCCAGAAAGGTCAGTTCCCTGGCATCAGTCACCACTGACGTACTGGTTTTGGACATGGGCTCATGCAGCACCTGATGGCATGAGAGATCTAGAACCATTTTCCCCCATCCCTTTGCATTAACCATTAATGGATGCACAAGGTCCTGCCTGTAGGATCATTATCCTCTGTGTCTATTCGGACAGCAGCCTCATCAGTTGGAAGTGAGCTTTGCTGTCATTAAGGAAACCTTAACAAAGACCGTTCTGTCTTTGAACAGAAGTGAACATCTTGATGAGACTTAATTTATTTCACAGTTGTTGTTATCCTGTTGACCTAAAATGACAGCAGGAGGCTTGGAGAGGTGCCCAGTTTATTTAAAAAGCAAGCACAAAACTGTCTCTCCCTGCCTGGATAAAGAATTTAACAGCATAAATCAATCTTAGCTCCTAGTCCCAATGCTCTGCCTGGCATCTCCTGCACATCAAAGCCCACTGCAGCTTTTCTAAGGGCCAGTCCAGATTGTGTTGGGTTTTTTTCTGTTTTTAAGTGTTCCAGTCTCTCCTTTGTGCATCCTCTCAGGAGTGTTTTCAGTGCTGTGAAAACTGGGAAAGTGTTGTGTGGCATACCAGCATAACAATCTGGGTTTACTCCAGTGTTTGGGGGTAGATCAGATGATGGATGCAGGTAGGCAGAGTGTGAGTCCTGGAGCTGCCTGGTGTTTAATACTCGCGTGGTGGCACGGTTCAGTTGCAGTGCCATGTCTGAGCCCCTGTCCCAGCTGCCTGGTGGAGCACACTCCTCACAGACATGCCTGGTAGATGTGGTCTGCCATGGAGAGGAGCTCCTGGAAAGCACAGAGCCAAACTGGGCACACAGTGCAAGGACAAGGGTCCAGGGTTGCAGGCTGCAGCCAGGAGAAGTCCACTAAGACACAAGGAGAAAAATCAGTGGGAGGTGGTGTGATCTTTAGCCTTGGAGGTTTTTAAAACTCACCTGGGGAAGGCACTGAGCAACGTCATCAGATTTTGAAGCCAGTCCTGTTTTGAGCAGGGGGTTGGACTAGTGCACTGCAAAATCTCTTCTGAATGAAAGTACTCCACGAGAGAAGAGTTACAGTCAGATCGAATTCTACTTTTTTCATGGGAAACAATATGGACTTTTTTCCCAACAGGGCTTGTGAGAATAAGTACCTGCTTTTAGAAAAGATTGAAGTGTCATTGTCCTGTTATCTTCCATAAAATTTAGTCTTCCCAGCTTTACTGGGATTCACATAACCACTGCAATATCTACTACTTGTCAAGCTAGGTGCTGTACAATTTGCACAGGAAAAGCTGACGACAGTCTCTCAGAACAAAGACCTTTCATGCTTTTTGCCGAGAAGCTGCAACTTGTAGACACAAGTAAGAGTTGGGAGGGTGATTTGAGATTGACCACACTGAGGAGCCCTTTGGGGGAGCATAAGATGTGATGTTGCTGCAGTGTTAGCATTATATCCATAACTCTTTCCCTGGTTCCTGTTTAATTCCTTCTCATCCCCAGTCCTGCTGTGGTCATTTTTGGATCTTCTATAATCAAGTGATTCCTGCCATCTTCCAATTTCAGAGACTTCCTCTGAATACATTTCTCAAAAATCAAGCTAAAATGAAAGAAATCAGATGTCAAGAAGGCAAAAAAAAGTACTTTGGTGTGTAATAGACTGCCTTAGGGAACAGGTTGACAGTGTTGACAGGGTTTTGCCTGAGCTACCCTTCCCAGGAGCCTGCTCCAGCCCTTCTGTGCTCTGATAACCGAAGACGTTCTCCTCATTTCCAGCACCAAGAACAAAGTGTTACTTATGTTATGTTTCTATAGTTTTCTTAGGTCCTAGCAGAGCTCACCATCCACTGGCTATCATTGAACTTCAGCAGATCTTGCATGATAAACAAATATAGCTACAGGAAGGCATGAGGAACCCATAATTTGTGTATTAGAAACCTGAAATCAGGAACTGCTCTACTGTGACTGTGAGCACTGGGTACCAGATTTTGCTTTAGTGAAAAATACAGCCAGGATGACAGTGCACTCATAACAGCAGCCCAAGTCACATCAGCCCAATGTGGTATCTCTTGAATGCAGTGCAGATTTATGACTAATTTATGTTGCTGGTTTTGGCCCTAGACAGACAACTTAATATGATACAAATTCATTACTGAAGACTAGAGCAGAGAGCTGCAAGTGTGGAGTAAAGTGCACGACCATTGGAAAGGACAGCTTTAAAGCTTTGTTCATAAATGTAGGGTCATAAAGAAGTTCTGTTGCTTTAAAGCTGCTGTGTAAATGTGAATGCTTCAGGATTTCAGTTTCTGCTGCTCTGACTTGAATACTTTATAATGAGAGAAAGACAAGAGAAAATCATACTCTGGGCTTGGAAAGCTGTGACCCGTGTCAGATCAGAACATTCAGTGCCACTTCTCCCGTATAGTCCTGGTTGCTTGGCGTCTTCTTTTGTCCTCACTTTTGTCCAATAAAAAATCTTATTAAGTGATCGAAATCTTGATTAGTAAAAGGTGAAGGATATCCAGAGGAATATTCTGAGTTCAGAAAAACTCTTAATTTAGGGGAAACTAGAAACGAATTTTAGACCCCACATTAGCTCGGAGCTGGCTGAAACCATCAGGATTATTTGCAAGAAGTCCAGTTGTACTGCTTGTGTGGATGGCAGAGGGATTAGAGGGAGGAGCTGGGCAGAGCTGGGACTGTGACAGGAGATAATCTGTGTGAGCTGCCCCTTGGAGGGGCAAGATGCTGTGACTAATCCCCATCTGTGTGATCATATGGAGAACCTGTGGCGTGGGGCTCAGCTGTGCACCGCTTACCTCTCTGTAAGTGGGTGCTATGGCCCTCTAGGCAGGAGGTTCATCAGCTCTCAGCATGCGCCAGCACACAGGAGAGGTGTACTAGGTGTGGGTATGTGAGAAAGGATCACAAATACACACAAATGATTCTGTGGTTTTTTTCTATGCAGAAGGCTGAGGGGTTGAAGGGAAGGTGAAGGCAGTCAGGCTGAAGACAGTCTGTGCATACCCACATTGAGGCTGGTGAATTCGAAAGAGGCAGAATTAAGGACAAGTTTCAGAAAACAGGACTAGAAAATTCTGGAGTAGCACAAGGCTAACCCTCTGGAAATCAATTTTTTGGGGTCATTTTCTTTAATGTTTTTGCTTTATAATAAAATTGAAATATTATTCCTTATGATGTTTTTTCTGACATCTGACAGCCTACTCTGTCTCACTCTCAGCTCCCATCCCAGTCACCCAGTGTGCAGAGCTTCCTGGAGGGTGTTGGAGAGGGTGGCAGGAAATGGGCTCAGCCTCTGCATCCCCCTACTCACCAGTGGCACAGGAGCCATGGGCCATTGCAATAGAAGCTGGAGGCCACTCATTTCGAATGTGGCAATATTAAATTCATTTTCTGCTTGCATAGTCCTCAGCTACACGCATTTATGATCAAACATAACAGTTGACATGAGTGACTGGTTGTGCTGAGCACAGCCCAGAGGAGCTCAGACATCCCTAAACCCCAAATCCTCTTCCTCTTATCTTCTCCCCTTTGCCCACGGGACATCATCTCGTGCTGTTTCTTTGCTGCCGGCAAACCAAGGCGGGCAACAGCTGTGAGTCCTCCCGTCTCCGCTGAGAGCTGGCACCAGCCCGTGTGTGGCAGAGCTCTACTGGGGTTCAAAGGCCTCTCGCAGAGCTCCGTGACCAGGAGTCTCTCGCCGGCACTGCCCTCCTCGAGCGGTGCCCGTCCCAACGCAGTCACCGCCCCCGCCCTGAGGGACAAGGTGCGGGGGCCGTGACAGCGCTGGGCAGCGGCTCTGAGGCTCTCCCGGGACACGTCTGCCTTTCCCAGGCCGGCGGGACAGCTGCGAGCACGGGGGTGGGATGCTTTGGGGTGAAGGGGCAGAGGCAGCCGGATCCGGCACGGGAGAGCGCCGGGGGACCGGAGCTGTCCGAGCGCTCTGACAGCCCCCGGCGGTAGGAGAGGATCTCCGGTCGTCGCCTCAAAGTAGCCAAAAAAAACCCCAAAACAATAAAAAAAAAACCAAAAAAAAAACCCCAAACGTATAAATAACTGCCCTCGGAGGCTGCCCGTCCCGCGGAGCCGCTGCCCGAGCCCCGCCGGGGAAGGGGAGGGGGCAGAAGCCCGGGACGCCCCCGTCCGCCTCCCCGGAAGGGGGGCGAGGGGCGGCGAGGCGGCCCGGCCCCGCTCCGCCCCGCCCGGCGCTTTCTGTCCGCTCTCCCGCGCCGTACGGCCCGGCCGCGCCGGCTGCATCCGCTCGCTCCCAACTTTGCGGTGCGGTGCGGGGCGCGGGCGGCACCGCCGCGCCGCCCTCAGCGGGGCCGCCCTCGGGCCCGGGCCCGGCCATGGCCGGCATCGGCATCGACCACTCCAAGCTGCCCGGAGTCAAGGAAGGTGCGGCTCGCCCCGGCGCTGGACGGGACGGGGCGGTGTGGGGGGAAACGGGAGAGAGGCAGGGGAGAAACTGTTGGTTTGGGGTGGGTGTTTTTAACATTATTATTTTACAATTTCCAGGCGCCGCGGCAGTTCGCGGCGCTGGCGTGGAGCCGGCTCAGCGGGAGGGGACGGGGCGCTCCGAGCTCCGGCCGTGGCACCGGGGTTCCCGGGGCTGGCGGGGCCGTCCCGCGCCCGGAGCGGGGTGTCCGGCGGCCGTGCGGGTGGCGGCGGGGGACGAGAGCTGGAGGCCGGCGGCGAAGCAGCGGCGGCCGCCGGACAGAGAGCCGCGGCC